>CM028134.1:127027500-127395000 GCA_016271365.2 Neoceratodus forsteri
GGAGAGCTTGCTGGTGGGCTGGGAGGTGGAACGCCAGTTGACTGTTTCAGCCATGGCTGCTGGAATCGACGAGCCCAATCAAGTGCAAGCCCAGCAAGGAGAGCTTGTCAGGGGGCTGGGAAGGTGGGAGCAGCCGGCTGATGGTTTCAGCCATGGCCGATGGAAGCGAAGCGCCCAATCAAGGGCAAGCCCAGTGAGGAGAGCTTGCCGGCGGGCTGGGATGGTGGGAGCAGCTTGCTGATGGTTTCAGCCATAATCACTGGAAGTGAAGCGCCCAATCAAGGGCAAGCCCAGCAAAGAGAGCTTGCCGGTGGTCTGGGAAAGTGGAAGCAGCTGACTGATGGTTCCAGTCATGGCCGCTGGAAGCAAAGCGCCTGATCATGGGCAAACCTGAGGGGCTTATGTAGTTTCATATATTCATTATTCTACTCCTTTCAGCTTTTCTTAAGGACTTCATACCATACTGAATAACATGCATACTGTAAGTATATTGATTTATGTAATTGTCTCTGATGTGAAAGTGCCTTGTTATTACAGTGTTTGCCATTATGCTTCTGTATTATTATTCTGCCTTATCTACCTATACTGTTTATCCTCATTATTGCCACTGCTCTGTACAACTTGTGCTACTGTTTAGTTTCATTTAACCTACAGTGTCACTGCTGCTTGCTTGTTTCTATCTAACTGAGGAAACACTAGCACGAACAGTAAAAGAAGGTGACAAGACTTTCTATAGATACATTAGTGAAAGGAGAAAGTCCAGAGGGGGTATTGCTAAGCTTAATGGAGAAAAAGGAGCATGTGAGGAGGAGGACCCTGTAAAGGCATCTATCCTAAATAGATACTTTTGCTCAGTATTTACTGAAGAGAAGGTAGGCGGCCCACAGCTCAGCATCATGGACACAGGGGAGGGAGGTGAGCACTACTCCCTTCACAAAGAAAGGGTCCTACAAGAGCTTGCTAAGCTCAGGGTGGATAAGGCAATGGGACCTGATGGCATACATCCCAGGGTGCCTTAGGAGATAAAGGAGGAACTAGCAGAGCCATTAGCAAAATTGTTTAGTGAGTCTCTGAGCACAGGAGAGGTCCCAGAAGACTGGAGAAGGGCTCACGTGATCCCACCCACAAGAGTGGTAGCAGGGAGGAGGCGGGAACTACAGACCGTCAGTCTTACCTCAGTAGTGGGCAAGATTATGGAGGCATTCCTTAAGGAAAGGATAGTGCAACACCTGGAATCCATAGGGGCACAGGATCCAAGACAGCATGGGTTTACAAAGGAAGGTCCTGTCAAACTAATCTCATAGATTTCTTTGACTGGGTAACCAGAGTGGTGGACCAAGGGGAGCAGTTGATGTTGCCTACCTTGACTTCAGCAAAGCTTTTGACACTGTTCCACATAGAAGATTGATAAATAAGCTGGGTAGGCTCGGGGTGGGTCAGAGTTGGTCAACTGGGTGGCAAACTGGTTGACGGGCAGAAAACAGAGAGTGGTGGTAAATGGTATACAGTCAGAAGAGATGCAAGTCACAAGTGGGTACCTCAGGGATCAGTCCTGGGGCCAGTCCTCTTCAACATCTTCATTAGTGACCTTGCAGATGGACTAGAAGGTAAGGCTTGTCTGTTTGCAGATGACACCAAGATCTGCAACAGAGATAGATGATCCAGATGGGGTGGGCAGAATGAGAAGAGATCTGGATAAACTAGCAGAATGGTCAGAAGAGTGGCAACTGGTATTTAATGCAAAAGTGCAAAATCATGCACATAGGGAAGAGAACCCTGAAGCCACCTATAGGCTGGGAGGAGTTGCTAGCAGTCACAAAGGAAGAAAGAGACTTGGGCATCATCATCACTGATGACCTAAAATCATCCAAGCAGACCTCTAAAGCAGTAGGTAAGGCTAGGGGGTGTTAGGGTGTATTAGTAGGGTATCAAAGTCGTAAGAGGGAGGTAATAATCCTCTGTACAAGACACTGGTTAGGCCCCATCTGGAGTACTCGCGCAGTATTGGAACGGTGACCTGCTATTATTAACCAAATTGAGGCAGTCCAGAGAAGGGTAACCAAAATGTGCAGGGACTGCATCAGAAGACATATGAGGACAGATTAACGGAGCTCAATATGTATACCCTTGAGCAAAGGAGGAGAGAGGTGATATGATCGAGGCATTCAAACACCTTAAGGGCATAAACAAGGTGAAAGAGTCTAACATGTTTCAATATAAGAAAAATAGCAGGACAAGAGGACACAGCATGAGATTAGAGGGAGGCCAATTAAGGGGAATGTGAGGAAATTTTTCACAGAAAGGGTGGTGGATGCATGGAATGGCTTACCACAAGAAGTGGTGGCTATGAATACAGCGCAGGGCTTCAAACAGGCTTGGGATAGGCATAAGGGAGCAATACAAATGACTATGAATAGATAGGCCACTGACAGAGCAAAGGCCTATGGCACATTTATAAGGTAGAAAAAGAAATGGGCAGACTGGATGGGCCTTGCGGTCCTTATCTGCAGTCAACTCCTATGTTTCTATGTTTCTATGTTTCTATCCTGCTACTGCCTCTCCTCAGAAACTCCTATACACAGTTAACAATTATATTTTCTATTTCTATTCTAGGCTCTCATCTCTCCCTGAATCTACTCACATCTGATGTATTTCTCCCCTATCCCTGTGCTCCATATCCCTGTCTTGTTGCTCTGACACCCTATTTAGACTCCCCTTAGATTTTTACCTTAAAAGTAGTGTTTCTTAATGAATTTGACCTACTCCACATTTTGCGGTAGGTCAGTTTTCCCACTTCTTTGGGCAGGTTCTCTCTTACCTATCACTGCCCAGTTGTCCCCTTTACTGGGTGAAATATGTTGTAAAATTGCTTGTACAAATGTTTCCAGGTAGCTTTGGTTTGTATACACCATGGGACTGAATTTCAAATTTGGATGCCAGGCTTGCGTTAAGCTCTGTGTCAGTCACAAAGACTGATGCAACTGCACCAATGAGCTCACCGCAATGTGCACCTAATTTTATAATGTTTAGTGCAGTTGCGACAATTTCTATGATTTACAGCAGCTTGATCCAAAACTTTGGCACAAGCCCAGTAAAAAGGGTCCCCAAATGGTGCAAAGTTAGATCGGGGGGGGGGGCCCACAAGGGACTTGCATCAGGGATTTTCAGCCGCCTTCCTTGCAGAATGGCAATTGTGCCAATATTTGTCTCAAGTCGGCACTTGTGTCAAACTCCCTGATGAAAATCCCTTAGGAACACAAACAAATTAAATATCATTTGTGTCTACAATACCACTAAGTGTGATTTAATCACACTCTAATCCCCTTTGAAAATTAGGCCCCATAAGTTGAAGTTAATTTGGCCTATTGCTATAGACTTACTGCACCTCAATATTGCTACATATCTAGCTCCCAGTTTGAACAGTTTTGTATGAAGTAAAAATGCTGTGCTCATCCATTGTTGTGAGGGAATATGTTAGCTGTACTGGTTGCCATTACAGGACACCTCACTCTGACACCTGACTGCTTAGGCAGCCTTAACACTTTTGATAATAGCACCTTTGTTTCAAACTTGGTTGGTGAGGACAATTTGCAACACTGCAATTGTTGTCTGGGACAAATCCGAATAGCATATTTAACACACTACCTAACCAAATCCTCCTTTAATGTACCACAGAGGTGTCCCTTGTTAAAACACTATATTGAGGTCTATCAACACCTCCTATGTATTTCGTTATCTGTTTAAATAAATCAAACCCTGGTCCCCCAAACACAGCCAAGCCCACTTGCTTCCCCTAGTGGTTCTCTATGAAAGGTCTTAAAATTGCCCACTTGAATGTATGCAGCCTCACAGCCAACTTTGCTGAACTGGAGGTGTGGGTGTCTCAACCCTCCACTGATATTTTAGGTTTAACTGAGACCTGGCTAAAGCCTACTATGTGTGCATTAAAGGGCTATAAGTTCCTCAGTGTTGATCATCCTTCCTCAAAGAAGGGGGTGGGGTTGCATTTTATATTTAGGAACACCTCAATGTCACTGCTCAACCTGTTTTGGGCCCAGTGTGCATGTGAAGCCCTCCATGTGGTACTTGTCCTTAGGAACACAAACAAATTAAATATCATTTGTGTCTACAATACCACTAAGTGTGATTTAAGCAGGTTAATGAACATCATATAATACCTGGCATCCCTGAAGGGGAAAAATTAACTACTACTCCTGGGAGATTTCAATCTCGACTGGCTTGGGAATAACTCTGGTATGTTTGATACTGTCCTTAATAAGTTCCACCTAACTCAGCTTATCTCCTGCCCAACCAGAATATCACTAAACAGCAATCACCAGTCCCTCACAGACTGGATTGTGGCCAATAGAAAAGAACTGGCCATAACTGCAGGAACCCTGCCAGACTTCATTAGTGACCACTCGCCTGTTTTCTGCATATGGCATGCATGAACCCGGAAGTTGACACCCAAACAGATACAATTTAGGGATTTTTCTAAGCTGAACTTTGAGGCCCTAAATGCTGACCTTCACCTAATTGAATGGTCTCCATTATATCAGACATCTGACATAGATAATTCCCTCAATTTTCTCATATCCACTCTCCATGCTCTTCAAGATAAACATGTTCTCCTCATAAATCCAAGGGTTAGAGACACAGTGACAAAATGGCTACATAGGGGCCTACTTGCATCCATTAAAATGAAGGACAAATCCTGGGACAGATTTAAAAATACAGCATCTCCTGTGGACTGGGTAGAATACAGAAAACAAAGAAATGAATGTAAACAAGTATTTGTCAATGCCGAATGTTTGCTTGCTGGTATTAGCATTGGAAGTTCAGGAGTTAGACAGATGCAGAATAGGAATGGCAGTGAAGTACTGATCTCACGGCCAACCCCACCTTCACCCTGCCGAGATGGACAGGCATTGAGGTGTGCCTTTGGGTCATCTCCCATAATGCTCATGCCATTTCTCACCCTATCCTGCAGACACCGACAAGTTTTGAGGTGTGCCTTGGGGTGTTCGGCTTTACAGTCACCCCATTCCATAAGGACATGCGCTGAAAAGCATGCAGTATAGTAAAATGGGGTGAACTCTGGGGCTGAAGATTCCAAGGCACACCTCGATGCCTGTCACTGACTGCAGGGTGGGGGTGGGGTGGAATGGCATGAGCATTACAGCTGGCAATCCAAAGGCACACCCCTGACACCTGTCAGTCTGTACAGGGTGGGACGTTATGGTTAGAAACCCTAGCGCCCCAGGCGTTTGTTGATATTTGCACTACAGATTTTCAACATGGCCTTTTTGTGACTCCTGTCTCATGAAAGCATATGGGGCCTCTGCTCATGAACAGTGGCACTGTGATTTTGTTAATCTGTCCCGAATGTTGATTTCCCACAGCAACTGCGCCATTCTGCACCAGATGTGTGAAAACATAGTTTGGGCAGGATGTGAAAAATGACAGCTGTACCATTCATAGGGAAGTGTGAAGATACGACAATTGAAAATCTGGAGTGAAAATATTAAAAATGCTCAAACTTATGAGCATATGTGGAAACTGCACAACGCATGCTCGTAACACAGTCATTTTGTGGCATTATTTCACCAAATTTTCAGCACAGGCATTTTGTGACCTCTGCTCATGAACAGTGTCACTATGATTTTCTTAATGTGTCCCAAACATTGATTTTCCACAGTGACTACGCCATTGTGCACCAGTTGTGTGAAAACACATTTCAGCCAGGATGTGAAAAATGACAGCTGTACTGTTCATAAGGAGGTTTGAAAAAATGGCAGTGTTGAAGATCTGGAGTGACAATATTACAAATTCTTGAAGTTACGAGTGTGCGTGGAAACTGCACAATGCACACTGGTAACATAGTCATATTTTGGAATTTTTTCACCAAATTTGCAATATAGGCTTTTTGGGAGCCCGCCTCATGAACCATGACACTGTTGTTTTGTTAATCGGTCCCGAAAGGTGATTCCATGCAGTGACTGTGAAATCACCTTTTGGGACTGAATAACCAGATGATAGTGATTGAATTCATGAGGTGGGGTCCCAAGAGCCCTATGTTAAAACTTTGGTGCCAAAATTCGCAAAAATGACCGAGATATCCACCTAAGTTGAAAAAAAACCCATTTATGCCATTATACAGCTTACTGGCATTTCTTCAGTTCGTGGTCAGCTTTGAAGAGTGCATACGTGTTCCCACTCCACCAAAGATCATCATGCTGGGCTCTGGAGGTAAGTATGGGGTAGGGGTGTGTGGGGAGGTGAGGTGCTAGAGGGTGGGTGTGGGTTGGGGAGGCGCAATAGACACAATGAGGGACAGCTTTCTGTTTTCACAGATTTAAAAAAAACTTGCAGGACTTTTTTCTACTTACAAGGACAATGGGGTGCCACCTGGGTATTTGTTGGGGGGGCTGGAGCCAACAAGGATTGGGCACAATGTCGGCACATGCAATTGTTTGGGGGGGCACATGATCTGAGGGGGATTGGGCACCCCCCTTGGCACACAACAAATGGCATTATGCTGATGGGAACTGGGCTCCACTGTCTGCAAATGAACTGGGAAGGGGGCATGCCAACAGAGGGATTGTGCACCCCTGTCAGCTTTCATGGGGACTGTGAGAGGTGGACGGTGACAGCCGCCACCATGTTTATTGAAATGTGACACCAGACAAGGCAAGCTGCTATTTGCTGCTGCATTCAGTACTGCCCCAGCATCAAACTGTTCAGGAAAAACAGCTGATTCTTTAATGACGGGGCGCTCCCTGATAGTAGCAGCAAATTTCTTTCAGGCAGGTGGCATGCTTCAAAACTACTGTCATCGACAGCATGCTCCTCCATTGGCACCACAGAGACCAGCACCAGAAAGCACTGCCAGCACTGGCCACAACCCTGCCACACCTCCACAAACTGCTACTTCAGCAAGCTGCTACAAAATGTTTTTAGCGCATGCATGCAAGCAAACATAAAAAGCTATCCATGCTGCAAAAAGTCACCACAGCAAGCAGCTTCTCCTGGCATCTGTTAGTGATTCACATAGTTTTTGGAGTCTTATAAAGTCTTTCCTGGGACAAGGAAACAACCAGACAATATCTGATATGAATTTGGATGGTATAGACTGTAATAATATTGACACAACTGCTAATGCTCTCAACTCCCATTTATCTGACCTCTCCAAATACACAAAGCTGACTAGTCTGGTTTCTGGTTCCTGAACCAAACTGAAATGTAGTGGAACCAGACTCCCTTCCCCTTAACCTAAGGACTGTTACCAAAATTGAGGTTCTATGCCTCCTGAAGGCTATCCCAGGCTGTGGTAGTACTGGGTCAGATAGGTTGTTACCCAGGTTCCTCAAAACTGCTGCTCCTCTCACAGTTGCACCAGTCACAAGGCTGTTCAACCTGTCCCTCACTACAGGGGCAGTCCCTACACTCTTGAAGATTGCCAGAGTGGTACCAAGTCATAACAAGCATTTGTCAATACTAAATGTCTTGCTGGCATTGGTAGTGCAGGAGTTAGAGACACATAATAGGAATGGCAGTGAAGTATTGAAGTGATGCCAACCCAACCCCCACCCTGCAGAGACAGACGGGCATTGGGGTGTACCTTTGGGTCGTCAGCTATAACGCTCATGCCATTTTACTTCACCCTACGCTGTAGACACTGACAAGTGTTGTGGTGTGTGTTGGGGTCTTTGGGCATTATACTTACTCCATTCCATAAGGAAATATGCTGAGGTGGGTGCAGTATAGGAGAATGGGGTGAACTTCGTGGCTGAACACTCCAAGGCACACCATGATGTCTGTCACTGACTGCAGGGTGGGGGTGGGGGTTGAATGGCGTGAGCATTACAGCCAATGATCCCAAGTCACACCCCTGACACCTGTCAGTCTGTACAGGGTGGGGTGTTACAGTTGGAAACCCTAACACTGTAGGTGTGTGTTGGTTATTTTCACTCCAAATTTTCAACATGGGCTTTTTGTGACCCCACCTCATGAAGAGCAGCACTATCAGTTTGTTAGCTGAAAAGTGATTTTGCACAGTGGCTATGCCATTTGGCAACACAGGGCCAAAAACACATTTTGGGCAGTATGTAAAAAATTACAACTGTATTGTTCATGAGGAGGTGTAAAAAAATGGCAATGATGAAAATCTGGAGTGAAAATATGAAAAATTGGAGAAGTCATGAGCATGCATAGAAACTGTGCAACACACGTCCATAACCCAATTATTTTTGGGATTTTTTTAACCACATTTTCAACATAGGCATTTTGGGACCTCCCCTCATGAAGAGTGGCACTGTGATTTTGTTAATTTGTCCCAAATGTTGATTTCCCACAGCGACCACGCCATTGTGTGCCACAGGTGCGAAAACACATTTTGGCAGGATGTGAAAAATGACAGCTGTACTGTTCATAAGGTGGTGTGAAAAAATGCCAGTGTTGAAAATCTGGCATGAAAATATTGCAAAACAAGGGTGCGTGGGAACTGTGCAATGCATGCTTGTAACACAGTGATTTTATGGACTTTCGTCACCAAATTTTCAACATAGGCATTTTAGGACCTCTGCTCATGAACAGTGTCACTGTCATTTCCTCAGACTGTCCCGAAAACTGATTTTGTACAGCGATCAAGCTATTCTGCGCTGGACATGTGAAAACACATTTCGGCCAGGATATGTAAAATGACAGCTGCACTGTTCATAAGGAGGTGTGGAAAAATGCCAGTTTTGAAAATCTGGAGTGAAAATATTACAAATTCACGAAGTTACCAATGTGCATGGAAACTGTGTAATGCACGCTCATAAAACAGCTATTTTTTGGATGTTTTCCACCAAATTTGCAACATAGGCTTTTTGAGAGCCTTCCTCTTGAACAGTGGCACTGTCATTTCATTAATTGGTCCCGAAAGGTGATTCCACGCAGTGACTATGAATTCACCTTTTGTGACCAAATAATGCCATGACAGTGACTGAATTCATGAGGATGGGTCCCAATAACCCCATGTTGAAAATTTGGTGTCAAAATTCCCAAAAATTCCCAAGATATGCACTAAAGTTGAAAAAACACTATCTATGCTATTATACAGCTTACCAGCATTTCTTCAGTTTGCAGTCGGCTTTGAAGAGTGCAGATGTGTTCCTGGTCCACCGAAGATCATCGCGCCGGACTCCAGAGGTAAGCATGGGGTGATGGGGGTGTGGGGAGGCAGAGTGGGCGTGGATTGGGGAAGGGGGAAGGGAGATCACGATGGACTGTTTTCTGTTTTACAGGTAAAAAAAAAGGAACATCACGGGATGTTTTAATTTTTCAGGGACATTTGGCATGCTGGGGTGGGCTCCCAGCATGCCACCTGATATTTTGGGGGCTGTAGCCAACAGGAATTGAGCACCCGTCGGCACAACTAAAAGGGGCAAAAGCCGGGGGGATTGGGCACCCGCTCGGCACACAACAGATGGGGAGACATTATCCGACAGGTGGGCTCCCCATCAGCAAAATAAACAGGGAAAGGGGACTGTAGCCAATGGGAATTGGGCCCCCATCAGCAAAGAAAGATTGTTGGGAGCATGATGCGAGGGGATTGGGCACCTTTGGCACACACACTTGAGGGGCTTCATTATGCTGGCGGGGAGTGGGTTCCCCATTGGCAAATGAAGTGGGTAGGGGCATGTGACAGGGGAGTTGGGCACCCCTGAAATCAGGCATCAGCAGTCAGTGCTGCCATGTTTACGTTGGGAGGCATGTTATTGTGCTACTGCCATGAGAAGCTTGCTTCTCATTGCAGCAGACCTTTTCTTAGATCTGGTGGCCACATTCTGTATTGCAGGTGTGGCACCTTCATGATGGCTTAATGGGGAATGAGGCACAACCTACTGATGCGTGCCCTGCATTTTCCCACAGTGACCACACCACCAAATCTGCTACTACTGCAATATGTTGACTCGTGCACAAGCCCTAGCCAACATAAAAAGGGTGATACCAAGTATATGGATAATTGCTGCCCCATTGCCATTTTATCCCTGCTTGACAAGCTACTGGAGAAACTAGTGGCCTCCCAGGTAACTGAACACCTCCAACTGCACAGCTTATTATCTCCGACTCAACATGGTTTCAGGTGTGCACATAGTACATCCATTGCCCTCATCCAATTTACTAATGACGTCAAGATGGCCATGGATAGAGGCATCCTTGAAGGGGTGGTTTTAATTTACCTAACCAAGGCATTTGACCTCATGGACCACTGCGTGCTGTGATCTAAACTGACCACCTTGAGTTTCTAATCCACTGCTACTTCCTGGTTTGCGAGCTACCTCACTGATTGGCAGCAATTCGTAAAAACAGAGTCAAATCTGACCTTTCTCCCATTAACCTTGGTGTCCCTCAAGGATCCATCCTTGGCCCTTTACTGTTTACTCTTTTTATCAACAATCTGCCCACAACAGCTGTTTCTTGCTCAACACTATTTTATGCAGACAGCATTGTACTGTATACTAGCACTGTGGACATATCTGACATTAACACAAGGCTTAATGTTGATTTTGATTCCATTCATTCCTGGTTAAATCACAATAGACTTCTGATGAACACAAAAAAGACACTCACAAGATGTCCTGACCGGTTTTGTATTGTCAGTACGAAACTGGTCGGGACTTCTTGTTGCTGAGCCCTTTTGGCTGATTGTGGTGTCTGCTTTTGGTATTTGAATAAATTTATGCCTTGTTTGATGCCAAGCTGAGCAGTGCTGAGTTTTGTTGCATTACATTTTGTTTGTTATTCTTGCGCCCTCTTATAGCAGTTTAGCTGTTTTTTTCCTTTCTTTCTTCACATGTTTGATTAGTCCTACAGATGTCGATGACAAATGAAGTTGTCAGTATCTTTGGAAGCAATCTCTCTCTGTCTCAAAGGAAGGTTGTTTAATTAATCTCAGTCCTCTGGGGACATCATTTACTTTTAAATATGATTCCACGTAGTAATTGCCAAAATAAATACCTGGCATGTAAACCTCTTGATTGTTTTGCTTTTAAAATTATGCTTTTTCCTTCTAAATAACTTTTTCTACCTTGCTTAGTCCCTTTTTTTGTTTTATTCTTCTTGTTTCTGCTTCCACTTCTGACCACTCAGTTTTGTTTTTAATTTTTGCATTGCGGTTGATAATCAACGTAAAAACGCTCACACAAAATGTGTTCTTTTTAATGGGTCAGCAACTCGTTGTGGCTAGAGACATCTTTGCTATTCCTCAAAATGGTGCTTTGACTGAGTAGAATGCCGACACATACGCATTAAACCCATATGTGTCAAGTGCATCAAATGACACCTAGACATGTGATTATAATGCAGCTTATCACTTTTAATTTCACTAAAAGGAAAAAAATTATATCAGAACCACTTTTTAAAACATAAAGCATTCACTCAGTAATGAACTGCAATCTGCACCATTTGTGTTCTGTTATGTAACTACACTACTTGATTTTCCTGTACCCCTTGTTTACACCTAGTTGTACTTGCTTTACGCTTAAACGTATCCACAATTTTCCAAAAGGATTTGCAAATAAAATCAGGTAAAACCAGGTAAACTGACACAATACACAATACACAGTTTCTCTTCAGTCCAAAAATCTGTACTATTCCAAAGACCCTGGCCTCTCAAACACTCATCATTTATATCCCAATGTTAAAATCGAAATCAAACGAAACAAATCAGCTTCTTACTTTTCCCTCTTGTCCTCCATGTTCTGACTCTAGGCCAAAATATTTATTCCTCTGAGACCTCCAGGTCCTTTTTGTACTTCTTTATTACACTCACTTCGTCCGAGGCTATATCCACAGTATTCTTTGCCTGTCCCACCTTGCACAAGGCTTCAGCTCCGAACTCAGCCACAAAGCGGGCTCCACCACCGCCGGGACTCCTCAAACCTGGCTGGGAAAAAAACAGAGGGGCAGACAATAATCTGCACCAAGAGGGAGACCAAAAGTCTTGCTGGAAAGTGCTGTAACACATGTGCCTTTCAGGCAATGGTGGCATACCTGTAAGAGGTCACAAGAATGCTTTGTACAGCTCCTGCTCCTGCAGCTACTCCTAAGCTAGCATAGCATTTGGCCTCCATCTTGACTCCTGCTTGCTACTTGTCAAAGCAGGCTAATGTGTCACCATGAAACCAGCAGTCACAACAGAGCTTGAAAATAAAAAGAATGACAGAACCAGGACATAGATTTGGCATAAATTTGCTTATTATACAATATGTCACAAATGTAAGTGTCATAGGCATCACGTTGCTATATAAAATTAATGATTTGTACTCCCATCTCCCTTAAAACAAATAGCAGCTTTTTACTTGATCTTTAGGTTGTCTATAAAAATTACCTGGCCACAATTTATGAGTTTAAAAATCACTACCCTGATTGCTGGAGCATGTGTAATAGTGTGATCCTTTCATCAAATGTGCAAATTAATAATAATAATAATAATAATCTTTATTTATAACAAGCGCAATTCAATAAATACCAAAGTGCTTTTACATAAATTAGAAACACTAACATTTAAAACTATATACATAACAATGCTGACTTAATTATCAGTAAAAACAAGAGAGAATAAATACGTTTTCAGAGTGGTTTTAAAGCTGTCCACAGTCAGGCATTCCCTTATCCGATGAGGTAGAGAATTCCACAGGGTAGGAGACACAAAAGCAAAAGCGCAGGTTCCAGAGGTCTTCAAATGAACCCTGGGAATCTCTAGCAAGCCATTATCGTCAGAGCAGAACAGTGGGAGAGGACAATAGTGACAGAGGAGGTCTTGCAGATAACCCGGTCCCTGTCCATGTAGGGCTTTATAGGTCAGCAAGCTGACCTTGAAGGTGATCTACCACTGAACTGGCAGCCAGTGCAATCTGCATAGCACAGATGTAATATGGCTGGACCGGGATAGCCCGGTCAGTAACCCAGCTGCAGCATTCAGCACCAACTGCAAGTGATGGATATCAACCCCCGGAAGCCCTAGGTAGAGGGATTTGCAGAAATCAAGGTGAGAGGTCACAAAGGCATGGAACAGTGTTGAAAGATCACTGGGCAGAACAAGATGCTTAATCCGGCAATATTCCTCAGGTGGTAAAAAAAGGTCTTGACAACGGATGAAACCTGAGATTTCAAGATCAACCCCTCATCAAATATAATACCCAGAATCCACACCCATTCAGAGGCCATCAGGTGGTGGTCACCAAGCAAAAGCTCAGTGGCCTGCCCCCCTGAGGGCCCCTCTACCTGGTGACCTGGGTCCACCACCAAAACCTCAGTTTTGTCGGGATTCAAATTCAGCCAGTTGGTACTCATCCAGTCCTAGATTTTGGCAAGGCAGTCGTTAAACACAGAGACAGCATCATCCCAGTCAGGCACAAAGGACATGTATAGCTGAGTATCATCTGCATAGCAGTGAAAACTCAAGCCATACCGCCTTACAATGTCTCCCAACGGCAGCATGTACACCGCGAATAACAATGACCGATGACACTGCATTCTCCCCAAAACAGCAGCAATAAAGCTATATGTTGAACTCAAACATAAACATAAACTGTCAGCTAAAAATAGTTAATTTATGCTTGAATGGTATATGTAGGTGCTGTATAAATTGAATGCATTTATTTTATTTATTTATGTATTAGGAAAGACTGAGTAACAGGTGACCTCTTTTACAGTCTACCTGCATCAAGGCAAGTCTTAGAAGCACGTGCAATTGTACAAAAAGTACTTTTACCTGTAAAATAATACAATATAAATACAAAACAATATTAAGTTTATTTTCACTACCGTGGGACCAAAAGGCACAAGTGACAAAGCCAGGAGTTATAAAAGTCCCCCCCCCCCACCCACTAGGTGCTGAATAAAATGCTTTCCATTAGGACCTTGTGTAGTTGCAAATATTTAATACATTTATTTATTGATTGATTGATTGATTGACATTTTGGTAACTAGGTGAGCCCACTGGAACTGAGGTCCCTTTTTCAGGGGTGTCATCGAGTTAATTACAGGCAATGCATTCAGACAAATTACAGATACAGAGATGGAGTTAGTTACAGGCAGAATATACATACAGTAGGCAGGCAAGGAGCATGCTATACAGTACGTGGTATTAGAATATACGTACTAATATAGTATGCCCCTTGCCTGCCTACTGTATGTACTGTATATTCTACCTGTAACTAAAGCCATCTCTGAGTTCAGTTCTCAGAACAGGCTTAGACTGGTACAAGGTACAGCAAACTGCAGCTTGTGCTGATGCCCAGTGCACCAGGGACCTTGCACCTGATTCTCTATCTGGCAGGATCCCAGCGGCAAACTCCGGTGGCTTATGGTAATGCTGGCAGTGAGCCAAACAGAGGGCACACAGGGAGGGTTTGCTGCTAGCTGCAGGGCAGCCAGGTACCACTCTAGGCCCTGGTGCTGGTCTACTGGTCCCTGATTCCCAATGTCGTCCCTCATGAAATTAGTAAAGATACCCCCATCCTTGGTGGTTTAGTGGCCACCCACCCCGATCCCTGATATCAGCCATGTTATACATATACTTAATATCCCCTTCTTTGGTTGTATAGTGCCCTCCCCATCCTGATGTTGCCCGTCACATTAATATACTGAATTTCCCCTTCCCTGGTGGTACAGTGTACCCCCTTCCCCAGTGTCCACTGTCACAGATATGTACAGAAATGTCCCCATCCCTGGTGGTCTAGTGGATACCCTCCACCCTGCTACCCCCCCAATCCTGAAACTCAGAGTTGGCAACTAGCACAGCCCTCCTCTCACCACCATGGCTGGCTACCGACTGACCATACTGGGTCATAATGTCGTACAGTTAACAGCGTACGACATTATAGCTACCCCGAAATAGTGCTGTCTAGGACAACAAATGTTACAATACCGCATATACTGCTGTATGCAGTATTGCACCATTCACACATTCCCAGGCAGAGGATAAGACCTCTGCTGGGAGTGGGTTCTGCTGAGCAGCTGCCGTGGCTCACTGGACAGCACGGACAGAAACGTTTAAGTACCTCAGTGGAATCAACAAAGTCCAAGAGGGTAGCATCTTTCAGAAAAAGAGATGTGCAAGAACAAGGGGACACAATTTGAAGATAGAGGGGGAACGGCTTAGGGGCAATGTGAGGAAGTATTTTTTCACAAAGAAGGTGGTGGATGCATGGAACAGCCTTCCTGAGGAGGTTGCGGGGTCTAAAACTGTGGGAGAATTCAAGAATGCATGGGGAAGACATAAGAAAATTTTGTGGGGGGGTAGGAAGAAATAGGCTGTTGGTTAAATAGGATCTGCAGCTTATCCTCTAGGTAGGGAAATGGGCAGACTAGGTGGGCCAAGCGGTCCTTATCTGCCATCAAAGTCTATGTTCTATGTTTCTATGAGCCACAGCAGCAGGAACCCAGGCACTGCATCTGGGACCAGGTTTGATTCACGGTCCCAGAAATTTTATTTTTTTAAAGACTTTGTGCTCTCCCTGAGTTGGACCCCCATGGAGTTAAGAATCTTTAGTGGGGTGGGGTCTGGGAGCACAGCCCCCTGCAACAGGGGCGTGGGGGGCAGAGCTCCCTATCAGAAAAAAGAGCTATGCCATATTGGCAGTGTGATTTAGCCATGCAACATTATAACTCCGTGCCCTGATTGACCTGTCACTGAGCGTGTACTGTATAATACAGTACCCTATGAGAGGAGGGTTGTACCTGTTGCCGGCTTTGGGATTTAGGATGGGGGGGCACTACCTGCCGGGGTGAGGGGTATCCACTAGACCATCAGGGATGGAGGTTTATTTACTAATTTCATAAGTGGCGACATTGGGGATTGGGGTGTGGAGGCCACTCTAAATCAAGGGAAGGGAACTTTTAATCATATTCATGTAATGGCTGACACTTGGGATTGGAGTGGGGAGGCAACTATAAAACAAGGGAAGGGACAGTTTAATTATATTCATGTCACGGCTGATATCAGGGAGGAAATATTTATTGTCATTTATTTTATGGCTGATATCGGGATCGGGGTGGGAGGCCACTAGAAAACAAGGGAAGGGATCATTTATTTATGCTTATTTTGCGGGTGACAACAGGATCGGGAAGGGAGGCCAGTATACCACCAGGGCTATGTACTGTGTAAAGGAGGGATCAGGGTTTGGGGGGGTGGCACTTTGCCGCAAGATGCTACACACTCCCAGAGGGATATGTCTAAGTACCCTCTAGGTGAGCTTTGGAATCCCACATTGGGGGACAGGGCAGCCCGCCTCTGCCACAAAGCCCCCTAGTACCATGCCATAGCCCTTTTTTTGGTGCTAGGCTGGTGCAAGTCCCTTTTGGGGCATGTAGCCTGTGATTGATGCATGCTGCTCTTGTGAATAGCTCAGGGGGAAGTGTCTGACGCAAGGTGCCACGTGCACCATTTTTGTTTGGTGCAGCCACCTTGCGTCAAACTCAGGGCGCTGAGAATCAAGCCCTTTGTATCTGTAATTTGACTGAATGCATTGCCTGTAATTAATTCCAGGTCACCCCTGAAAAAGGAACCTCGGTTACAGAGGGCTCATCCAGTTACCAAAATGTCAGTAAATAAATAAATGTATTAAATATTTGCAACTACACAAGGTCCTAGTGGAAAGCATGTAATTCAGCATCTCTTAGGGGTGGGGGCGCTTTTAAAACTCCTGGCTCATCACTTGTGACTTATTGTCCCACAGTAGGAAATAAACTGCATATTTTCACTTAGAAAATGGGCTTGAAAAATAAAGCATCCTGATTGGCTGAAAGCCATTCTCAGGCATGCATTTAAGGAGGCAGTATAGCGTAGTGGGTTAAGGCTCTGAGCTGCAGACCTGGGTTTGAATCCCACAGCCTCCTCGGTGCATGCTGTGTGAATCCTGAGCAAGTCATTTAACTTCCTTGTGCTCCCAAGTCACATCTGGAAACAAGCTTTGGCTTAGCATGCCTCTCCTGGTTAAACAATGTTCCCTTCCCCTATTTTTCAATAGAGCCCTGTTAAAAACAAGTACCAACTCCGTACCCCAAAGGCAGATTGCTAGCACTGTGCCACTTGAAAATTCAAAATCAACTAGCCACCATTTTTTTCTGCTCACTAAGTGGACAACCGAGAGAGACAGGCCCTCCCACCGGAGCAAGAAAAGTCCCCTCACCATATATAGCCAAACCATCAGTTTTCAACAAAAAAAAATTTCTACAATAAAATACAAGCTTTTTAGCTACAGCAGACTTTTCTAATGGGATAGAGGTACTCGCAGCTCCCAATCCTTGAAAAGTCAGCAGATGTAGTAGTTGGAGCAAGCCGTCTACGTGTCTACATGTCCGGTACAGGTCCCATCCTTCAATCCCTTAGTAGCGCCACAAGAGTGACATCTGTAATTCATAGCTGCACTTATCATCTAGCAGCATTGCTAGTCCTCAGTCAACCGCCCCCCGGTCAAACAGAATCTTTTTTACTTTTTTGTAATGCCTGATCCTCTGACAAGCCACGTTTCATAGAAACATTGAAACATAGAAATTGATGGCAGATAAGGACCGCTAGGCCCATCCAGTCTATCCGTATTCCCTACCTGCATCAGCGGCCGCTGACCCTACTTGGTCTTCTGCTTTAGTCTCTCCTTCCCACCTCTAGAGTTTTCTTATGCCTATTCCATGCATGTTTGAATCCCCCCACTGTGCTAGCTCCCATCACCTCCTGGAATAGGCTATTCCATGCATCCACCACCCTTTTCATGAAGAAAAACTTCTGAACATTCCCCTTTATCCTGCCCCCAAATCTCATATCATGCCCCCTCATCCTTGTACATCTCCCATACTGTAAGATGTTGCTCACTTGCACTTTGTTTATGCCCTTAAGATACTTGAAGGTTTCTGTCATATATCCACATTCCCACCTCTCTTCCAGTGCATACATATTGAGGTCTTTGACTCTCTCCTCATATGTCTTCTGGTGCAAACCCTGCACCATCTTAGTCATCCTTCTCTGAACTGCCTCCACCCTGTCTATATCTTTATAAAGATGTGGCCTCCAGAACTGTACACCGTGCTCCAGATGAGGTCTCAGCCATGTTTTCTACAGTGGTATCACCACCTCCCTTCTTCTGCTAGTGATATGCCTTCCTATGAACCCCAACATGCAACTGACCCTCCCCACAGCCTTTGTACACTGTTTGGTCACGTTTAGGCCATCTGAGATAATTATGCCTGAATTCCTTTCTTCCCTGGTGACTATCAGCAATTCCCTTTCCCCCATCCTGTAACTCTCCACAGGGTTTCTGTGTTCCAGGTGCATCATTTTGCAGTTCTTTGCATTAAATGTTAGTTGCCGCACTTTGGACCATTTTCCAGCTACCCTAGGTCCCTCCTCATTTTCTCAACCCTATCTGGAGTGTCTACCCTGTTGCAGATCTTGGTGTGATCTACAAACAGGCAAACCTTTCAGCCCTTCAGTAATGTCACTAATGGAGATATTAAAAAGTAATGGCCCCAGGACTCATCCTTGTGGCACCCCACAGGTCACCACTCTTTCCTCGATTGAATCCGATTTACCACCATCCTCTGCTTTCTGTCCCTCAGCCAATTTCTTTTTTTTTCTATATAGACTTTTTCCACAGAGCTGGCAGACTGCTATGGGTCTCCCATTGGGAGAGATCATCTTTCTGGCCCCAACCTATTGTATCAACCCTCCCCAGGAAGTCCCTAATGGGTTATTCCCCCATGACAGGGCCGGGGGTTAAGAGTGTCAGCTTTCTCTCCCCCGATAGCCAACATCCAGACCCAAAGGCTCAGCGTAGGTGCAGTCGGGGCTATCACAAAGCCTGCCAGCTCCATTTTCAAGTTTTATGATCCTTTCCTTAAGCAGCACCTCTATAATCTTGCCCACTACTGAGGTGAGGCTGACCAGCCTATAGTTTCTTGCTTTATCCCTGCTTCCACTCTTGTGAAGAGGGATTACATGTGCCTTCCTCCAGTCCTCTGGAACCACTCCTGTATTGAGCAGATCACTAAACAGGACTGCCAGTGGTGCTTCTGGTACCATCTGTAGTTCCTTTACTTTCCCAGGGTATATACCATCTAGTCCCATTGCTTTTCCACCCTCAGTTTTGTGAGTTCCTCTAGGACTCTCTTGTCTGTAAATGGACTGGTGTTCACCTCCCTTCCCCCCTTTGCTGCTGATGCCTAGTTGTGGTCCCTGTCCCTCCCCCTCTTCAGTGAATACTGAACAGAAATGGTTATTCAGTATTGATGCTTTTTCTAGGTCTCCCTCTACACACACTTCTCTTCATCCCCTCTGAGCCTTAAAATCCCACCCAGACCTTCCTTCTTTCACTAATGTACCTATCGAATGTCTTGTCCACTTTCCTTACCATCTGTGCTAATCTTTTCTCTGTTTGCATCTTTGTACTCCTAACTGCTTTCCCTGCTTCCCTGTATTTAGGTACACCGCCCTATCCTCTTCTGTCTCTCCTTGTATTTTCTGAAAGCTACCTTTTTGGCCCTTTCTTTCTCTGCTACCTCTTTTGAGAACCATAGTGATTTATTTCTTCTCTTCCCCTTGTTTCTCAGCCTAATGCACTGATTTGTCACCTTCACTATGGCTTCTTTCAGGTGTGCTCACTGCTCCTCACCCCCCTCCGTATCCTTCCTCGCCAGGGCTTCTTTGATACATATCCCTATCCAAGCAAAGTTCACCCTCCAGAAATCCAAGACACATACCTTTGTGTGGCTCGACTGTGACACTATACCTATTTTAAACCACACTGTGTGATGGTCACTGGACCCTAGGTGACCATTCATCTAGACTTCCAAGATTCTGTCTCCACTGGTCAGTACCAGGTCCAGAATTGCCTTGTCCCTGGTGGGTTCTAACACTAACTGCCTGAGGTCTGCCCCTGTAAGGATTCCATGATGTCTCAGCTCCTGGTTGAGGCAGCTGCCGGGATGGTCCAATCCATGTCTGGCATATTAAAATAACCCAGCAGCAGTACCTCCCCTTTTGCTGCCATGCCATTATTTCTTCCACTAGAACCCTATCCACCTCCTCCTCCACCAGTTGTGTACCTGCATTATCATGCTGGTGTTGCCATCTCCTCTGCTCCAAAGCTGCTGTGTTTGCTCTTCGTCCGACAACAGCTTACACACCACACAGTATGCACTACTATACAATGAGGCTGCACTACATACAACAGATTATATATTTCCTTACACATTTCCACTGCTAATTTGTCACCTCTGGAAATTCTGTCCATACTATGGTCGCTGGGCTGCTAGGTAACCATAGCAACAACTTTAAAACTCACAGCTACAGAGGCTCACATAGCACAAAATGAACAGCTAAAAAAACTGTATTATAATCCAAGCAGATGAACTATTTTATTTCAAAATAAATAAAACAGTTAACAGTTTTAACATTTTAACACAAACATGTTTTTTTCAAACACATATAATATAGTTTGCCATTTTCTAAGCACAATAATACCCTCCAGAGTGGGCAGTATTGGGCAATACCAGTCCTTCCAGGGGCTATAAGGCCCTCTGCCATACTTCAGTGTCTTGTTAAAAAAAAAAAGAAACAGAACCTCTCATGAACAATCATAGTGATGCTGTGGCACCACATAGACATGTGAAAGTGGGTGGCAGGAATACTACTTAAGCAGCTATAGTGGCTCTGACCAGAGTTTGTTATACTGTGGCACTGCCGTGCTGGGGAAGCTGTCATGATGCTCTCTTGCTGCTGTGCCTAGTGAACATCACCCAGCTTGCAAATGCAACACCATATAGCCAAACACTGTTAAAAGGGCAAAGCCCTTATTGGTGCCATCTGTTGGAACCTGAGTTTGGAAGAAAATGAGTAATGTTGCTTACATTTCTGGCAATCACCTTTATTACTACTGCATATGAATCAGAAGCACAAACCGTATACTTACATGTGTTAATCAATTTCCTTATACTAATGTAGGTTTCAATGTCTTTTTATGACAACTAAGGACCCAAATAGGGGAACATATAAGTGCTTTAAGAAGAAAACCAGTGGCTGCCCATTTTTGTCAAGCAAACCACAATGTAACCAATCTTAGTTTTTTTTTGGTATGCAACATTTACCACAGTGAATTAGTGGGAGAGCTTTGGAAAAATTCTTTAAAACAGAGAAGCATATTGGATCTACAGGTTTAATGTTTTAAATAAAAAAAATTGATGTAAATGAAGAAATAGATTGGCAAAGCATAATGTGATTTGGATATGCATCTCTAGTACAAATCAAAGTATCTAGCTATACAGAATATGTTTCCAGAGTTTCTCACTAATCTTCCCCATGATTCAGTAATATCAGTCTTTTAATGGATTATAGTGGAGCAATAGTGCCATTATAGTTAGGGTTGAGTAAGCTGTTTAATGTTAAACTCAATTTTTTTCACCTTAATAACTTTACAATTGTTTAAAGAATTTGCACAAAATTTGGTATGTGTAGTTAGGCTGTCAGAATCTCAAGATGTGGAAAGTTTTGTGAGGACATCTTTTACAATCTTCCAGATACAGAGAGTAAAAAAAAAGTGAAAAAAATCATTTTTTTTCCTATACTTAACATATGGATTTTTGTTCTCATCTGTGGACTACACAATATGGAATCTATCCATGAATGTTTCCGGGATGATGGGTTCTATGCCAAGGGTGTGACTTTGGATAGTTTGGTTAAAATATATTGGGTAGTTTTAGAATGTTAACGTATTATGCAATAATGTTGAAATGCAGTATGTAAATAAAATAGAATGATTAATAAAATAAAGATTGATTGATAAAAACAAACTGACTGATAAAAAACAGATTTATTGTTAAAAAAAAAATTCTCCCTTAAGGTAAATGAAAAAACTGAGGACACAGTCCTTTCCCTAGTGTCTGGTGGTGCCCACCCCACCATATAACCAGTGTCTAGTGGCACTTCCACCCTCACTGATGTGACCGATAGGCAGACAGACAGACATATATTGACAGACAAAAGAAGACAGTATATGGCTTTTCTGCCATCATTTTCTCTGTTTCTGTTTAACCAAAAGCATCACAAAGTGCTACAAATTTAAAATGAGGTAGATTTAAGCTAGCAATGTTGCTGTTACATATTCATTTGCTCTGCTGATGTTTTGAAGTATGTGTCATTTCAGTTATCTGTGTCAAGTGCCTCTTGGAAAAAACAAAGGAGGAAATCTGGGCTACAGGGCAGGTTGAAACAGTAGCTGCTGCCTGCTTTGATTGCCATTGTTTTTTCCCCAAGTTCATGTTTGGGATTATCAGGGTGTCTCCACCAACTGCGTGACAATCACAGCATTAACCAATTAATAAACAAAACAAATCATCTCATTGGCAGTCTAGAAAGCTCCACTAGATATTTTTTTTTTGGCAATGCACTGAGCAGACAGCTGTGGTACTGGCTTTCCTTGGTGTCTAGTGGTATCCCCCACCCGCTGATTGCCATCCCTGTTTAAAAAAATTTTATTCACTGGTGTCTAGTAGTACCCCCCACCCCTACTCTCTGATTGCAGCCAGAGCTGAAATAAAGAAAATGGCCCCTTGGTGTTTGTTTTTACAAACCTGTTAAAAAAATGGCCCCTTGCCTATCTGACTCCCCCACCTCCCATTCAGCACCACCTCATTCATGTATGTCACATCTGTTATTTTTCAAATCTTTTCCAAAATGTTTTTTTGCACCTGTGGTGTGGAATACCGTTGCTGTTAACCGTTGCTGTTGCACAGAATTATGATTTGAAAGGGTTAAAAGTTTCTTTACCATGTACGTATGGTGGAGTAATAACATGGCTATGCTGACCATTTGGTCACTGTTGTCCTACAAATGGAAATGCAGGGCCAGGAGGGCCTTGTGCTTCACAACTACATACATATACGCATCTACTGAGGGATGGGAATACGGGGCCCGGAGGGCCATGCGCTCCCACAGGCAACTAAGAATATGATTAAATTATTTCAAAAAGTGAGGAAATAAATTGCAAAAAGCTGTGTTAGTGCTGCAGTTAGGGTTACAGCCACACAAGTAGTGAAATGTGGTGTTAGGATTTCCAACCCTAATACCCCACACAGATACTGTATACACCAACAGGTGTCCAGGGTGTGCCTTGTGATCATCAGCTCTAACACTCAGCACATTCTCCTATGCTGTACCCATCTCAGTTTATTTACTTATTGAATTGGGTGAGAGTTAGGGCTGACAACTCCAAAGCACCCCCCAATGCATGTTAGTGTGTGCAATGTGGGGGTGGGTGTTAGGTTTTGAAATGCTAATGCCACATTTCCCTACTTTTATGGCTTTAACCCTAACTACAGCATTAACGCTGTTTTTTGCAATTTATATATGTATATATTTATACTTGAAAGACATGACAAATTTAAAAGTAAATATCAGTTTAAATAATATAGGGATTAAAAGCTGAAGGGTTTTCCTCATATTTCAAATTTTTCACGTGGGCACACACAAAAAAAATATTTTGAAACCTACATTAGCATAAGGAAATTGATCAACAGATGTGAGAATATGATTTGTGCTTCTGATTCATATGCAGTAGTAACAAAGACAATTACCAGAAATGTAAGCAACATTACTCAGTTCCTATGCTGTAAATTTGGGATAAATTTATTGAAAAGTACCAAAGTTACGAGCCTGCATTCTCAAAATTCAACACAGTCTCATAACTCTGTTTTTTAAATATTTTTACACCAAATTTTCAGTAGTTCTGTGGTTGGAATCCAGTGAGTTCTTTTTCTGACAGCAAGATGCCTGCAGGGCTTTCTGACTAGTTTCAAAAGTTACCTAAAGGCTATAATGTGTGTGTGTGTGGGGGGCTGCACTGTGTTATGAGCTTGGGGCAAATGTGCTTTTATAATTTTTCATGACTGAATGCTTGATTTAACTTAAAATAAGCATCCTTCCCCCGCCCCTGGAACAAAATAAAAACATTTTCCTGAATTCATAATCATAATACTGTAGAACTTGAAATATTCACTGCAAATTTATTTTCGCTATATGCAACGGTTGCTGTACTTCCAGGAAAATAAATTTACACTAAATGTTTAAATACTGGCTATGAATCATGTTGAATGAAATTGTTTCATTTTCTCATATGGGACTGGCAAACACAGTACACAGTATCTCTGCTCTGTGCTGTAAAGTATTCCTGCTCTGAAAAAAAACAAACTTTGTATCTTACTCTTTTATTTATTTATTTATTCATAATCATAACTCATTGATCCCACCTGATGCTGAGTCAGACACCAACCCACATGGTCTCAGTGATCCTTAAAGATGCTCCTGACAGGCTGTTGCACATTTAAAGTATTTCTTCACTCCCTCTCCCATATAGGAACTGTATCTTTAATTTTTTTTAAATTTTAATTGTATTTACCAACCAATCCAGTGTTAGCCAGAGTTCACAGCCTTAGACTCCCCCAATGTCCTGGATGCTGCCGCTGGATGCCAATCCATACAGTCCCTATTCTAGTCAGGGGACCACAGGCTGGCTTAGGGTTGGTGTTGCTCTCTGGTGTCTGCAACTCTAGACATTGTCTCTGTTTTGCTGTTTTACTGTTTTGTGGAAATAGTCTAAGTGTATAAAAGATTATAAATGAGATTATTTAATTGTTTAAAGTTATTACTAAAGTTTTCCATGGCAAAAAAAAATCTTTTTTACAATGTTTTACACACACAGACTGTTAGTCTCCACAAAATCCAAAATGGTAAAATGGCAAAAAGGGAAAAAAATGTCACAGAGTGAGATAGCATAGTAACACAAACCATGGGGTCCTTGACTGAAGGCTGAGAGTCTGAGCTTAGCCTGAGTCTCTCACAATTCACATCACCCCTGTGTAGTTTTCTGACACCATGCCTGCTTGTACAGTTTGTGACTCTGGGGAAAGGAAGGGGAACACAAGGTCAGGTGGGAAGGAAAAGAAAGAAAAGTTATTGTTTTCAGTCAGTTCACCCTCATCAATTCGCAAGTCAGCAGCATTCCCTGCTTGAAGCAGGGAACTTGGAGTGATCCACTAACAGCGTTAATACCATCAAGTTCAGACCAGGGGGAGGGTCCTCCAAGTGAACAGGTCTGGTTCTGCCTCCTAGTACATCCTGCCACTATCAGCAGTCAGATGAGCAACAAACAAAAAGGTCATTGTCAAACTGCAATCAGTCTGGTGGCTGGAGGACTAATTTAAAAACTGCTCTAGTTAAAACCCAAATCCATAGTAGCACTCTTTACACGGACCTAGTTCAAAGAATGTTTTGAGCTCCTAGATTTGTTTCAAGCATTAGTCAGTTGACACTCAAAGTACAAACATTTTTGGTTCCTGAAGAAGGGTCTTGTGCTTATGGGCCCCCCTCCCATCCCTACACCATCCTTAGCTCACTCTCTCATGCTGACTTTTATTTTTGTGGGGGAAGGGGCCTTAGTTATAGGTCTGGGGTGCTTATCACAAGTTTACAGGGCAAACTTGTGGAACTTGGGGGAAGGAGGGACTTGAGCCCTGCAGCCTACTCCTATAGTCAGCACCCTATGCTCTCTTCCTCTGTCTGCCCAGTCTGTCTCTCTATCTCATTTTAATGAAGACCCCGTGACTTGCCTATTTTCAGTGATCATGACTTAATGTACCATACCAGAAGGCAGCTGTCCCGTTGGCAAAGACAGGAAAGGGTGTATAGTTCTGGTGCAGCTCTTCAGAGCCCCTGCACAGTTTCTTGACTCCATTTTATTTACATCAGCACTTCAGAGCTGAAGCACTGCAGACTTCCTGCAGCATGCTGACCTCTCGCTCTGCTAAAAATAATTAATCCAGGACTGCATAAATAATGCTGTTTCCTGCATTTCTGTTGAGCTCAATGGTTTCTAGCTACAACAGCCATTTGCCTTTTGGTTCTCTATTCAGTAACTTCCTAGTACAACTTCAAAGGCAGATGTTTTAGACTAAAACATAATACAGTATAAAGCTGGATAAGAATGTATCACTTATACCATACCTTCAGATCTAAAAAAAAAGATTCCCTCCATTCAGAATGTGAAGTAATGTTCGTATCTATCAAAACAAGCAGCACTCCCTTTCGAAATGATGTCTCTCGTTAGTGAAAGCTCAGTGATTAGTTTTCTCACAAGTCTCTGGTTTATGACAATGTCTTTTAGTGTGTCTATTATTCATAACTGGGATCTCAACTATTTGTCAGAAAACTGAAAACAATATATAAACCGAATACATTTTGTCCTTAATCATCACTAAACAAACACAACAGAACTAAATAAACACAGACTTAGGGAAATGCATGCGTACCACGGCCGGACATGCATACTCATCCTGTTAAAACAGAGTAAAATACTTTGCAACTTCAGCAGCTGGCACTTGTTTTAGTCATGTCCTGTCCATAAAAAAACAAGCATTAGCCGATGCCGAATGTTTGCTTGCTGGTATTAGCATTGGGAATGCGGGAGTTAGAGGGATGCAGAGTAGGAATGGCAGTGAAGTATTGAACTTCACACCAACCCCACCTCCACCCTGCAGAGATGGATAGGTATTGGGGTACGCGTTTGGGTCATCACCTATAACGTTCATGCCATTTCACTTCACCCTATCCTGCAGACACCAACATGTGTTGAGGTGTGCCTTAGGGTGTTTGGCTGTACAGTCACCCCATTCCATAAGGATATATGCTGAAATGGATGCAGTATAGGAGAACGAGGTGAACTGTGGGGCTGAAGAGTTCAAGGTACACCTCGATGCCTGTCACTGGCTGCAGGGTGGTGGGGTGGGGTAGAATGGCATGAGCATTATAGTCGACAATCAAAAGGCACACCTCTGATGCCTGTCAGTCTGTACAGGGTGGGACGTTGTTGTTAGACACCCTAACACCCCGGGAGTTTGTTGGCATTTACACTACAAATTTTCAACATGGCCTTTTTGTGAGCCCCACCTCATGAAAGCATTTGGGACCTCTTCTCATGGATAGTGGCACAGTGATTTTGTCAATGTGTCCCGAACTTTGAGTTCCCGCAGTAACTGTGCCATTCTGCGCCAGATGTACGAAAACACAGATCGGGCAGGATGTGAAGAATGACAGCTGTACCATTCACAGAGAGCTGTGCAGAGATGGTAATGTTGAAAATCTGTAGTGAAAATATTAAAAATACTCAAACGTCCAGGCTTATGTGGAAACTGTGCAAAGCATGTGCGTAACACAGTCATTTAGTGGAATTTTTTCATCAAATTTTCAACATAGTCATTTTGTGACCTCTGCTCATGAACAGTGTCACTATGATTTTCCTAATCTGTCCCGAACCTTGATTTCCAACAGGTATCATGCCATTCTGTGCCAGATGTGTAAATGCATATTTCAGGCAGGATATGAAAAATGACAGCTGTACTGTTCATAAGGAGGTGTGAAAAAATGCCAATGTTAAAAGTCTGGAGTGAAAATATTACAAATGTGTGTAATTACGAGGGTGCTTGAAGACTGCGCAATGTACACTCATAACACAGCCATTTCGTGGACTTTTGTCACTAAATTTTCAACATAGACATTTTGGAACCTCTACTCATGAGCACTATCACTGTAATTTTTTTTTAATCTGTCCCGAACACTGGCTTCCCACAGCGACCGCGCTATTCTTTGCCGGAAGTGCAAAAATACATTTCAGCCAGAATGTGAAAAATGACAGCTATACTGTTCATAAGGAGGTGTGTAAAAATGGCAATCTTAAAAAGCTGGAGTGAAAATGTTACAAATTCGTGAAGTTACGAGTATGCATTGAAACTGCACAATGCATACTCGTAACATAGTAATTTTATGGACTTTCGTCACCAAATTTTCAAACATAGGCATTTTAGGACCTCTGCTCATGAACAGTGTCACTGTGATTTTCTTAATTTATCCCGAACACTGATTTCCCACAGCAGCCGCACTATTCTGCGCCAGTGGTGTGAAACCATATTTTGGTCAGGATGTGAAAAATGACAGCTGTACTGTTCATAAGGAGGTGTGGAAAAATGCAATGTTGAAAATCTGGAGTGAAAATATTGCAAATTCGCGAAGTTACGAGTGTGAGTAGCAACTGCGCTATGCACGTTCATAAAACAGTCATTTCTTGGATTTTTTCCACCAAATTTGCAACATAGACTGTTTGAGAGCCCCCCTCATGAACAGTGGCACTGTCATTTTGTTAATCAGTCCTGACAGGTGATTCCACGCAGTGACCGCGAAATCATCTTTCAGGACCGATTAACACCATGACAATGCAAGAATTCATGAGGAGGGGTCCCAAAAACCCCATGTTGAAAATTTGGTGACATAATTCCAGAAAAAGACTGAGAAATGCAGCAAAGTTGAAAACCCCCTATCCATCCCATTATACAGCTTACCGGCATTTCCTCAGTTCGTGGTCGGCTTTGAAGAGTGCAGATATGTTCCCAGTCCACCGAAGATCATTGTGCCAGACTCCGGAGGTAAGTATGGGGTGAGGGGGTGTGGGGAGGCAGGGTGCACAGAGGTTGGTGCAAGTTGGGGGCAGGGACACCGAACTCGATGAGGGACCATTTTCTGGTTTTCAGGGTAAAAAAAAATAAATAAATAAACATTGCGGGACAGTTTTCTAGTTTGACTGGGGCATTTGGCACGCTGGGGTGGGCTCCTAGCATGCCACCCAATTGTTTCTTTTTGGGGGACTGTAGCCGATGGAGGATTGGGCACCCCCTCATCAGAAAGCAACAGTTTTTTTGGGAGGCATTATGCTGACGTGGAGTGGGCTCCCCCGTCGGCAAATTAAACTTGGGTAGGGATGGAACTGAAGCCAATGGGGATTGGTGCCCCCGTCAGCAAACAAATACATTTTTTTTGGGGGGACGCATGATGCCGAGGGGGATTGGGCACTCCCTCGGCACACAACAAATGGGGGTGATGTGGTGGCAATCCGCCGCCATGTTAAATTTATTGTTTGACTTAGGGAGGTACGGCCCTGCAATGACGGGTCGCTCCCTCATTGCAGCAGAATGGCTGAGGCTGCAATGACAAGGCAGACCCTCATTGCAGTGGCAAAAACGTTTGTACTTGGTGCACTTTTGGAGACCAGTGTCATCGGCACACTGTGCCTCCATTGGTCCACCAGTACCAAGCCCCCAAATGCAGTGTCTCTGTTGGCTGCCACCATGCCTCACCTCCACAACCCGCTTCTCTCCTAAGCTGCCACACCATGTTTCTTGCACATACACGCAAGCAAACATAAAAAGGGAGGCATTAACTGCTCCCCCTCCATGGACTGAAGCAGAGAGAAAGGAGGACCCACAGGGAGAAAAATCCCCCAGGAAGCAAAATAAACTAAAAAAGCAGTGTGATAGAAAAAAGGGGATGGGAATGAGACTTGAAAAAAGAGAGAAGAAAAGGAGGCAAGGCACAATGGGAAAGAGGGGGGTATCAGGCAGCATGGGAATAAAGCATGGAAAGACATGTGTGCAAATGCAAGAAATCTAGGAAACACTATTCTGTACCTAGGAGGCCATCATGGTGGAGGCAGACCTTGATACTGTGGCTATAAACAAGTTGTGGTGTACATGAAACCATGACTGAGCCATAGCCATATAAGTCTATACCTGGTTCAGGAAAGATAGGGTGGGAAGGAAGGGGGTGGTACTGTATGTGAGGGCAGGTATCAAGGCAACACAGATACAGGAAATCCGGGTGGGGATGGAGGGATTGGAGGTACTGTGGGTCACCCTGGAGACAAGAACCAGTGACACTATTTGTACTAGTGTGATCTACAGACCCCAAGCACAGGGGGAGAACAGGGGGAGTACCAGATAAGGCACTGGAGGAAGCCATTAGCACAATGACAGACAAAGGGGAGGTGCTGCTGGTGGGGGACTTCAGTCTGCCAGATATACATTGAAGCCTTCCAGCCACAGCTTCAGCTAGAAGCAGGGACATCCTAGACTCTCTGCAGGGGACATTTTTCAAGCAGCTCAGTAAGAAATCCCACTTGTGATGGGTCAGTACTGACCTGGTGCTCACCAACAGAGACAGTATTGCAGACTTCAAGGTGGGAGGCCATCTGGGGAGCAGGGTTCACCACACAGTGTTTCACAACATGAGGATGGCACTGAAAGTGAGCCACACAAGGATTGGGGTCCTGGACTTCAGGAGGGCAGATGTAGAAAAAACCAAAAAATGGGTGAATGCCTCAGAGATAACCTAGCAGGGAGGAATGGCCTGGGTGGGGCACAGGCACAGTGAGCTTCACTAAGGGAAGCCATAGTGATGGCAACAAACCTCTGCACAAAGCAAGTGAGCAAAAACAAGAAGAAAAGCAGACTGCTATGGTTCTCAAAGAATGTAGCTGAAAGGTAACAGAAACAAAGTGATAATGACAGCAGAAAAAGACCAATGGTCCATCCAGACTGCTTGAGTTCCCTATTTAGCCCCGGGATCTATCACCACTCTGGGGTCCTATCCCTTCCCATCCTCCCTCCATGCTCCACCCTGATACTGCTGCCCTGAGCAACCACTGTACTCTTCCATCTGTCCCAAGTGTGCCTGGAACCACTAAAGGTTTTCAAATCTACCACTTCAGCTGGCAGACTGTTCCATGGCTCCACCACCCTTTCTGTAACATAATATTTATTCACGTCCCTCCTGAACCTCCCTCCTGTTAGTTTCCACTCATGTCAACTGGACCACGATCTAGTGTTCAAGCTAAATATTTTGCTGCAGTTCACCTTTTTTTTAGGAACTTAAAGGTCTCTATCATATCTCCCCTCTTCCTTCTGGTCTTTAGCGAGTACATGTTCAGAGTCTTCAGGCACTCCTCATAGGACATGCCCTGCTGGCCCTGAATCATTTTTGTTACCCTGCACTGCACAGTCTCTGTCCTATCCCTATCCTTCCTGAGGTGAGGACTCTAGAAGTGGGCACAGTACTCCAGGTGTGGCCTGCAAGGAGATACAACCTGCTCTGGATTCCCTCATTAATGTTACTAACAAGTTGAAGAGGACCTGACTCTGGACAGATCCCTATGGTACCTTGCTTGTTACCTTCCTCTCTTTTGATTTAACCACTACTCTTTGCTGCCTCACATTTGGTCAGTTACCTACCCAGTTTACTATGACCTTAGCCAATCCCATATCTTGCACCTTCTACAGCAAGCATCTGTGAGGCACCGAGTCAAAAACCTTGCTGAAGTTGAAGTAGAGCAAATCCACAGCATGGCCTCTATCCAGTTCTCTTGTCACCCAGTCAAAGAAAACTATCAAGTTAGTTTGACAAGACCTCCTTACCACAAATCCGTGCTGCTTACTATCCTGGAGACTGTTGCTCTCCAGGTTGTCCATGAGGTCCTCTTTGACCAGTGACTCCATCAGCTTCCCTACAATAGAGATGACTGACAGGTCTGTAGCTACCTGTCTCCCCCCTCCCCCTTATGGAGCATAACCATGTCCGCCATCCTCCAATCCTTTGGAACTACCCCATTCTCAATGAGTGGTTAAACAGATCTGCAAGCAGTTCAGCCTGTTCTGCTGCCAATTCCCTGAGTATCCACAGATGCAATCCATCTGGTCCTGGGGCATTATCTATCTTAACGGCTGCCAGCCCTTTCAGGACATTTTTGCTAGTAAATATTGGCTGCCTCATCTCCAGGACCTCTTTATTTCATTTATTTACATATTTATTTGTTTGTTTATTTATTTGAAAATTGGTGACTCTGAGAGGCACACTGAGCCAAGGCTCATTTCCAGAGAGGGGAGAGGAGAGTGCAAATACAAAGAAATACAAAAAAAGACTGATAATGAAATTACAAGAACAATAACATAAAGTGTGTTAGTCGAGTGAGGTACATACAGTAATGCCAAACATTGTAACTGAGTTCCAAATAAATCATGCACAAAATTAAAAGCAATACTGCAAATCTGGTAAATTTGAAAAGTGTGGGGAACCTGTGTAATGGGATGCTGAAACCAGTGCTGAGAGTAGGTCGAGAGAGGTAAGGAATGGTTCAGGAAGAAAGTTGGCAGGACAAGGAGGAGGAAGGAGAGGTTTTAGATGGTGTCTGAGAGACGAAAATGAGGGAGAGAGAGAGAGAGAGAGAGAGACAGATGCAATAGGGAAGCTGAAGCCAAAGGGAGGGGAGATGGTATCACAAAGCAGATTTGCCAGGTAAGGAGTGAGGGTGGGGAGGGGAGAAAGTGTTTGGGTCCCTGGAGTGCAAGGAAGAGGAAAGTATGGGGAGAGGAGATGTGATAAATAAGAGGGGAGGAATCCAAACCAGTATTTAGAGATGGGGGAAGCACAGTGGAACTGGTGATGTATGAGAAGTGGGAGGATGGAAAGGGAGGAGTACAGCGAGTAGTGGTGGGTGAGAGAAGGTGAGACTGTAGCAAAGCAGCAGAAGGCATTGCAGAGGGTGTCCAGTCTGGCCAGGGAAGTGGATGAGGCAGTGCCATAGACCACATCTGCATAGTTGAAGACCAGGAGAGCCATTATGGTGACTAATTCCCTGCAGACCAGTGGGGAGAGGCATTCCTTACTGCAGTACAGGGTGCGAAGCTTGAGGTGGAGTTTGGCATGGATGGCATCAATGTGGGCTAAGAAGTCAAGCCTGCTGTCTAACCACATGCTAAGGTGTTAGAAGGATGGGACAGCCTCAAGCGAGGAGCCATCTAGTGTGAGAAAACAGGGAGGAAGGTGAGGTGGGCCAACTTCTGGCAGATACTAAAGGTCATAGAGACAGTTTTTTCCTTTTTGTTTTGACCCATAGCTGGTTGGACAGGAACCAGTGCAGGACATCGTTAAAGTCATGCTGGAGCAAGACTTCCAGAGAGGCACTTGATGGACCTGAGGCATAGAGGACTGGGTTATCTGTATACATGTGACTATGTGAGTTGGTACAGGCAAACGGGAGGTCACTGAGGAAGATAGAAACAGGATTAGTCTCAGGATGGAGCCTGTTGGACTTAAGCCTAGATTGTGAGTGATGTGGAAATGGTGCCTCCTATCCCCAACCCCCTTAGTGGCCGCTTTGATGCCACTTTCTGAGAAGGGCCCACTGTCCTCCCTAGTAAAAACTGAGCAAACGTACACATTGAGGATGGCAGCCTTTTGCATGTCCTCCTTTCTCATCCTACCCCCTCAGCTAGCCTTATGATTGCCCCAACTTTTTTCCTAATGTATCTGTAGAACTGTGTTTCACCACTCTTGACCCCCTCCACAATATACAGCTCTGTGTCTGCTTTTGCCTCCCTAACCATCCTTTTTGCCTCCCTATTTTTCAGTACATATTCTCCCAATTCTTCCTCCTCCTCCTGCTTTTCTTAATAGTGGTAGAATGCCTTTTTTTGTCCCTCACCATCTCCTTGACCCTTGCTGAGAATCATGATGCTCTCTTGAACCTGTTATTTTTGGTTACTGTTCTCATATATACCTTAGATGCCTCTATTATGGCCTCCTTAATTACCCCACATCTCTCTTCCACCCTGCCTATGTTGTCCACCCCTACTAACTTGTCCCTGACCAGCTCCCTCATTCTACTGAAGTCCACTCTTCTAAAATCAAGGACTTCAGCTCTTAATTGTGGTTCACTGGATGCAAGGGCCACTTCAAACCAAATGGAGATTCAGGAGCTATAATGAGATGCATAGGAAAGAGGATAGGGAGGTGTAGCATTAGAAGCAGAGGGAATCAGGGAATATAATGAGACATGCAAAGGCACACAGTGACAAAAGAATAGCCCAAGGGGTAGCTGAAGGGGACAACACCTTTTGTAGGTACAAAAGTAAAAAGAAGATGAGAGGAAGGATTGTGAGGTTAAGAAGGGCAAGGGGGACCATGCAGAGGGGATCAGGAAAAAGCAAACATCCTGAATAAATACTTTTGTGCGGTCTTCACAGAGGAGGGGAAGGGGATGGGCTACATAAAAGAAGCAGGAGACCTGAGGGTAAGGAACTAGGCACATGTCCATTTACAGATGAGACAGTCCTGAAGGGACTCATAAATCTGAAAGTGGATATGGCTACGGGGCCAGATGAAGTACCCCCAGCGTATTGAGAGGAGCTTCAGAAAGCACTGACTGCACCTCTGATAGCACTGTTCAATAACTCACTGGAAACAGGAGTGGCTCTGGGGGACCGGAGGAAGGCAGCAGCAGTCCTGCTTCATAAATGATGTAGCAGGGAGGTGGGTGGCAGCTATAGATCAATCAGTCTGACGTCAGTGGTGGGGAAGTTAATGGAGTTGCTGCTAAAAGAAAAGATTACAGAGTATCTTGAATCCAAAGGGTTACAAGACCAGAGGCTGAACTGATTCACAGGGGGAGGTCACGTCAACCAAATCTGGTAGAGTTCTTTGTCTGAGTGACCAAGAAACTAGATTAGGGTGAGGTGATGGATGTTGCCTACTTAGATTTTAGTAAGGCATTCAACACTGTACCACATAGGACACTCATAGGGAAACTGGGCAAACTTGGTAAAAAATTAGTTAATGGATAGGCAACAGAGGATGGTGGTCAATGGAGATCACTCCAGGGAAAGGAGGGTCCTTATGGCACTCAGAGCACCAGCATTACAGTGCCAGGCAATCAGGGAAACAAATGCTGGATTTGTCACCCCCTCCCCAAGGTCCACACCCCCAAGTAGGTATCCTTAAGTAGGGGTTGGGGGGCACATCCTCCTGCAAAAAAAAGTGGTCGTTGACATTGCCAACTGGTGCCCTAATTGCCCAGCACATGAATGTGCTACCGTTCCGATGGTTGAACCAAAGCAGGGTGACCAGCAGAGTGCCTCACTGCTCAATACTGGATCAATCCTCTTTAATGACTTTACAAGTGTTGCAGATTAACTGGAAGGGAAGGTATTCCTCTTTACAGATAACACTAAAATCTGTAATAGGGTAAACACTCCAAAGGGCATGGGAATAATGTGCAGAGACCTGAGAAATCTTGAGGAGTGGTTAAGGGCATGGCAGCTGATTTTCATTGTGAAAAAGTGCAAAATCATGCAGCTAGGGCACAGAAACCCAGAGGCAGAGTATAAAATGGGAGAAGAGATATTGACAGTCACCAAACAGTAAAGGGACACAGGGTAATCAAAACTGATGATCTCAAGGTGGCAAGACAGTGGCACAAGGCAGTGGGTAGAGCCAGTGGGATGCTGGGGTTCATAAAGAGAGGTATCTCCAGCAGAAAGAGGCCTGCAGTGCTGTGTCCAGTTCTGGAGACTGCATTTCAGGAAGGACATAGACAGGGTGGAGACTGTGGAGAGGAGTGCAACTAAAATTATGTAGGGGCTGCATTAGAAGCCCTAGGAGGAGAGACTAAAGGAGGACCTAAATATGTACAATCTGTGAAGAGAGATGGGAGGGGGGGGGCTTAATAGAGACCTATAAATACTTCATGGGGTTAAACAAGGTATAGGAGGGGGGTATTCTTCAGAGGAAGAGATGCATAAAAGCAAGGGGACATGCAATGAAGCTGGAAGGGGGAAAATTTAGGATTGATGTGAGGAAGTATTTCTTCATTGAAAGAGTAGAGAATGCCTTGAATAGTCTTCTAGACGAAGTGGTGGGGACAGCAGTGGGCTTTAGTCAAGCATGTGATAGGCAAAAGTGAATCTTAGTTGGGAAGCAAGGGTAGGGTCAGACTGGGGTACAGGGGATCCACCTGGAATGTGTTGCCAGGTGCTGGTGCCCACCTGGAAAATCTGTAGGGGAGATCCCAGGGTGACACATTCATATCAGTATTCCACTTAAATTGATACACTGGCTCTGTGTTTCTATCTTACATTTACTTACAGTGCCCCACATACCTGTACATACAAGGGAATCTTGGTTGGGAAGCTAAGGGGTAGGGTCAGACTGGGGTACTGGGGCCCACCTGGAAAATGGAGACCAGGGCCCACCTGGAAAACCAAAAAGGGAGGGCTCAGGGCGACACACTCATATCACTACTCCACTTAAGTTTGATACATTATGTCTGTGTTTTCATCTTACATTTACCTACAGTGCCCCAGGATGATAAATGCAAAGAACTGTAGAGTTTAGAAGGTAGCCAGGTACCTAACTGAAGGGGGCCCATCTGGAAATTTCCAGGTATCTTGGGGATCACCCTGACTCTAGGGAGAGAACAGGAGAGCAAGTAGGGTCTGTGCTGACAGGATAGAATCAGCAGGGAAAAATGGGCAGACTGGGGTGGGCCAAGCAGTCCTTATTAGCTATCCAATTCTGTGTTTCTGTTTCATATTTAAATATGGTGGAAAACAAGATAAAATGCGGGGCATAGAAGCATAGTTACATAGACAATGATGGCAGAAAAAGAACAATGGTCCATCCAGTCTTCCCATAGTTCCCTACCAAACCCTGGGACCTACTGTCCATATACAGTACTAGCCCCCACTATCCACACCTTGTTTCCCTCCCTATTGCTACTAGCCTGAGTAACCTTCACTCTGCCCCATCTGTGCTTGAAACCATTTATAGTTGTTGTGCCCATCAGCTTGCCTGGCAGACTGTTCCATGATTCCACCACCCATTCTGTGAAACAGAACTTTCTCATGCCTCTCTTGAACTTCCTCCTGTCAGCTTCCACTTGTGTTCTGTATCCTTAAGCTGTTAACTTCCTTGCAGTTCACCTTATTTATTTCAGGAACCTGAAGGTCTCTGTTGTATCACCCATCTTTTGCTTGGTCTCCAGTGAGTACATGTTAAGCGCATTCCCTTTATGATCTGCCCTGCTGGCCCCGAATCAACTGAATGTCCCTGGGACACCACAGACCACACAGCATGATGTAGAGGCAGAAACTCAGGGGCCTGATACACAGCCACAGTTGGGAGTGACAGACTTTAGAGTCTCAATGCGGCTCTCTGCCCCACACTTCCTGAAAACTGCTATACAAAAAGTCGAGACTTAGGCAACTAAATTGCAATGCAAACAATACATGCTGCATGTTTTTGGTCAGAAACTGGGCTTCTGCCTGCAAACATAAAAACTGCAACCACCATGGGTATCTCGACATGGCATTGCATCAGTCATGTGGCATGAGACACTACCACTCAATTGTCCCCAACCCCATATCTTATGGCCTACTTGTGGGTGGCATCTTTTTTATATTTCACATCTCTTGCTGGTACTTTTTGGTGGTTTTGTGACCCCTGTGCTCACTCCTGATTTTGAAATATATCCCTGGTGTCCAGGACAGCCCCTTCCATACCCACTTCTCCACACTCGTGGCTGTTACTTTTCCAGTCCCCTGCCAATCTCAGACACATTGATCATCATTCCGGCTGCCCTATGCCTGAGCCACCCCATAGAACTGCTTCACACAGTTCTGCTTTAGTCTGACATGCTGAGACATGTGGCAGATTTGTGGGGGCCAGGAAGCATCTGTTCATACACCAGTGCTTCATTAACATGCCAGTCACACTTTTCCCTGTGCTTGTGCAATGCCCATTGGGATGGTGCAGGGAACAGACTTGTGACTCCTTTACGTATAACTCAAAGGGATGCAAGGTAGTGGTGCAAAGAGGTCGTTTTGATCACTTTATGCCATTTAACTGCAACTATGTACCCCCTTCCCCCCGAACTCTGTGAAAATAGGTACTTTCCCATCCATAAAGTATGCTGTTCCTTGGGCAGCAAAGAGTAAAATAAATTTCTGCTTTAGAGTCTCATAGAATGGGGACAGCACCTTCTCCACTTGGAGCATACTTCTCAACCCATTGTCACTGAAATTTTGGACACTACCACTAAAAATATGAGACACTGGGACATTGGCCCTGAATGTCACATTATCAAACATGAAGATGCTAGCTGTGATATTGTGAAAACTAATGCCATTACCTGTCCCGGTTTAATTTTGCTTTAGAAACATGGATTGTTATTAAACTGCTGCTTTAAAGGCTAAGTTTACAGCATCTTCTCTGCATGGGCTGCACCTTTTCCATGTGGGACAGAGCTATGCTGTGCTATCTCCTTATGGCAGCTGGCACCTCCAACCTAGCAAAAATTCACCAACACCAAGCAGTCCTTCAGTAGTGATCCCTTCAGCTGTCACGACTGACCACACACATAGTGTGTGTGTGTGTGTCCTCTTTTCCTTCTAAATCTTAACTGGAAAGAACTGTTTAGTCTTTCTGCAAACACATATTCCTACTCCCTTTGTACTATACTAGAAAGTGATTACTGCTCATTTGCAAACGCTATTTCATGTTCAGTAATTACCACTTCTACTTGAAAGGCACCCTTGCTCCACAAATTTGCTATTCTTATTTTTCCCGGTCCGCAATACATCTGTCCCTTCTGCACCCCTGCCTGAGCCTTCAGGAAGAGTGAGTGACGAGAGAGAGAGAGAGAGAGAGAGAGAGAGAGAGAGAGAGAGAGTGAGTGAGAGTGAGAGAGATTGCTAAAACAGATTATCAAACTGGAGTGTGTGTGGGGGGGGCAGGAGGGTTAAGGAACTGAAAAGTTTAGGGTTAGGTGGATGTGTCTGGCTGGCCAATCGTAGCTTGCAGTGAGTCTGATGCCTCCATCCAGGGGCGGGGCAGGAACTACAAACCTTGACACACAGCCCCAAACTCTCAGACACACAGGAGCAGAGACAGCAGGAGGAGGAGGAGGGAACGGGGGGGAAGAGCAGGCAGGAGAAGACACTTGCAGTAGCTCGGAGCCAGCCAGTGTGTACAGTGAGTGCAGCAGTTTGGAAACAGTCACCCCACGGGCCATCGCATGCATCAGTGGTTCCTCATCACCCCCTTTCACAGTCCCTGTCTCTGTGCGGTAGCGGCTCTCCGAGGTGCAGCATGGTGGACAGGAATCGCAGCCCGAGGGGCCCCTTGACAATGCTTCGAGCCTCGGCTACCAACCGGGGCAGCTAAGGGCTCCTATCTGATCTTACACTGACTAAGAGAGACTGAGAAGTGAGAGCCCCTTCCCCACCCTGCCTCCTCTTCTTCACTTCTAGACCCCCTGGACCATCTCCTCTCACCAACCCCTCACCCACCCAGCGAGCCCGGCACCACTTCCCAACTATGATGGTGATTACTTGGAACCTATTCCTGCAAGTATTCCTCCTAGTGCTGGTCCGAGCAGACTCGAAGAGCCACCCATGAGACTCCGCCGCCAACTGCGACCTCCACAAGAAAGTAAGTGGCACACATGCTCACTCAATTTCAAACTTCGCTGGTCTTTCCAATCTGCCCAGCATCTGTCTGTCCCTGTTTCATCAGGACTGTGAGATTGCAGAGCTGCCTACGAGTTGATTTTATGACTGCTAATATTTTTTTGTGGAATGGGGTGATTGTCATTTTATAGTGTTCTGCTTATAAACAACTTATAAGACCAGTGGTATTTATGTCTGAAGCTTATGATGTGCCACCCGAAGTCCTTAAGCACCCAGTAATCATCCTATATGTAAAGATACCTGTGCAGCTGTCACCACCATAGAGTACTACTGCCAAATGGGCTCTTCCTCTCACCTGAGCCAGTGGGGTTATATGTGAGAAGCCCCACCACTCAAAGTCAAATATTTCCCCCAGCGCCTGATGCTTGTTGTGCTGCCTTTGAGAATGTAAGGAACCGATCGAATACCACCCCAATGAACCGATCTTGCCTCGGCTTTGGTTCTCCCTCCGGTGATCATGTCTGCCGATTTCCTCACTTCCCCTTGCCCTGTTTCCCTTGGATTTGCGGTACTTGGTCGTGCTGAGCTTATGTTTTCGTTCTGCCTTTTCCAGTGGCAGATCTCTCGCTGATTTGCCCTTCCAGAATTTCAAACAGTTATGTTGTTTTTTTTTCCCTTGCTGTCCCCCACCCATGTCGCCGTGATCGTGTCGGTGGTTGTGCTGGGTCCCAACTCCCGGCCTTGTTGGTGTAGCTGTAGGGGGAGGTGTTGATTTACGCACTGAACAGGATAAGCCTTGTAAACTGGAGATCTCTGTCACTGTCAGCTTATTGCTTGTAATAGTTTTCGTCTGTTGTAAACTTTTGACCTCCGTTTGCTTGCAGATTAACATTATTTTTCTTTTGTTCCTGCTATGTGCATGATGGGGGGCATGATTAATGCAAGATTAGCATCTACCCATGATTTTTGCCTGCATATTGTATATGGGGATGGGGATGTCTAGTGGGCAGATTTTCTGAATGTTAACTTGTAGATTGCAGCTGATGAGGCTTGAATGCAGCCAGTTGATGGGATGAGCGTGATAACATTTGCTGTGTGGACAGCTGCAGCTCGGCTGTTTGCATTGCATCCCCTCCCGTTTTCTGTTTACTATTTCTGATCACCCCATCCCCTTGACATGACAATCTCTCTCACTCTCTGTCTCGTTCTGCCAGCAATTACAGGCAGCAGCCCCTGCTTTCCCCAAACACCACTCATTAACGCTTCATTTACGTTGATTCTATCCAGCTTCCTATTAAACCAAATGTTAACGCTGACTACCAAATGTCCATAATCAGGGACACATCCTAAATAAACTGATGAAGTAGCACACTGGTGGCTGCAAAAAATTCAAATTTGATTAAGTAGCACACCGTCGGCTGCAACAATCAGGGGCCACCCGCCATTGCACCGCCAGCTTCAGACCCAAGAGAGAGAGAGAGATGAATGCCTGACGCTGCAGTGATGAGGCACTCCCTGATTGCCGCAGTCAAATCCTTTCAAGTTGGTGGCACTTCTGGAGAACTAGCATCACCAGGACAGTGGGGCTGCATTGGTTACACAGTGGCAAGCCCACAAATGCAGTGGCGGCATTGGCCGCCACACTGCCGTGCCTCCACAACCAGCTTCTCTCCTAAGCTGCCACATAATGTTTCTTGCACATGTGCGCAAGCAAACATAAAAACAAAAAAAAACAAAAACTTGACAACAGGGGCTTACTGAAACAAGTTGTAAGACCAGACTAACCCTTATCTAACGCTTTGCAGAGTTGCAGTACAATTTTATCTACCAGTAGTGTGTGTGGAATTTGTGTAAAAATAAAGTAAAATTGAACTTGGAGATGCAACTCAGCACTCAGCTGAAGCAAGAGGTGGCAAACAAACAGTCCAGTGAGTGGAGAGTGGCTGGAATAGAAGAAATCACCCAAAAAATAGATAAGTCTGAGTCTACATGGGTGGTAGGGTCAGGCAAGCTCAAACTGCAACAGACACAGGTGGTGGGGCCTGGTGGGCTCAAACAGCAACAGCTACCAGAACTTCAAACCCCCCCAAAAAAAAGTCAGGTCAGCAAGAAGAAACTGGGACTGTGGAGCCTAGTTTTATACCTTACTACCCTGGCTTCTCGGACTTTCTCTATTGTTTTCAGCAGATGGCTGCTATTATCTGATAATCATGAAGGCACCAATGTCGATCTACTTTGCCAGCTGCGATCCTCCCAAATAGAATGCCATGAATGTCAAGTAAAAAGGTGCAATGTGAAATCTTTTGTCACAGAGGGGGTTAGGTGTAAACACATCAGGAGTTTCAGGACAGCATTATTCAGAGTATTTTCAGGCACTTCACACTTACTTTTGTGTGAGAGCAAGCGCTTTTGTTTTGCATTAGTGGTGGCTGAGTGCGGCTATCAGTAGCAGAGGCGATGAACTAAAGGAATGCACAGGTTTTAGTGACATAAGTTGATTATCTAACTGCTGGCCCTGGAGAGAGTCCTGTTTCTTTTCTGACTACAGTCATGCACGGCAAATTAAAGGGCACTTCAGTATGAAGAAAAAAAAAGTGTGGTGGGGCATATCCCACCCCCTACAGCTCTGTCACCAACAGCGACACTGGGGGATTAGGCACCACTAGGGTCAGTGTTATGTGTGTGGGGGCTGTTCTGAGTGGGGGGGTCATGTGTGGGGGAGAATCTCAGCATGCTAATTGTGGTTGAGGTACTGGTGCATGCACACAGAGTTCATGGTGGTGATCATGGACATGGGGAACTTGCTGTGCATGTGCATTGCCATGCGGGATTGATAGCTGACTGTGCCCCAACAGAAAGAAAATAGTGCAGTGGGACTACTGTAGGTAACAGAAGATGGCAGAGTGATGCATGGACCGTGGACAACTTGTGAACAACTCCAAATTTGTTCTGTGGTCAGAATCCACTGAGTCCTTTTTCTGACAGCAAGATGCCTGCAGAGCTCCACCCACTGTAGCCGTAAAAAGGGAATGTCACAAGCTTGTCAGCCCCTTTACATACAAACATACAAATTTGCCAGCAGAAACAGGCCTTATGGTCTGTCTAGTCTGTTCAAGTGTGCAGCACATCAGTCTATTGGACTGCAGCTTCCCCCCTCTCATTTTCCTTCCTTCCCCCTCCCTGTCCCCTCCTGGGCTGTACTCTCCCTTTGAATCTGTCCCATTCCCTTTTGAAGCTCCCCACTGTCTGCAATGATACGACCTCCTCCAGCAGTGCATTCCACCCTTTCTGTCAAAAAGTGTCTCCTCATTTATCTCCTGAATCTTCCCCCCTCCAATTTCAGAGAGTGCCCTCTAGTATTCCTTCTGCTCTTAAGAGTGAACATACATCTGTTATCCACTCTATTCATCCCCTTCAGGTACTTGAAGGTCTCAGTCATATCCCCCCCTTCTATCCTCCAGGGTATACATATTGAGCTCTCTTAGTCTTTCCTCTTAAGGTCTGTCCCCCAACTCCAGGATCATCTTTGTTGCTGTGTACTTCACTGCCTCCAGCAGTTTGATGTCCCATTTTAAGTATGGGTGCCAGAACTGCATGCAGTACTCCAGGTCTGGCCTCACCAAGGACCTGTACTGGGGCAATATGACCTCACTACTTCTAGAAGTAATCCCTCTTGCTATGCACCCCAGCATCATGTTTGCCTTGGCTGCTGCCTGCCTGCACTGTGCCAAGTGGTTTATTTCCCCAGTCACCAGCACCCCCAGATCCTTCTCCTCCTTGGATGTGGATAATTGGACACCCCCCCAACCAACAACTGTATCCCAGGTTCCTTGCTCCCAAGTGCATCACTTTGCACTTCTTGGTGTTGAACCCGAGCTGCCAAGTGTGCGTTCATTCGTCCAGTTTTGCCAAATCCTCCTGAAGTACTTTGCCCCCCTTACCCCTGTCCACCTCAGCACAGATCTTGGTGTCGTCTGCAAAGAGACTGATCTTATTTTTGATACCTACTGCTATGTCAGACTAACATACTAAAATGCCAGCAGAGTAGGCCTCTCGATCTATCAAGTCTGCTCGAAGGTCAGCACCCTAACAGGGCACCAACACCTTCTCCCACACTCCACTCCCCAGTACCCCTTTCCCCCGCCCCAGTACCTTCCCCCGGGTAGCAATTGTATGCCCTCCTCCTCCTCCTATACCTGTCCCAGTCTCTCTTAAACCTGTCTACTGTGCCAGCTTCCACCAGCTCCTCTGGAAGGGCATTCCACGGTTCCACCACACTCTCCATGAAATACTGCCTCTTCCTCTCACTCCTGAGTCTCCCACCCTCCAGCCTCAAGCCATGTTCCCTGGTGGCCTCTCTGTCCATTCTGTTAAACACGCTATCCAGACCCACCCCATTCAACCACTTAGATACTTGAATACCTCTATCATATCCCCCAGTAGCTTCTCTCCTGCAGTGTGAACAGGCCGAGCACTGCCAGCCTATCCCCCATAGGATCTGTCACCCAGTCTCCGAATCATTCTAGTTGCCCTCCTCTGAACCATCTCCAGCAGCACAATGTCCTTCTTTAAATGCAGATGCCAGAACTGCACACAGTATTCCAGGTGTGGCCTAACCAGGCTGTTAATCAGGGGCAGAATCACCTCACTACTCCGTGAGGTAATCCCTCTGGTGATGCACTCCAGCATTCTATTTACCTTGGCCGCAGCCCTCCTACATTGCTGAAAGTTGTTCATTCTGGTGTCCACTACCACCTCCAGATACCTCTCCCCATCCAAATTTAACAATGTAGCCCCACCCAGGTTGTACACATTGCCTGGGTTCCTAGGACCCAGATGGAGAGCCCTGCACTTCCCTGTGTTAAAGCTCAGCTGCCAGGTACATGACCACCATGCCAGAACCTTCTGGTCCCTCTGCAGAGATTCCCTATCCTCCTTCCCATCCACCACTGCCCCCAGCTTTGAGTCATCCACAAAGAGGCTCATTTTGCTACTGATACCCCTCCTGATATTGGCTACATAAGTGTTGAACAGGAGCTGGCCCAGCACTGATCCCTGTAAGACACTGCTAATCACCCTTTTGGGAGATGAGACAACCCCCAACCACGACCTGGTGGGTATGTCCAGATAGCCAGTTCCCAATCCATCTGACCACCACCCACCCCACCCCCATCCTACACAGTTTCACCAGCAGACCCGAATGAGGTAATGAGTCAAACGCCTTGCAGAAGTCCAGAAAGATGACATCCACTGATCTACCCTGCTCCAGTGCTGATGTCACCCAGTCATAGAATTTCACAAGGTTAGTCTGACGTGACTTGCTCGGGACAAGGCCATGTTGGTGATTATCCAGGTAGCCCCCTTCCGCCAAGAATGCCAACAGTCACTCCTTTAGGATGGTCTCCATCAGTTTGCCCACCTCCAACATCAGACTGACCGGCCTATACTTTCCTGGCTCCTCCCTCAACCCCTCTTTGTGGATGGGCACAATGTTTGCCACCCTCCAATCCAAAGGTGCCCTACCTGTCTGAAGGGAAGTGTTAAATAGGGCTACCAGGGGTTCCACCAGGATATCGGCCAAGTCCCAAAACACCCTAATGTGGATTCCATCTGGACCTGGGGTTTTTTCCTTTTTAAGAGATTTAGGGGCTCTCCACACCCTGTCGAAAGAGAAGTCAACGTCCATGAGCCCAGTCCTTTCTGGAGATCCCTCCTGCCCTACCTTGTACTGCACTGCCCCTTCTCATCTACCAGAAGCAACTGGGATATCCACATTTAAACCCCCAGTCAAATCAGCACCCTGCCCCTCCCTGCGCTGTGAATCCACCCCCCGGTAAAAATCGACACAAAGTACTCATTGAGCACCTCTGCCTGCTCTCCTGACTCCTCAGCCCACCTCCCCAGACGTCAACCTGCTAATCTGCCCCCCACCCTCCTTCTTTCACCAATATACCTGAAGAACCCTTTATCCCACCTCTTGATCCCCTGCTCCAGCCTCTTCTCCATCTGCGCCTTTGCCAGTCTCACTACTCTAGTAACCCTTCTGGCTGATAACTCATACGCATTCCTGTCAAGGTCCCTCCGCAAATGCTTAAACCTGATGTAGACAGCCCTCTTTTTCCTCACTGCCTCCTGAACCTCCCAAGACCACCAGCTCAGTTTTCTGGACCTTCCACACTTGAGCATCACCCTGGCACAGGTCCTAGAGGCCTCCAGAATCCCCTTCTTAATAATTGCCCATCTGCTTTCTGCACCCATGTCCAGTCTTATCCCCACCAAATGATTCCTGAGGATTTCCACCATGTTCTTAAAATCTGTGCCTCTAAAATCCATTACCTCTGTCCATGTTCGACTTCCCTCTCCCCCTAGGCTGAGTGTAAACCAGACTGTGGAGTGATCACTCCCAGCCAGCAGGTCCCCTACTTCAAGGTCTCTAACCAGGCCCCGGTCCACTAGGACCTCATCCAGAACCCTACCTTCCCTCGTTGGTTCAATGTCTGCGATGAAAATGTTAAACAAGACTGGTCCCAGTACCGAGCCATGTGGGACATCACTTGTCATTTCCTCGGGCTCTGATGTCTCACCCTCCACCACCACTACCTTTTGTTGTCTATCCTACAGCCAGTTTTCAACCCATCTGACTGGTTTCCTCCCTACTCTCAGTCTCTTCAACCTGCAAGTCAGCCTACCATGTGACACTGAAACAAAGGCCTTGCTGAAATCCAGGTAGAGTACATTCACTGCACGGCCCCTGTCCAGTGCCCTCATAACCCGGTCATAAAAGTCAACCAGGTTTGTCTGGCAGGACCTACCAGAGACAAACCCGTGCTGCCTGTCATCCTGTAGATTATTATCCTCCAGAAACTGCTCCAGCCTTTCTTTGAGGATAGTCTCCATTATTTTTCCAACAACTGAGGTAAGGCTTACCAGTCTATAGTTCCTTGGCTCGTCTTTGGGCCCATTTTTATAGAGAGGTACCACATGTACATCCCTCCAATCCCTAGGTACACACCCTGTATTTAGAGAGGTGTTGAATAGATCCCCCAATGGCTCTGTCAGGACCTCTGCCAGCTCCCTCAACACACTGGAATGAACACCATCTGGCCCCGGTGCCTTGCCCCGCTCTCAGGGACCTAAGGCCCTCCAGCACCCTTTCTTCTTTGATATCCCCATCTGTGGTTGCCCCCCCCCACCTCACCTTTCCCTTCTGGTACAGACCCATCTCTCTCCTTGTGAATACTGAACAGAAGTGCTCGTTGAGTACTTCTACCTTCTCAGCTCCCTTATCTGCTCACTCACTGCCTTTCCTGATTCTAATGATTTGATCCTTGCTTTTCCTCTTTTCCCAGATATATCTAAAGAAATCCTTTTCCCCTTCTTTTATCCCCTGCGCTAACTTCCTTTCCCTCGCTGCCTTTGCAGCCCTTACTGTTCTGCTCACTTTCCTGGACTTCCTCACGTAAACCTCTCTGTCCTCTGCCGTACTGGTTCTCATGTGGGTTTGGAATGCCCTTCTCTTATCCTTCACCTTCACCGCTACTTCCCTAGTCATCCAGCTTGGTTCTCTGTTTCTGGATTTCTTACACTGGCTCTTGATACTTGCTTTAGTGGATTCCATCAGTCCTAGCTTGATGATCGCCCATTTCTATTCTGTGTCCATGTCTGGGTGGATGCTAGCTTTGTGTTTACTCAGTATGTGACCCATCCTGCCAATGTCTGCCCTTCTGAATTCCTTAGTTTTTGTATTGGCTGCTTTTCTACCCAAATTGATTGAGAACCACACTGTGCAGTGATCACTACCCACCAGTGGTTCCTCCACTTGAACATCCCTGACATGTTCCCCATCCTCCAGCGCCAGGTCAAGAATGTTCTCCTCTCTTGTTGTCACTGTTACCCTTTGAGTCAGAAAGCCATCCTGGAATGCTTCCAGGAGGATCTGCTCCATAGAAACGTAGACTTTGACGGCAGATAAGGCCACTTGGCCCATCTAGCCTGCCCATTTCCCTACCTACAGGATTGGCGCAAGTGGTAGTTGGGATGCTCCAGTCCACCCCTGGTAGATTAAAGTCCCCCACCACCAAGGTGCTCCCTTTGCCACTGAGTCTCCTTAACTCCTCACCCAGCTTCCTGTCTGTGTTCTCTTTCTGAATTGGTGGCTTATGAACAGCCTCCAGTTGGACCTTAGCTCCTATTGGGGCATGTAGTTGTAGCCAAATGACTTCCGACCTGCCCTCCTCCCCCTCCTCCCTATTACATCTGATTCCTTGTCTAACATAAATGGCTACTCCCCCTTCCCTTTTTCTCTGTCTATCCTAAATAATTTAAATCCTAGGATGGCTAAGTCCCAGTCATGGTTTTGAGTTGCCCATGTCTTGGTAATTGTAGCTATTTCTGCCTCCCCCTCTGCCATCAATGCCTGCAACTCAGCCATCTTGTTCCCCAGGCTCCAAGCATTTAGTGTTACCACCTCCCACCGTTTACATCTCCCTGCTGCCTCCTTACCTTCCCCTCCTACCCCACTTCTAGTCAGATTTGGCTTCATCCTTGCTGTGGGGAAGGTAACATGGACCCCCTCTCCTGGTTCAGTCTGCCTCGATAGCCCCCCACCAGCTAGTTTAAATTATATTTTTTGCTAATAAATTCCCCAGTTTCTGCTGTCACACCTGTGAACCTTGCTTACTGAGATGTTGAAAATCCCTTGCATACAGATTTGTGTTCTCCCATGTGCATTCACCCACCAGACAGTGAAACATCGATATCAACCAACACTACTGCGACTACAGTGCCAGGTCACTGTAGTGTTGGCGATGGAACCCAGCACTGCCTTTCGGTGGTCTTACACCTCCCTCCAATCAGCTCCAATTCAGAGCTGATTATATTGTGTGGAGGGTTGCGGGGGGGCACAGCCCCCTGCATGGGGGGTTTGGGGGCAAAGCACCCCAGAGAAAACATGTTGTTCTGTAGGAAATTGTCAGCCAACTGCAAAAAGCAGTGGACTTGATGGTTTCACTCTCTAGTCGTTCGACACAAATTTTGTCGAGCGTCAGTCGTCAGGGTCCTCCCATGTCTGCCTCTCCCCACCAATCCATACCCATGGACTTACACCATTCCCTCAGCCACTTGTTAAAGTCCATGATTCTGTGTTTCCTGTTTGTACTTCCTCGTGACACTGGCAGAACTTCTGAGTATTCAACTATCCTTATCCCCTCACTGCATCGATTCCCCACTTCCCTGAAGCTATCCTGAACCTCCTCTATCCTTCTTCCCTCCAGATTGTTTGTTCCCAGGTGCACAATGATGTGTGGTTTTCCCCATCTTCCATACACATTTACCAATATACTGACCCGCCTTTTCTGCTGTCATGCCAGGCATGCACTCCACCCAGATGTTGCTTTTTCTGGCACCCCTTCCCCTCCATTTTACAACCTTCATTTTTGAGTGCCCCAGTATTATGACTCGCTCACTCCTATGATGATCTTTCTCATGTTGCTTGGCATTATCCTGTTCCCCAATCTGATCACCCTCACCAATTCCCCCAGTTATGCCTCCCCTTTGCCTCCCTCATTCTGTGCCCTGTCCTCACCCCCTTTCAACGAGGCCGGGGTATTGGCTTCTGCTTCAAGACTAATCTCATTGTGCTCCCCCACCCCTTCCATTTTTACACCTCCCTCCACCTTGCCTTACCCTCCACTACTGTTCCCATGTGTCATTCTTGTGTTGTGATTCCCCCCTACTTGTGTTCCCCTACTTGCTCCAGTTCCAACCTCCCCTGGGCCACCTTCTGTTTTCCCCTCTCCAACATTTCCTTGATCATCTAACCCCACTAGTGTTACTGCATCACCCCCTTCCTGTTGCCCCTTGCTTCTATGGCTACTTGGGCTACTGTTAGTGCCTTCCGGTTCTGTGCTGCAACCTTTTTCTGCCATGGTGCCCTCCCCCATAACCAGCTCAGTAGCTGCACAACCCGCTCCTTCCAGCTCCTTCAGACTTACTAAAACTTGGAATCTGTTTGTACTGATGATCCCCTTTACCTGGTTGTGCCCAGTTACCCCCCCCCAGGCATATAACCCTGCACTGGCCCTGCTGCAGCCTTGTTCCATCGCCTGACCCACCTCATGTCTTCGGTTCCTGCCCATGACTGCGTGTGATTTTGTGGCCCACTCCTTGATGCCACTAGTTTTTCCTCTTGTTGGTCTGTTGCTGGTTGTAATGGATGACTCATCGGGGTCCCCTCACGTCTGCATTCCTCCCTAACCAGCACCCCATGCCTCTAGCTCCCTCTTCAGCCACCCAATCTCCTCCCTAAGCTGACCCACCTGCCAGCACACCATGACTGTTCAAAATGTAAAAAGAGACAGGAGCAGGCATAGTTCACTAAAAAAATTTATCAAATTATTTTTCTTCTCAAAAAGTAGTTGTTTTTTTAAAACATGTTACTTCACAAGGAAACATTTAGGTGTAAAATGTGAAACTGACTGTTGGTTTATTTACAGAACCTGAGACAGCACTGTAGGGAGGAGTTCCCAGAAATGAAGCAATGAGCTAGTTTAAAAAAGAGTTAAACTTCTAACTGGCAACAGGCTTCTTTTTGGTAATTTGATTTGATTAAATTAGCTTTCCACCATGCGATCTTTCACCACTTTGGCTAGCAGTCCATTTCATGCATCTATTGCTCTTTCAGTGAAAAAAAATATTTCCTCACATCCTACCTGAACTTGCACTCCTTCCAGCTTCAGTCCCAGCTCCATAGTCCTGGAGTTCATCCAAATTTGGAAAAGGCTCCCTTCCTGCACCCTCTTTACACCTGTGAAGTACTTAATTGTCTCTATCATGTAATTTCTTGCCCTCCTCTCCTCTCCTCAGAATATATGTTGAGATCCTTCAATCTCTCCTCATAGGGCTTTCCTTGCAACCCCTTCAACATTTTGATAGCCCTCCTCTGGACTGCCTCCACCTTATCTATGTCCTTACTAGGGTGCACTCTCCAGAACTGGACAAAGTATTCAAGGGGGGGCATATCAGAGAGTGATACAGCTGCAGTGCCACCTTCCTTCTCCTCCTGCTGGTGATTCCCATGTTGCTGCACTCCAGCATCCCACTAGCCCTGCCCAAAGCCTTGTCACACTGCGCAGTCAGCTTGAGGTCCTTTGGTATAATAACACCATTGTCCCTTTCCTACCTAGTAACTGCCAATAACCCCTATCCTATACTCGGCACCTGTATTCCTATGCCTTAGATCCATGATTATGCACATTTTGGCATTGAACCCCAACTGCCATTCCTTTGATTAATCCTCAAGTTTCCCATGATCCCTGAGCATTTTCTCCACCCCATTGATGTCCACTGTATTGCAGATTCTGGGGTCATCTGAAAAAAGGCATATCTTCCCTCCAGTTCTTCTGCAATATCCCCTGTGAAGATATTGAAGAGGACTTGTCACAGTACTAATCCTTGTGGTACCCCACTGGTCACTGCCCCATCTCTGGAGCATGTGCCACTAATCACTACCCTCTGTCTCCTGTCCTGTAATCAGTTTTGAACCAAGTATACCAATTTGGACTGCAATACTAAGCTGGTCAACTTTCTAATCAGTCTTCTGTGCAGCACAGTGTCGCAGTCCTTGCTGAACTCCAGATGGGCTAGAATTCTACAATCTACATATGCATCCATACATCTACCAAATCCTGCTCAACATCTTCCTTTATGACCTCTACTCTCTGTGTGTCTTCTCACACTTACATATGTATGCTTCTCATACATACACATATATGAGAGATATCCCTCATAGTCCTCATGGGCATCTCCCACATTATGGTTGGTTACTGGGCCCTATTGTTACAGTTTCTGACTTTGTGTTGTTATAGGTTCATGTATTTCCCCCCTTCCATATAGCCTCACTGCATTATAGAGTCATGGAAACAAAGACAATGATGGCAGAAAAAGACCAATGGTTCATCTAGTCTGCCCATGTTATCCTATTATATCCTGGGACCTGTTGTCCCTGTGGGGTCTTCACTTAACCTATTCTCTCCATTATTCTCTGTGTTTCCATCTTCCTCATCCCCATGAATAGCTACTATACTCTCGGCTTATTCCAGCTGTGTTTGAAGCCATTTATGGCTTTTGCACCAACAACCTCTGCCAGCAGACCATTCCATGGCTCAACCCCTCTTTCTGCATCAGATCCTTTCTTTTTAACCCCCCCCCCCCAATTAACCTCTACTCATGACCCTGTGTCTTAGCTTCTCTCTTCTTGGTAAATAGCTCTTTACAGTTCACCTTATTTATTCTTTTTAAGAAATTGAAGGTCTCCCTTATGCCCTCCCCTCTCATCTGATTTCTTGAGAATACATATTCAGCACCTTTAGCCAGTCCTAACAGCATCTGCCTTCCTGCCATGAATCATTTTGGTAACCCTATGTTATACTTTATTTATTTATTTTATTTATTGGAGATATCAGATTTACAACCTTTGAGTCAGAGACTCATTTACAAAGGCACCTCGTCAAAGACAGAACAGTGGTACAACATACTTAATATAGACAATGCAACACATGGGGCAATGATTACAGAGAGGCAATACAGTACAGCATTGTGATTCAATACATACAGACATTTTAATAATTAGATAGTAGCATACCCCGTTGTCATAGTCTAGGAGGAGTAGAGCAAACTTAGACTATGATTCGATGAGAAGAACAGAAAAGGAAAAGGAAGGGGGTGGAGAGTAGTCCAGAGGACCTTGTCGAGGCTGGAGTAAATAAAGTGTCCAGGAACACGTAGGCACGGGACTTAGTTATTTGCAGTTGCAGCCTGCCCCTGTCCTTTTTTAGGTGGGAACTTCAAACTGGACACACTACTTCAGGTGTGGCTTCACTAATGACCTATTAAGAGGTAACAGTACCTCATATTTTCTACTGTCAAACCATCTCCTACTGCAATCTAGAATCCTGTCAGCCTTGCTAAAGGCTTTATTAACATTACCTGGTTTGTTTAAGGGAGTTACTAATAATGACAGCTATTTCAGCACTTGTTCAACTTGCAAAGGATCCGTTCCCAGACCAGATTAACTGTCACGCTTCCTTTCAAGAAAACCACCTCTGGACAGAGAGCATTGACCTACAAAGCCATTGGCCCTGACAGCCACTTACACGCCCACCTCACCGACAGTGGTAATATTCCTTCCTTCAGTGCCAGGCTCCATTAACATGTGCCTGACAGTTCACACTGCAACTGCATCTCTGCATGCTAAACCGTACCTTATCCACTTATTAATTTTATTATTGTGCACAATATTTCTTGTAATGTTGCTTGCACTGTATCCTGTGAATTTCTGTACAGCTGGTCACTTGTGAAATAGGGCTATGTACCTCATCTTGGGCTCCAATAAATAAAAATGAAAAGAAAATGAAATGACTCCTTGGTCCCTTTCCTCTGATGTTGTGTCCAGCTGAACCGCTCCCATTCAATACTCTGTTCTGGGGTTTTTGTTCCCTAGGTACATCAATTTGCATTTCTTGGCACTGAATTTCATTTGTCATACTCTGAACCAATTTTCCAGCCTTTGGAGATCTCTCTGCAGTCCACTTATTCCCTCCACATTGTCAACTCTACAACAGAGTTTAGTGTCATCTTTGCCCTGGCAGATACCTGTGGTACTCCAAGTGACCCCTCTTCCTTTTCTACTGATCTGACCCCATTCAACACAACTTTCTGCTGCCTCCTCTAGCCAACTCCTTAGCCACCTTAATATTCCTTAACTCTTCCCAGATCCCCCACCTTCATCAGCAATCTGCAATGTTGCACTGAATTGAATGTCTTGTTGAAGTGGAAATAAGAGTTAAGTCTATGGCATGCCCTTATTAATTTCCCTGGTTACCCAGTGAAATAATATTATACAGCTGGTGTGATCAGACCTCAGGTTGGTTTGGCTAGACCTCCTTGCCATGAACCCATGTTGCTTACTATCCTGAAATACATTTTACTCCAGGTATTCCACTGGGCCCTCTTTGACTAGTGTCTCCATCAGTTTCCCCTACTATGGAGGAAAAACTAACGGGCCTGTTGTTTCCCAGATGCTTCTTGCCCCCCTCTCTTGTGCAGCAGAACTATGCCCACCATCCTGCAGTTCTAGGATACTACCCTTTGCTGAAAAGCGCTATTTAATAACCCCACCAGGGGTTCAGCTAACACCAGTGCTAGTTCCCTTAGTACCCTTATATACATCCCATCCATCCCAGGGCCTTGTTTACCTTAAGGGTTATTGACCCTTTCTGATTCTTTCTCTAGTGGACATCTGCAGCCTCATTTCCAAGACCCCTCTATCATCTACATTTATGCTGATCTCTGGCAAAGGCCTGCTGCTTTCCCTAGTGATAACTGAGTGGAAGTAGGCATTCAGCATGGGTTCTTTCTGCCTGTCTTCCGCTATGACCCTCCCCTTCCCCCTCCTTTAGCCTGACAGTTCCCCCTTCCACCTTTCTTTTTTTCTTTATATATCTAAAAAAATGTTTTTTCCCTCCCTTGATCCCTAGTATGCAGTTCTGTGTCTGCCTTTGCAATCTTGAATGCCCTCTTGATATCTCTAGTTATTTTCATTGTCCCCTGTTTTTCTTCAGTTTTTCATTTCTTTCTATAATAGATATATGTATAGATGTATATTTATTTGCTTGTGTATATTGTAGAAATATCATGCACTGTAAACCGTTCTCCCTGCTTCTCTGGGTTCCTGTAAATTTCACCCACTAAATAGCCTCATTGTATTTATTGCCGGATCTACAATGCCAGTTTGACAAAAATATATCAACCTCACATTACAGTGAAGGCTGCATGTCAACTGCAATTGCTGTCGGCATTATGCCGTTGGAAGAATAAAGTGTTTTTTGCATGGGACTGCACCCCCCACACCCTTCCTCTCCCATATTTTATTACAATCAACTCCGAGTCGGAGCTGAATCAGGAATGGGGTGCAAGACCCTGGATAGTCATGCCTGGGTCCTGAGTGGGCTTTATAGCATTATGTCAATGTTGTCGCTGTTGAAGACATCACTGTAAAGTTGTCACTGTGGCATCAGCATATGTTTAGTGATATCTATTTGTCTCTGCATATCTGGCAGCATACATCTTTTTCTGCCATGTATTTATGAATTACACTTCCTGCTTTTCCTATGTACCCCCCCAGCTGCAACTGGAAACAAGCCCTACCCGAGCCTTTTACATAAATAAAAAAAAATAAAATGCGAATAACCCTGTATTTTGTGTCTCTGGAGCCTTGCTTTCTGAGCCTGAAGTGACTTTGCAGCATGACTTCAGCAATTTCTGCCCATTATTCTACTCTAATTAACTCTTCTTAATGCAAAAGAAATGTCTCAAAGACCTCCAGCCACAATCAGAGACACTCTGTGCACCACTATACCCCTCTCTTTACAACACTTGATGACATCCTGCCCCCCTCATTTATCCCCCTTAATCTCTCCTCCGATATTTGATTTTATCCATAAACATAGAAACATAGCATTTGATAGCAGATAAGAACCACTTGGCCCATCCAGTCTGCTCATTTCTCCTTTCCTACACTATTAAATCAGATTGTGCCCAATCTACAGCTCTTTCTCCCTCCCTCCTTCCTTCTAAAAAGCTTCTCTCGAACCTTGGCACACTGTACTGCAATAAATGCTGCATCTCACTCCCAGTCTAAAATAAGATTATCCTCGAGATGGTTCTCCAGATGTTTAGCTAAGTGGTATAAAATGCTAACCCAAAACTGAGCAGACAAAGAGGAAAGCACTGTGCTGAGTGTGTTCGGATACTGGTGAATGTGCTGTCACTACAGCATTAGACATCTGAAAATAAGAAATCACAGTGCACGCTAACTGAAAACATCAAATCACAGGTAAACAGATGGAAAAGTAAATTTATTACTCAAAGTAGTAACACATGCACCTTGCCCACATGCAGAAACCCTGTTTGCCAGAAGGCAGGGCATATGTGTTCCTGGTTTGAGCAATAAATCTACTTTCCAGTCAATCAATTTAACCAGGAAGCAATCTATGTGAATAATGCCACTTTTCAATCACATCTGACATGTAAAACACACACATATACATAGATACATTCATTTACAAGTTAAGTATAAAATCTACAAGTAAGCAGCAACATAAATATTGTAATTTTTCGCAAGTACAGACAGAAGTAGCCCTTGCACTATTTCATATGGCAGTCTTATAAGATGGTACAGACATTCCAAGAGTAGTATTGTTTGCAGTAATATTTAACAGTTTTGGACTGTGATATATAAAATATCTTTCATCAGCTTTGGTTTTGACCAATGTTTCTGCAAAATGTAAATTACATCTCATACAGTGACATTGATCTAAGGATTCAAATGTGTTTGTCAATAATGCAGGTGAACTACATGATATGCTTGATAGGACCAATTTAACACACTGCTCATTATATGAACTTTTAGAGATGGAATGTTCAGACCTGAGTAAAGATCACAGTAATGTTGATTTGATGGAGTGAGTAGAATAAAACAACATAGTGTTTGTAAAGAAATGTCTCTGCACATCTTCCCCTATTTTTGGTAATAACTTTCATCCATTATTCAATCACCGTCATATAGGAAAATGGTTGAATTTTGAGGTCCTTTCAGTTAGAGACTTCTTTGAGGATAATATTGATTAAATCATTCCAACACATGCACATTTAATTTGGAATACCTAATGAACTGTGATCTTTAATTGGAGAGTTGTTAGGAAAAGGTAAATTAAACTTGGATAATAAATTATAATCCTCTATTCAAACTGCTAGAGGCAGTGCCTAATAGATCTAAGTTTATTTGAAGAGTGTACAGTTTCATTAGCAATAATGTAACTAACAATAATGATACTTGTTAGACTTGATCCCCACACCCTTACTGGCAACTCTCTGTGCACTGCTGACAATATCTATTGTGGCATATGCTATGTTAGTCATAATCAGTACTAACATTTAGGGCATTGGTATGTACCACATAAGCATAAGTTGTCAGGGACATAATTGTGATTATTACCAATATTATTACTGTGCTTATAATTGGAAACATGTAAGTGTGCACCAAGAATACATCTCTGTGTTCTTTGTCTTTTGTGCTATAATTCTCTGAGAAGTTATTATACAGCCTACGCTGCCATCATATGGATTTATGTAACATTGTACTTTTTTCCAGTGTTTTTCTGAAATTTTGTATAAGTTCTTTCTTTTATTTTAGCTGACTTTACACTTTTTGTATATCTTTAGATACACTGTGGAGCCATGTAACTTTTGGCCAATAGAGCCCCCTTATGGTATCTAGTTAGCTTATGAAGTAATAGTTGCAATGGTAATTATCATACTATATAACTTGCTGCATCATGTGTTTTTCTCTGGGGTATTGGGAAATGCTGTCTCCCAGTGTTTGTTTGGTAAGATCTGCTCTTAGGACATAAGTCTTTTTTTGTGTAATAAACAAGTTTATTACCACATATGCCACTTGTCTGTTGCTTCTTCTGCTGGTTTATTACCACCAAGAACCTGAGAAGGGCTTAGATCCATGACATAATTGGTGACCATGTGCAGGTGGTCTAAACTAGTGAAAATTCACTGTTTGCTGTCTTTTCCCTTGTGGGTAATAAACAGGTGTACACACCCATATCACCTTGCCTGTGTTTTTCACTCCACAGCACCCTGTAACATCTGACTGCTTACTGGGCAAGGCTGATGCTGTCTCACCTTGTTGAATGGCAGTTTTGAGTTGCAGGATTGCATAAGTGCAGACTCCCAACTGTCTGTTCGGTTCAACCACTGTGGAATGATACACAACAGGGCAACCATTATGGGTTAACTTGGGTTTCCAAACCTTTACGAACATGTCCAATATCTGCACAGATCTGAGACTAAACATCTCTAATTTTCTTGCTTCCCATGGAGGCTGGAGTGACTTCACACTGGCCATGAAAAACTCTTATAACCCCCATGCTGGGGATCTCAACCCAATACTCTGAGGTGAGACAAACAGCCAAAAAGCATGATGTTGGTCATGGATCTCTGTGCTGCTTTGGAAGCCTCTAAGGTGAGGTTTCATTCCCTTGAATTACAAACCTCACCTCTTAAGAAGGAGATGGGCTTGCAGGCATCTGAAAGTCTTAGGAAAGAACAAAGACTGGAAGAGGAACTTCAGTCTCTGCATAGTAAGAATGAGACTCTTTTGCATTGTGCTGTAAAGAATAATGATCAAGGGTTATGCATGTTAAGAGAGGATTGAGACAAGTTGATGTAGGATAAGAAGCAGATTTTGCAAATGAATTATTTGTTGATTGAGACAAATGAGTATTTGCATGAGGAGAATGAGGAATTGACAGAGTATCTGAAAAGGGTAAGTGCTGAGTTGTATAGAGAGCTTATGGAGCTGAGCCTGAGACAGGGAGAGTGAGAAAGCAGCCACAGCTTCCTTGAATCAAGGAGGTTATTTTCTAGACTACACTGAACTGAATTATTACTTTTTGGACCTGTGTAAGTAACTAGTATTGATTCTGTTTTGGGGGTGGACTTTTCTTAGTTTTAAGTTTTAACTTTAATTTTCAAAGGAGGAACTGTAGATGGAAGATATTTGCAGTTGCATGTGAGTAGACCTGTTATGTAGCCTTTGTGAAATAGGTGTCTGTTAAGAGGAGGAGCTGAAAGGGGCCTAGTTGAACTGAGGATTTATAACTGGAGTTGTTTGTGGTCTCTGTCTGCTGAGCCTGAGACAGGGAGAGTGAGAAAGCAGCCACAGCTTCCTTGAATCAAGGAGGTTATTTTCTAGACAACACTGAACTGAATTATTACTTTTCGGACCTGTGTAAGTAACTAGCATGGATTCTGTTTTTAGGGTGGATTTTTCTTAGTTTTAAGTTTTGACTTGCCAGGGAGGAACTGCAGCTGGGAGATATTTACAGTCAGTTGTGAGTAGACCTGTTACTTAGCCTTTATGAAATAGGTGTCTGAAAGGAAGGAAGGCACTCCTCAGGGTGGAGGGTAAGAGTTGTAGGTGATTGTTTCTGGACAGCATAGGTTTATTCCCACCCACCCACCATTCTCCTCACCCCACCCACCCCAAACACATAACTTCCTTTATAGCAGGGTCTCTGACTCACTTCCCAAAACTGCTAACAACATACACCTATTCATATCCTTAAAGGCACAGCACACTGAATAGGGGGTAGAGACATTCACAAGCTTGCACACACTAAAACAAGAACAAAAACGAAAAAGCATCTGTAACTGGAAGGGACACAGACATGTAGGGAGTGGTGCAATGCACTGGCTGTGGAGCAGCAGTCTTCTGGGAGACATTCTGGAGACTATGTTGCTGCCCTATTTGCAGGCACCTCTCTGGTCTGAGGGAGGAGGTTGTTCGTCTCCATGCTGACCTGGTAAGGATTTCGGAAACCTGCTCCCCCACCCAGGGACCACCCAAGTCACTGCCACTACCTCAGAGGTTGCCAAGAAAGAGGAGTGGTTGGACCACAGTGGGCTCAGGAATGATGAGGGTGGTGGAAGAGAGGTGCATCCCTCCAGCTGTGCCTCTCCACAATTCATTTGCCACTCTGGTGAAGCATGGTTCCTCTATGGAGGCACCTGCAGTGGAGACCAAGGAGGATGCTGGGAACCTCCACAATGGAGACACACAGGGGGTGGCCCAGGACCCAACAGGGAAGGAAACAACTCCTGGTGGGGGACTCAGTTGTTAGGGGGGTAGAACTGGGGGAGGGAGGGGAAAGGAAGGTAAGGTGCCTGCCTGGTGCCAAGGCTTGGAGGTACAGGAAATGAATCCTAAGGATTATGGGATCAGTAGCAAGGGGGAGTGAGCTGGATGTCATTATCCATCTAGGGATGAATGACCTGGCTGAGAATGGGATCAGAGCAGTACAACGGGAGTTTATGGAGTTGGGAAGGGGCCTTAGACAAGTAGCACACATGGTAACTTTCTCGGAAGTGCTTCTTGTCTATGGCATGGATAAGGCTAGGGCACTCTGCACCATGGGATTCAATGACTGTTTGAAAAGCTGATGCAGAGCTCAAGGATTTGGCTTCATTGGGGACTGGGGCTCCACCTGGAGGTATGCAGGCCTATATAGGCACAATGGTCTGCATCTATCCTGGAGGAGAACCAGGATCCTAGGCGATAGGTTTAAATGGTTCAATAGCAAGCATTTAAACTAGCCAAGGGAGGAGGCACTGTAGAGGAGAAGGAAAATCCTAGCCCCCCAAAAAAAATCAGGGTAATTAGTGAAGTAAACACCAAGATAGAGCAGTTGATAGGGAGAAAGGCAGGGGTAAATGGAGAAAACAACAAAGGCAGTAGGGACAGGGATGGGGCAAAAAGAAATAAAGCCATAAAAAATGGAAGGTAAGGAGTACCAATGCCTGTAGTCTAGGTAAAAAGCTCCCTGAAATGGTGGCTTTGATAGAAGAGGGATGCCTGGATATTGTGGCAGTCACAGAAACATGGTACACAGAAAACCATGACTGGGATGTCAACATACCAGGGTACACAATTTATAGGAGGGACAGGGAGGGAAGAAGAGGAGGAGGAGTAGCTCTCTATGTAACAGAAGAGATCAAAGCAACAGAGCTAAAGGGTAAACAGGGAGGAGAGGAGGCACTGTGGGTCACCCTGGAGACTGGAAATGGCTCCACAATCCACACAGGGGTTGTATACAGACCCTCATCTCAGGGGGAGGATATGAGCAAGGGAATGATAGAAGGCATCCTTGGGATGGCAGAGAAAGGGGAGATATTGCTGATGGGGGACCTGAATATGCCAGATGTTGACTGGAGCACCTTTGCTGCAGCCACATCCAAGAGCAGAGCCATTCTCAATGCCCTACAGGGGGCATGACTCAGACAGTTAGTTTTGGAACACACTCAGGAGAGAGCAATCTTTGACCAGGTACTCTCAAATGGGGACAGAGAGAGGATCTCTGATCTTGAAGTGGGTAGTCATCTGGGAACAAGTGACCACCAAACAGTGTGGTTCATGATAAACTTAGCTGTAGAATCAAGCCACACAAAAGTGAAGGTACTGGACTTCAGGATGGCTGATATTGTCAAAATGGGAGAATGCCTCAGAAAAGCACTAGCAAACAGGTGGGGTGGCGCAACAATGGGGAAACATCAAAACCACCATCACAGAGGCAACAAGCCTTTGTGTGAAGCAAATAAACAAATCAAAATGAAAGAAAAAAACACTATGGTTCTCAAAAGAAGTGGCAGGGAAGGTAAGGGAGAAAAAGATAGCATTCAGGAAGTATAGGGAAACACAGAAGGAGCAGGACAGAGAACTGTACCAGTTAAAACAGAAGGAAACTGGTAAGACAGTCAGAATAGCAAAGGCCCAAGCCAAGGAAAAGATAGCCAACTCAGTTAAGAAGGGAGATAAATCCTTTTATAGGTACATTAGGGAGCAAAGAATGACTAAGGCAGGGATACTGAGGCTGAACAAAGAGGAAGGTGGTTGAGCAGAAAGCGACAGTGAAAAAGCAGGGATACTGAACGAATACTTCTGCTCAGTATTCTCAATGGAAAAGCAGGGGGAAATACCTAATTCGGTCAATAGAAGCACACTGGATGGGGGGGTTGATATTAGTCCTTTCACAGAAGAAAGGGTTCTGAAAGAACTCTTAAAACTGAAGGTGGATAAAGCAATGGGGCCTGATGGGATTCACCCCAGAATTCTAAAAGAACTAAGGGAAGAACTAGTAACACCACTGACTACCCTTTTTAATAAATCATGGGAGGATGGTGTGATACCTGAGGACTGGAGGAGGGTGGATGTGATTCCCCTTCACAAAAGTGGGAGCAAGACAGAGGCAGGAAACTACAGACCTGTCAGTTTGGCCTTAGTGGTAGGGAAAATGATGGAATCACTTCTGAAGGAAAGAACTGTTGCGTACCTAGAGGCCAGTGGGGCACAGGACCCAAGGCAGCATGGATTCACAGTGGGAAGGTCAGGTCAGACTAATCTAGTTGATTTCTTTGACTAGGTGACCAATGCAGTAGACCAGGGAGGGGCTGTGGACATGGCCTACCTAGACTTTAGCAAGGCATTTGACACAATCCCACACAAAAGATTAATAAACAAATTAGCCAGCCTAGGAGTGGGTCCCAGGGTGGTAGCCTGGGTAAAACACTGGTTGAACAACAGGACACAGTGGGTAATAGTAAATGGAGTCCACAGTGACGAAAGGAGGGTTACTAGTGGGGTACTGCAGGGTTCAGTACTGGGGCCGGTCCTTTTTAATGTCTTTATAAGTGTCATTGCATAGGGACTGGAAGGGAAAGTATGTCTCTTCACAGATGACACAAAGATCTGCAACAGGGTTGATACACAAGGTGGGGTAGAAAAGATGAAAAGGGACTTGGCAAGGCTGGAGAAATGGTCAAATGTATGGCAGCTTAGATTCAGTGCAAAGAAGTGCAAAGTAATGCACCTGGGAAACAAAAACCCATGGGAAGAGTACACAATGGAGAGTGAAATACTGACAACAACAAAAATGGAAAGGGACCTGGGGGTAGTCATATCAGGTGACCTAAAGGTGAGCCAGCAATGTAAGAAGGCAGTAAGGAGGGCTGGGGAGATACTGGCAGGCATAGGGAGAGGCTTCTCCAGTAGAAAACAGGAAGTTGTTGGTCCTCTGTACAGATAGTTGGTAAGACCACATCTGGAGTACTGTGTACAGTTCTGGAGATCTCATCTCTGCAAAGACATAGACAGGGTGGAGGCTGTCCAGAGGAGGGCAACCAAAATGATGCAGGGTTTGCATCAGAAGACATATGAAGAAAGACTAAAGGAACTAAAGATGTATAGCCTTGAGGAAAAGAGGGAGAGGGGGTACATGATAGAAACTTTCAAATACCTCAAGGGAATTAACAACATCCAAGAGGGTGGCATCTTTCAGAAAAAGAGATGTGCGAAAACAAGTGGGCACAATTTGAAGATGGGTGGACAGCTCTGAGGTAATGTGAGGAAGTATTTCTTCACAGAGTGGGTTGTGGATACATGGAACAGCCTTCCTGAGGATGTTGTAGAGTCAAAAACAGTGGGGGAATTCAAGAATGCATGGGACAGACATAAAACAATTCTAGTGAGGTGTAGGAGTAAGTAGGCTGTTGGTTAACTAGGATCTGCAGCTTATTCATTAGGTAGGGAAATGGGCAGACTAGGTGGGCCTTATCTGCCATCAGATATTTCCAAATTTGGCCTTATCTGCCATCTGCCAAGCGGTCCTTATCTGCCATCAAATTCTATGTTTCTATGGACAACTGCAAACTGAGTGCTGCATACATTGTTACAGAAAGAAGTTGAACAAGGTGTTGGGCAGAACAATGCAAACGTTAGTCACATACAGTGCAGACCTTAGATGGCAAAACTGCGTCATCAGCGAGAGGTGTTGACTGGTCACGTCAAAGTGATGGGCAGGTGTCATTACACACACATCAAGTTTACGTCATCTGGAGATGATGATTCAGGTGAAAAAACTAACCAAGATGGCACCCAGCCACACACTCAAAATGGCGCTTCCCCACCTGCCATTCACAAGATGGCAGCCCCCTACACTGTAATAGTGTGACCTTACTTCATGAGACAGATGACGACTCTGATGTGTGATGCCAATACAGTGACCTAATGACAGAGTAGGAGACCGAGGCTGAGCCCGTCCAATTGCGGTCCTGAAAAAGGAGGACAAGATGGAGACTGATCAGATGACCGAGGTAGCCCTCGCTAGGACACAAATGACTAAAGAGAAAAGACAGATTTTTCATGAACACATGGAAAGCATGTTGAAGGAGGCTGCTGCTCAGCAGTCACTTGTCAGGTTTGTGGCTGATGCCGCAGCGGAGGCCACCCTTTGTGGTGCATACTCCAATCCTTTTCCTGATCTGCGTGCTGTAGCTCAGAACAATAATCCCCTTCAGGCAGCTCACTCTGTGCAGGACCAGCCTTAGCTAGGTGCAAACTGTGCCCCTGCACCTTGGGGGCCCATACTTTTTTCTTGAAGAAGCAAAAATAATTTAAAACATTTAAAAATGCCAAAATGTTGTTATAGATGAAAATGTTTACCAGTGAATCAAAATGGAAGACAACTGGCTCTGCTACTGTTACAAAAGGTGGGGGCAGCTTTGCTGCAGTGCAAAACATTAGGTTAAGAAGTGCTAATGGTGTTAATGGCCACACTTTACACCTCCCAGGCTGGTTGCTTTCACAAACAGAGAGCTTTACTGACAAGAGAACTTGTTTGTAACCTGGACATGTAGCTGAAACAATGAATGATATGACAAAATATGTTTCAAAAGTATGTAAGCACTCTAAATCAGGGGTCAATCTTAACATTGTTTTACTATCCCAAACACTAGTGCAAATTGTCCAGGGCTAATGCAGCTAACTCTCTACTTGTCTGTCTTGACTAGTGCCAATTTTAATGGCTGTTAATGAAATTAAAAAGTCTACTTTATCAGGCTCTAGTCCTCATGCTAACCTCACTCAATGTTCCAGATTGCCTGGTGTGGTTAACATCTTATTAAGATCTGCAATTATCTGTCAGTTCAAAAGGTGGATCCCACAAAAGACTCAGTGTGAGTCATTATCACTCCACTATTAGGACTTTCAGCTAGTGTCCAGGGTCTGATCAAGGGTAGAGTGCTGTTCAGTCACTTGCGTCAAGTTTTCTGAATGTGTCTCTATCTAAAAATTTGTCCAATATTATTAAGACCAGTGCCCCCTCATTTCCCTACATTTTGAGTGTCTGTATCCAATATTTCAGTGACAAAATGCGAAGAGGTATACAGGGTCGGCCCTGCAGGTGGTGGGTCGGCCCTGCAGGTGGTGGGTTTCCAAGGCAAAAATATGGGACTTCAGAGGAGCTGACTTTGATAAGATGGCCAACAGAGTTAAGCTAGCCCTGGCAAAAAGAAACACAGGTGAGGGGGGCACAGGCAAAGTGGGCAAGCATTAAGGATGCAATACTTGAAGCAACATCCCATTGTGCTAGACAGAAAAGGAAGTGCAAAAGAAGAAGGAAACCACTTTGGTTCTCAAATACAGTAGCAGAAAATGTCAGAGTCAAAAGGCTGGCCTTCAGGAAATATAAGGGAACACAGCAGGATGAAGATAGGAAGGCATACCAAACTGCCCTAAGGGAAGCAGGGAAGGCAGGCAAAGTCCCAAACTGAGGAAACACTAGCACAAACAGTGAACAAAGGTGACAAGACTTTCTATAGATACATTAGTGAAAGGAGAAAGTCCAGAGGGGGTATTGCTAAGCTCAAAGGAGAAAAGGGGACATGTAAGGAGGAGGAGGACCCTGTAAAATCATCTATCCTAAATAGATACTTTTGCTCAGTATTTACTGAAGAGAAGGTATGGCAGGGCCCACAGCTCAGTACCATGGACACAGGGAGAAGGGAGGTGAGCACTACTCCCTTCACAAAAGAAAGGGTCCTACAAGGCAATGGGACCTGATGGCATACATCCCAGGGTACTTAAAGAGGTAAGGGTGGAAGTAGCTGAGCCATCAGCAGAACTGTTTAGTGAATCTCTGAGCACAGGAGAGGTCCCAGAAGACTGGAGAAGGGCTCATGTGATCCCACTCCAAAAGAGTGGTAGTAGGGAGGAAGCAGAGAACTGCAGACCAGTCAGTCTTACCTCAGTAGTGGGCAAGATTACAGAGGCACTCCTTAAGGAAAGGATAGTGCAACACCTGGAATCCATAGGGGCACAGGATCCAAGAGAGCATGGGTTTACAAAAAGAAGGTCCTGTCAAACTAATCTCATAGATTTCTTTGACTGAGTAGCCAGAGTGGTGGACCAAGGGGGAGCAGTTGATGTCACCTACCTTGACTTCAGCAAAGCTTTCGACACTGTTCCACATAGAAGATTGATAAATAAGCTGGGTAGGCTCGGGGTGGGTCAGAAGTTGGTCAACTGGGTGGCAAACTGGTTGATGGGTAGAAAACAGGGAGTGGTGGTAAATGGTATACAGTCAGAAGAGATGAAAGTCACAAGTGGGGTACCTCAGGGATCAGTCCTGGTGCCAGTCCTCTTCAATATCTTCATTAGTGACTGTCGGTTTGCAGATGACACCAAGATCTGCAACAGAGTAGATGATCCAGATGGGGTGGGCAGAATGAGAAGAGATCTGGATAAACTAGCAAAATGGTCAGAAGAGTGGCAACTGGGATTTAATGCAAAGAAGTGCAAGATCATGCACATAGGGAAGAAAACCCCTGAAGCCACCTATAGGCTGGGAGGGGAGTTGCTCGCAGTCACAAAAGAAGAAAGAGACGTGGGCATCATCACCAATGACCTGAAATCATCCAAGCAGACCTCTAAGGCAGTAAATAAGGCCAGGGGGGTGTTAGGGTGTATTAGTAGGGGGAATCACAAGTTGTAAGAGGGAGGTAATAATCCCTGTTTACAAGACACTGGTTAGGCCCCATCTGGAGTACTTCGTGCAGTACTGGAGGCCACACCATCACAAGGACATTAACCAAATTGAGGCAGCCCAGAGAAGGGCAACCACAATGGTGCAGGAACTGCATCAGAAGACATATGAGAACAGATTAACGGAGCTCAATATGTATACTCTTGAGCAAAGGAGGGAGAGAGGTGATATAGTCTTTTGGATGAGACATTAAACCGAGGTCCCATCTACCTGGATTGGTGGTAGTTCAGGTGGATGTTAAAGATCCCATGGCACTTATCAAAAAGAGTAGGGGAATTTCCCCAGTGTCCTGGCCAAATTTCCCTCATTCACTAAAAATACCACCAACAGCTTAATCTGGTTCAAAGTCAGTTGGCATTCATCTGTATCCCCCTTCCCTGGGTCGTGCCTGAAAATAGGCAGGATTTGTCCAGTGCACTTACCCGGTCAACAAAAGCTAAATAAAAAATAAATAAATATGATCGAAACATTCAAACACCTTAAGGGCATTATCAAGGTGAAAGAGTCTAACATGTTTAAATATAAGAAAAATAGCAGGACAAGAGGACACAGCATGAAATTAGAGGGAGGCCGATTAAGGGGGAATGTGAGGAAATTCTTTTTCACAGAAAAAGTGGTGGATGCATGGAATGGCCTACCTCAGGAAGTGGTAGCTATGAATACAGAGCAGGGCTTCAAGCAGGCATGGGATAGGCATAAGGGAACAATACAGATGAGTATGAATAGATAGGCCACTGACAGAGCAAAGGCCAATGGCACATTTATAAGGTAGAAAAAGAAATGGGCAGACTGGATGGGCCTTGCGGTCCTTATCTGATGTCAACCTCTATGTTTCTATGTTTTATCCCAGCCTCACCATAACTTTCCTCTCCCTTCCAAATCTCTTAACTCTGTTCTTTTCCCTGGACGCCACTGCAGACCACACTCTGAAATTACCATCCTCAGATCCATTGCTGCCATTACTGGCAAGTGTGTGGGGTCTCCAGCTCTTCTAAATGGACCATGCCAGCCATCACTATCCATAAAATCCCACCCTTATCCCACCCAGCATGTCCGTTCATCCTAAAAACAAAACTTTGGATCATGTATGGTACAAAAATAAACTTTAATAAAATACAGAATTTGAAAGCTTAAAATAGGCATTCCTGGGGTACATAGATCATTCTATATAGCAATAGTTCTCACACTTTCTGATGGTGAGCCTCCCCCAAGCCATGAAAAAGATTTCAAGCCTCCCTCAAATCTGGAAAAAAATCTTGGGCCTCCCCACAGAAAAAAATAACTCCTACTTTTCACAGTACAGCAGGAATAAAGTGAAACTAATAAAGTTGACTGAGTATATTCTCTTTTTAGTCAACTTATTGCTCTGCACCCTGACCTGGCACCCCAGGTTATACTTGTCAATCCTTTTTTCTGACTCTTGGGCTCTTGTTACTCTGTTTCCTCTCTGTCTGGAACAGCCAGACCTAGCCACTTCATCTCTTCCTCCCTTACCCTGATGTTAAGAAACTTCATGTACCCTTACCTCAGGTCACACCTGAAAACATGCATTGGAGTTCTGTGCCTTTCCCAGTCACTAATTTACATATAAATACCTACTATAGAAATTAGCCTTGACTCAGTGTGCCTTTCCAAGTTACTAATTTGCATATAAATACCTATTATAGAAATGAGCATTGACTCAGCATGCCTTCCCCAGGCATTAATTTACATTTGCACACCTATAAACAAGCTTTGACTCAATGGGGACTTCCTGGTCAAATATTTGTGCATAAGTAAAGAAATTCACCTGCAATTATCCAGATTTAATTTATTTTATCCTTTCACACAAAACAGCCAAAACTTAACATTTAAATACTGTACATTCTCAGACTTGACTGTGCCTCCACTGGAACAATTTGGGGCCTCCCTTGGGAGGCTGGCCTCACCATTTAAGAGCCACTGCTATATAGAAATAAAGAAAGTATAGCATTATGCCTGTGTACTGTTTCCCCAGCGCTGATAAAAGGACAATGTTAAAGAAAAATCTGTTATTGTTTGTGCAGAGCATCTTAAAATCAATGCTTTTAAAAATAAAAATATAATCATGTTCTACTTCCCAAGCCCCTTAGGTTTGTGTAGTCCCCACCCCAAAGAAATCTTAGATGTACTCCTGGCTCACTTGATACAGTACAAAAACTTGCAGAAGTGCAGGTCTCCAGTTGACTGTTGGGTGGGGGCTGAGAGTGTCTTTCCATGCCTGACTCTGTTCACTGCCCTGTGGGTGGTGGTGACAGTGGGGTGAGGTGCATGATGATGTCAGCTATTGTGTATGTGCAGAGCTAGGACTGCTTTATTGAACATTTGCTGTTGTGATATCCACTGGTTTGGGTGTGTGTGTGTGTGTGTGTGTGTGTGTGCAGAAAGAGAAATGGAAGAGAGGAGGTCATGGTACAAAACAATGGGGGGGGCGCTCACTGTGTCTGATGGCATTGCAGTCTTTTTTTCTGCTGGGGAGCTGGAAGCAGTGTGGGAGCAGGATAAATGTGTAATCAAAATATTTCTTGGCTTGCATTGTTTCCTGTATAAGTGATTAAAATTTACCATTATAATTAAGGGCTAGTGCAACCATCTGCGGGCTAGTGCAATTTTGAATCAACTTGCCTTGTTGGCTAGTGCAAAAAAAATTAAGGTTGACTTCTGCTCACAATGGCTCAAAAACCTGACCAGCACAGAGCAAAATTGTATTTCCTGATAGGGACCCTGAAAACCTGATCACCAGGTAAAAAACCTTACAGGTGACAACCTTACAGATGTCCCGTGATTTTATTTATTTTTTTACCAGGAGAGACACACTAAGCTGAAAGCTTATTTACAGGTGCAATCTGGGAAGCACAAAGAAGTTAAGTGACTTTCTCAGGGTCACACAGTAAGCAAGTGGGGGCTGTGGGATTCAAATTGAGGTTTCCAGGTTTACAGCTCAGAATCTTAAACCACTGCACTATACTGCCTCCTGTGGTAATCCTATCTACTCTTTCTCACACCTCCAGAAAAGGTAAATTGTTTAACTTGTTTGTAAATCACAGTATCTGAAGTGTGAGTGTCCAGTGATGATGTCCCTGTCCTTACAGAAATGAAAACAGCAGTAGTACCATACTTACTTAAGTTTTGGCTCCAGGCTCAGTCAGATTCATTTCAAATGATGAAGTCAAATAATTCAGTGCAGTCAATGGCACTAATTAAAAGATGCTGGTTAAACTAGTAGACCTGCTGCTGCTTTATTAATACAGGACAGGAGGGTTAGTTAGGTGCAAATGTTGGATGTGGGGGGCCCACAGGAAATGGAGTGGGGGTCCTGGCAGGGGGCTCCACTGGATCCCAGAATGATTAAGGCTGGCCCTGACTCTGTGCTGCAGATTGCTGACAACATAGGCTGCATGACCCCCAATGACAATCTCAGCTGCCATTTGGAAAAAGTTAATTCCAAATGAGAGATGCTCAGTCTACCAGTGGCCTATCAAGTACAAATCCTCCGGCAGACTGTATACCCCGGCCTCTTGGCAAAACTCCCACAGGAAACCCACCAAGCCATGGATGAGACTTTTGATGATGTCACCACAGAACTCATTGCTGCCCACTCCCCAGGCATGGCTGGCATTATGTTGGCCTGCCCTGTTAGACAGTGTGCCAAGGAAAGTCCAATGTTCTACCATCAGTGGTTATGGTGGCCTACCGTACTGGCAAGGCTCTCTCACAAGAGCAACTGGACAGAGACCAAATTAAATACAAGACCTTCTTCATTCAGAACATGATTCTGGCAGTGCGTGGCAAGGTTGAGCCTGAGTTTTTCCCCAGAACTGATAAATTCTCAGACATTCTTCTGAGAACAGAAAGTGTCTACCAGCTCTACCTCCGAGATTTGAATTCTGGCTCAAAAGCCAAGGTGGCCATGGTGCAACCTGCCAGCAAGCCCACAACTCACTATACGGTGGCGGGCTAGGCCCAGAACAATAAGGCTGTGCCCTCTGATGACAAACAGACCTATAAGAAGAGGGGGGACAGCAACAGAACTAGGAACAGACAAAGAAACTGGAATAATTCCAATTTCAATCAGAATGACAACCAGGGCAATTGAAATTATTGACAAGGCCCTTCCTACCATGAGGTAGTAGCAGAGGATAGCAACTTCTGCACACTTCTTGGTAAAGTCCAGTCAGTAGCTGAATCTGTCCCAAGGCAGGCCATTCCAGCATTATCTCCAGAAACCCAATCCTTATCAGGCCAAGGAGATAATGGAACCTCCTCTGGCCAGGCCACAGAAGGCCCTAATTTTGACCCCTCACCTGTTGCAGCTTCTAGCAGTACCCAGGAGTCCCTGTATCATATGCAGGACCTGGAAGATGCACGGCAAGTTCCATCTGGTATGTATTTTCCGGACCCACCTGAAGACACCATTAATAGTTCAGATTGACAATTACAGGTCCCAGTCTGTATTGTGAACAGTATTACTACTGACACAAACGGACGGCCTTGTACCAAGACCACAGTCAGGGGCCACTAAATTGTTGTGTTGCTAGATACAGGAATGGCTGTGTCTGCACTACATGATGAGAATCCAGCTTCTTCTTCTTGGTCCACCAGCTGGAGGACCAATGCTCTCTATTTTACTTCCTATGTCATTGGGAACCCTCAACATGAATTACACTTTTGACCTCATGGTATCAAATCATCATCCCAGCATCCTAGGAATTAGCTTCCTAGCATTATGCAGCTATGTAGTGGACTTAGCCAATTGGCTCTTGATTCAAATCAAAGGACAACATCATACTGTCATGATTCCTGATTCCCATGTGGTGGCTGTCATTGTGGTCAATGACAAGAAATATGACATCATAGCTCTGTACCAAACACATGAGTTCTTCAAAGAACTGTTGCCCATTCTGCAGAAGCACCTTGATGTTGTCACAACACACACAAACATGATTGTGGGAGAATGCAAACCATCATTGAAGTTCCGGGTCCTGAACATGCCGGGCAAAGGCAATACCCTTTTCCTGCAGAGGCCTTACCATCACTCATAGAAACCATTCAGTCACTCCTTCAGCAAGTTGTGATCAGGCCTTGTGTCTCCACCCTCAACTCACCCATCTGGCCTGTGATAAAGCCTAATGGATCTTAGATGCTTAACATTGATTACATGAGGCTCAATCAAGTCACTACTAGCTGCTTCCCTACGGTAGCATCAACACCAGATGTTCTCAAATTGCTAACACCGGATCAAAAGTGGTTTGGTGCCTTTGACACCTCCAATGAGATTTAGTCACTAGCCTTTGATCAGGAAAGCCAATACAAGTTTGCTTTCACCTTTGAGGGTCATCAGTACACATGGACCTGCCTCTCACAGGTCTTCCACAATAGCCCCTTCCTTTTCCATCTACACATGATGGATGCCTTGCAGGGTTTCTCTGCCCCACAATGTCTTCTGTAGTATGTGGTTACTCTTGGCAACGGCCAATAAGGAGAAACATTTTGACCTTCTTAATGAGTTGCTGACTCTCTTATAGAGGGCATGCCTCGAGTGCAACCCTGCAAAAACACAGTTGTGCCAGAAAGAGGTTTTTTTCCCTTGATCTGCATATCACAGAACATGGCAGAAGCATGGCCTGGAAGAAGATCCAAGGCCTACAAGATTTGACACTTCCTACCAGTGTGGCAACACTCAAATGTTTCCTGGGAATGGTCAACTATTCTGGGGATTTCATTTGTGACTTTGCACAAAGGACTGCCCTTCTGTATGAGCTCCTGAAAAAGGATGTCCCCTGGACTTGGGGTCCCATTCACACCAGTGCTGTGACCCTTCTAAAACAGTCTTTGGCCTCTGCTCCAGCATTGGTTAACCCCAACCCAGCCTTCCCTTTCCATCTGGAAATGGCTACTTCAGACATTGCCATGTCCGCAGTACTTGCTCAGAAAGTTAATGGCATTCTGATACCTATTGCCTATGCTTTCCAGATGTTGTGCCCAGTAGAACAGAAGTGCAGTCTCTGTTAAAGAAACCTTCTGGCTACCAACTGGGCTGTTAAGCACTTCCTGTACATCATTGGGTATTCACCCATAATTCTGTAAACCAACCACATCCCTACAAACTTCATGCTGTCAGAAAGAGTGAAGGATGGCTCTCTATCTAATGCCAGATTAACTCACTGGTTTCTTCTTCTCTCGGACTGTGACATACAGGTCCACACTGCCAGGATGCCCTCAATTCTGGCCCATGGTCTCCTGTACCAAGGAACTCTACATGATTGCACACTCCAAACCTCCTGATTTGCTTGATCCAGGCCCCTTTCTTCCTGTTACTTTAAAACTCCTTGCTGGCACTTCCCTGTGTCATGTCTTTACTGATGGCTCTGCCTCGTACCACCAAGGAGAACAGGTAGCTGGATTTGGAGTGCTAATCATACACCCTAATGGTAAAACTGTTCATGCATCCAAATGCTGCAGCATTGCATCTTGTCAGTATACAGAACTGGCAGCTGTGGCCTGTGCTCTTGAACTGATACACCATGATATCACAGATACCATCATTTTCACAGACTCCAATGGTGTCTGTTGCTCTCTGACTAAATTCTTGCCATTCTGGGAGAGGAATGCCTTCACCTCTTCTGATAGCACCCCTGTGAAATACAAAGCAGTCTTTGTATGCTTTCACACTGTGACTCAACAGTTTAAGTATAAACTGTTCATTCACAAGGAGAATGCCCACTCAAAGTCTAATTCATAACATGGGTTCAATGACTGAGCAGACACTCTTGCAAAAGAGGGTACTTGAAGGGGGGGCACATATAATATATATTCACTTTTTTACATTCTGCACATTTTCAATTAGATTTTGTTTTTGTTCACATTTTTCAACTGTGGTACTTGTTCATTGTTTTTGATTTGCAATATTTGCACTCTTTATAAACTACTTTTCTTGAAATGCTCTACTTGCTTTTATTATTGACTTCATTAACATTTCTGGGGATGAGAACTTACGAGAAAGGTCATATGGGTGGGAACTTAGTCTGCATTGTTTGGTGACTGGTGGCAGTCTCTAATGGCTAGTTCCTTTTAATTTATCCAAGTGTCCTGCAATCTAATATTCTGTATTGTCACACTTGAGGGACATGGGCTGCAGAGCTTTACCACCGTGTTACTGACAACACAAAAGAGGGATGGAGGCCACAGTGCTGCCACCATTGCACAGGAGGGAGGAGGGCCGCAGTGTTGCTGCTGCCATTACACTGGAGGGATGGAGGCTGCAAAGCTGCTGCAGTCATCACACACCAGAGGTATAGGGCATGCAGTGCTTCTGCCAATCACACCAGAGGTATGGGGTCCACAGTACTGCTGTCTCCATTGCATCAGAAGGATAGGGGGCATTAGTGGTCATGTCATTATACAGGAGGGATTGGGGATGTAGTGCTTCTGCTGTCTTCACACATTGCAGCTTCTAACATAACTTCATAGCTACAAGTGCAGATATGCAACAGCAGATGTAGAAATGTGAAAATGCATGCTAGCAGAGTGAAAAAAGATTAAATACAGGTTACAAAGTCAACAGTGGTAAAAAATGATTTTGGCTTGCAGACACTGGTGACAATACCAGTTTGTCAATCTGCAAAACGGAATTTGCCTTTTCTCAATCACAGTAAACCACTGTTTCTGAGCTATCACTGGGTGAAGGTGTATATTTTCTAGCTGTTCTTTTAGCACCTGATATGAAATGGAATCAAACACCTTGTCATAGTTCAAAAATGCTACCCCCACCGGTAGCCCCTTATACAGAGCTGCACTTATGAGTGCAAAAAAATGTAACAAGTTTGTGAGGCATGATCTGCCTGGGGTAAATCCATGCTGTGATATATCTAGTAGCCCTTCAGTTTTCATATGTTCTACTATGAGATCGTACATTAGCCCTTCCATTACTTTTCCAAGTACTGAAGTAAGACTGATTGGTCTATAATTACTAGTACTTTTCTTGTCTCCCTTTTTATGGCTGTAGTGGGCATAGACCTGCAGACATTTTGCTATCAGAAAAAGACCTACATCATTTTTGCAACCCTACAACATGATAAAGTGTTAAAATAGTTTCCTCCACCAAGAGCACCATTACTACGCTGCCTGTTTGTAGTATCCCAGCTCCTGCAGGTTCCCCATTGTCATTCCTCACAAGGTCAAAGATATTTTGCTTATAGGGTGCTGAGCTGGCCAAATGGTCTCCACAATGATATCTCCTCCACTCCATCACTTGACACGTTTAAATCCACACTCCACCTCTCCCTCACAGGCTCTAGCACCTGTGACTGCTTCATTAAATTGACCCTCTTGAACACTACTCTAGCCTCTTTATTTCTCCCTCCAATTAGCACTTGGCCCCCTCCTATCCCCCCATAATCACTTCTCCGTGGTATGTCTTTGACAATGCCCCAGGCTGCTCTGACTCCTCTGTTCTTCACCCTACCACTCTCTCTTTTTTCTTTCCTTGTCCCCTTACCTTTTTTCCACCTCTTTTGCTATTCCCTGTAACCTGCCCTCCAAAATTGCTTAATATTCTTTGTAACTACATGTATCCTGATTACTGTTCCTGCTTTAGTTTATACTGTTGTCATTTTGTCTTCCTATACTGAATTGTAACTGACGTGGCACCTTTGTAAAAGAGCCTTGGCTCAAAGGTATTTGTAATCCTAGACCTAAATAAATTAATTTAAAAAAATAAATAAATAAATAGTAGTTGGAGATCACTAATTTTCCCGGGGCTTAATCTGTAGATTGAGACATCCCCCTGGAGAGTATTTTGACCCACCCCAACCTTACCCCAACAGAGGCTGCATGGTCATAGCTTTTGGTATTTAGATTCAGACAGCTGTAACTGATGTAATAAAATGGGGAGAGAGAGAGAGAGAGAAGAGAGTAACAGTAGGCATGAGACACAGAACATAATTACTTTTGTTTTTCACCTCTCTGTTTCTGTGCCAGTTTGCAGCACTTTAACATTATTCAACATTTCAACTTTAATTACGATGTTCTAAACTAAGTTATGACATCTGCCGATTATATGGAAATCATTATTAGGCAATATTTCATTATTTAATTAAGATGATTTTAATAAAGTTTGCCACTTATAATATCTTCACAAGAAGCTACGTTTTCAGTTTTCACTGCTGTGTGCTATTTAAAGTGTGACAGTGATGGCACTTCTACCACTGTGGCAGCTCAACTTTGAAACATACCAAGTTGTAGTCTGCAAGTGGCAGGGGAGTGAAGCTGTCAGTTGTACAGTGGTAGTCAAAGCAACTATATAATTAAGCTGTGCCACATCTACAACAGTTTGGATATTGTGTTGTTTGTATATTTACATATTCTCTAACTCAAAAAATGGGCTTGTATTGTATTTCTGTTTTTTTTTCCGCCTGATGCAGCATGGGTAGGTTAGGCTCCTCTACACACATCTGTTTTTTTTATCAATAAATTTCATCCAGCAGCACTGCAAACAGTACAGTTTCAAGTCATCGATCATTATTTGTATTTCCTATTTACCTAGGATATGCATTCCTTTCAGTTTCTTGAGGCAATCAAAGATTACACTTGGGAACCGGTGCTGACAAAGGACTGTAGAAGCCGAGAATGGAAAATCTGTGGCACTTTCCACCAATACTGTCACTGACTCATGGATTGTGATAAACAGGATACTTTAGTCGGTGCTCCGGTGGAAAAAAAAAGATTAATAAGCTGTTCTATACCAACAGACATATAGTTGTTGACATTTCAGTTTGCAGGTGACTTAAATCATAATAAAAAAAACCTCTGTGGAAGATCAAAATTTGTAAATAATACTCGTTAAGACTTAACACTGAAAAAATTCCCCAGTCGATTCTATCTTAACATTTAAGCTGCTGACTTATGTCAGCATAACATGGTAGATCTCAACTCAGCTGCCTTATTTGTACAGAATAAACTCAGTATTTACACATGACATTAAACTGACTACCTGATCCTCTCTCATGTATTCACTCAGCACAGTGAATGTCTCAATCAACATTAAATGGAGGGAAGGGTGGAAGGGAGGGGCAGAATAAGGGGTGCTAGATGCACATTCAAGCAGACTTGATAGACCTCTAGGCCTTTATCTGCTGGAAAATTTTGTATGTTCGTATATCTCAACAGATTTGAGGTATCTAGCAAATTAATTAAAAATTAGTTAGCGCTGTTATAGATGAATATCTGTCAGAACAACTGTCAGTTTTCACTCAGAACAACCAGGCTGAGGAGATTAATAGCACTACCTTTCCAAAACAAGGACAGGGACCGTGATGTGACTATTGTGTGATCTGCTCAATGACAGCCTCTCAGTTTGCTACTCACTTACACACAGAGAAGACTGTAATAGAGGTATAAATAAGCAGACTTAGAAAACAAATTTCTAAGTGAGTTATTTATTACAGGACATAAAGGGTCAAATCAACATCCAGCAACACTGCAGGCATAAATAAACTTCAAAAAAACAGTCAACATTTCATGTTTTAAGGCTGGGTTTTAAAGCTGCGGTATGGGTAGCCTGCTGTCAGCAGCTGCAAAGAGAGAAGTGGTACCCAGATGTTCTATTCCTGTGCCACCCCCCCACTGCTGTCACTAATGTTGACTTTCTGTGGTCTTCTGTTTCCTGCTAGAACAGTATGTTTTACCTGCCCAAGACCTGCCCACACAGCAGCTGCATGTTCATAGCTTTTGGTATTAAGATTCAGACAGCTATAACTGCAGTAATTAAATGAGTAGAAAACAGCAACAGTCATGCAATGCAAGAGGTATGGAGATGGTTGCTGCTTTGAAATGGAGCTGCACTGTGTACTACCTTACAAAATACTAAGTGCAGTCTCATAGTAACTGTGCTTCCCAAATCTGCACCCCATCTGGCTCCATGCCCTGCAAAGTGAGAGAGAGAGAGAGAGAGAGTGTGAGAGAGCTTGCACTTTTCATATGCTAAACACAGTGACCTGTTTTATTGCTTGCTCTCTGGCACATCTCTTCCCTCCCTGCCACAGGTGTGGTGATGTGAAGTGCTTGCCAGCGGCCAGCATCCTCCACTCCCCCCACAATGTGCTTCACAATTGAGAGTGCAGGTAGCGGGGATGGTAGGTACTAAGCTGCTAACAGTGGGTCAGAGCTGTGCACAGTAGTGTAACATGTGTCAGAAAGGTCTGACCTGCTGTTACTTGAAACACCCTATCCTGTCTGTGTACTGCACCACAGAGAGTGCAAGAAGTAGGGAGATGGCAGTGTTAATGTGGACAACCTGACATACAGTGTGCACATGAGAGAAACAGAAATTGAGAGAGAGAGAGAGAGAGAATAACAGCAGGCACGAGACACAGAACATAATTCCTTTTGTTTTTCTCCTCTCTCTCTTTCTGTGTCAGTTTGCAACACTTTAAAGAGGACAGGAAATAATGAGATGTTTACATTTGTAAATAGGTGCTCATACATACACATAGAGTCCCTGAGTTTTTTAATAAAAAAGTGATGAAAAAACAACTACCTTAGTATTTAGTTTTTTTAGTGGTGTTTAAACAAAATGGATATTCATGTAACTTATGATGTGCAGCTGTTTTTTTCTGAGTCAGGATTTAAGAGTGAGCCGCTGAGTTCTGCGATGCGACTGTGTGAGAAGTTGTGCCGTTAGCAGTGAAAGCTCTTTCCCTGTCATTCAGTGGGTTGAAAACTGCTGTCAGTCAGAAAGGGCTTTCATTTAAGGTCTGTGAAAATGTCTGACTGTGTCGTGCTGTTATACAAATCTGTTCACATGATCTGTTTGTTTCTGTTCAGTCTGTATGATTTTGTAAAACGATAAGTGCTCTTACATCTGTTACATCGGAGGTCCCCCCCCCTTCCTCAACACAAATGTCTCTCAATGCTGTATGGTGTGTACCAGTCTAATTCTGATACAAAGGTGGCCATTTATGAATTTGCACTGTCTATCTGATAGTGTAACTTATAAACGGGGGTTTAAGCATACCGGTCACCATGGTCCACAGTCCCATCTGCAATAGTGCACAGTCCCAGTGTGCTGCTGCTGCAAGCAGAAGCATATACCCTTTTGTTGTGGATGTTGGGGAGGCAATAACACACAGTGGCAGACACAGGGACAGAAAACAAACAGAATGAGAGAGGCAGAGAACAGAGTCCCAAGTAGGTGCCATGATGTGGTCGCAGAGAGAAAGAGAGAGAGAGAGTTAGAGGGTGATCGGTGCCACACACAGCGATTCTTGTTGGTGATCTTTTGCTTTGTGTGAGGTGGTGTCTTCTGTGTTTTCGGAGAGCGAGAGAGTGCCACAGTGCTGGTTCATCAACCCAGGCATGGAAGTGTCAGTTGGTAATTGTAGCTTCTCTCTCTCTCTCTCTCTCTCTCTGTGGCTTCAGTATACTGTGGCATGTTGTTTGAGCAGTGAAACACTGGAGAGAGAGGTACAATGAGACAACAACAGGCAGCACACACTGTTCATCTGTCAGCACAAAAAGTGCTGTCAGAATGTTCTCCAGGTGTTTATCATGCCTCCCATTTTTACCTCTTGACAATTCACTTGTCAGTCTTTTGGTAAATTTATATTAGCACATTTACTTTTTTATGTTCATTGATAACAAGATGATCCAGAGGATGTCAAAACACATTCTCGAGATGCATCTAAGAAAAAAAGAAAGAAAAAGCCAGACTCCAAACACTGTAACACTGTAATCATTGCTTTAGAAAGTCATCTGGTTGTTTAATGTTGATTATTGCAATAGACTAGTATTTATTCAGAGAATTTCTACATTCACGCACAATTACTGGATCATTGCCTGGTTTACTTGGAATTCCCATGCAACAATGACCCCCCCCACCCAAATCTCAACACTTGTGTGACCTAAGCATCCCCACTCACTTAGTGATGGTAACACATGTTGGCTGAATAGTGATTTGATAAATAAATAAAAAAATATATATAGATATCATCAGACATCTTGGGCTTGCCACATCATCCACTGAGCACCAAACAGAAGGGCACAAGTTTGTTACAATGATTGCACCAATTCAACAAAGATCAAAGTAAAAAAAATAACCAATACAGTCAGTGGGATAAACAGATGATTATCCACAGTGTTATGCGGAGATAGAAACTAACCCTCGATAGGTAACTTCTCCCACTGTCTGACCAAAATCAATGTGAGCAAGTAACAGTGCCAGACAGTGGAACTGCAACAATATTACATTAAATCAGTAGTCATTTACATGAAATAGAAATTGCATAGGGATACAAGCATTCAACACACCAAAAGGTGTACTCAAAGCTGAATGCAGGATGAAAATGCCATTCCTTTTCCCAATGTATTCAGATTCAACAGGTCAAGCTCACAAATCAAACATCCGGGTGACAGGGATCATATTGTCAGGATAAACTGTATGACAAGAGAACCATGTAGTGAGAAGATATGAACATAACTGAGCAGGAGTCAAACTAATGTACCATAGCATTATGTGTTACTACAGTATTATGTCACGTCTTTCACATGTGATTAGTGTACCCATATTTTTTTTTCCGATGTACAGCCAGCACTCTAACCAATTAAACAAAAATAGAGAAAAAATAACACACACAACAGGATGCTACCACTGCTTGACACCAGGGCATTCAGGAAAATGTAGTGTTTCATATGAAGTTACTTAATGTCTGTTTCAAATTCCAGATAGAAATCAAACACACAGAAAAAAAAAGAAACATTCAAAAAAAGACCACACAGGTTGGTTCAGACACTAACGTTTCTGTTATTTTAAATAGTAGGCTTTGGATGAGTGACATTCTGTTTTGAAATAGAAACAGAATATGATGTGATTAAGTTCTGTGCTAGATCCTGGAACAACTTTCTTGCTACAATAACATTCGTCACAGAATGATGAGCCAAAATGACACCAAAGCTATCAAGCTCAATATGGCTACATGCATTCATTTTATTGGCATACTTTGTCTTTATTTTAAATTGGTACATGCACCATATGGCTGGCTCAAATGAGGATGTCAAATAGAATGCAAATCTGTTAGAGGCAATCACGGGCTGAAAAAGAATACTCAGTATCCGAGGGTCAGTCAGCATAAGTATTACCAAGAAGACAAACAAAAAATAAAGGATAGAAGACATCAGTATGTGATTGGGTTTTTCTGAAACTACACAGGGGTGACATTAATGTGCAAAATAGCCCTAACATCAGTTCATGTCCCCTTTAAGGCTGGGTTTCAGAGCTGTGGTACAGGTGACCTGCTGTCAGCAGCTGCAAAGAGAGAGGTGGCACCCAGATGTCCCGTTCCTGTGCCCCCCCACCGCTGTCACCAGTGCTGACTTTCTGTGGTCTTCTGCTTCCTGCTGGCCTTCTCCTATGTGAGAAGTCCTTATGTCTGCAGGAGTGACCTGTCAAGGCACTGAAATTAAAAATAAACAAGAGATAAATAATTGCTCTGATAATAACTGTGTAAGGTGCATGTCATCCATGTCTTAAAATGCACATCACACACAATTAGTGAGAGCCTTGAGATGTGCTGTTTCCCCTGATGTTTTGGGACACGTGTCAAAATGAAACTTCCAAATACAGCACTCCGTATCAGCCACACAGCTCATTTTTTTAAGATGTTGCATGTGGGGAATTAGGAGAACCTTTCCTCTTGTTAAGTAAGGACTGAGAAGGAGACTGACAAACTTATGGATTAATCTTCCAAGTAAGTGATGGATGTGGGGATCGCTGAATATTTTAAACTCAAGCTAAATCAGTATCCAGTGGAGAACTTTGCTTATTTTAATATGGCAAAGCACCTCCCTTCACATTGCAATGTTTCTTAATCAGTCTGCAGTATTTTTTATATTCATTATTTCACCATTTAGAATCCATCTCCAGTTTTGTGGCCATCCCCAAGTGGAAGGCACAGCTACAAAATACATTACTAATAGAAGCCACCCCAGTTTTACAGCTGCAGCATCTAACTGTGGCTTTTAAGCAGTGAAATCATCACACCACTATTGCCATTAGTGTGCTTCTCTCCACACTCAACCCCACACCTGACCCAGTACATGAAATTAGACAATTAGCATGTGGAAAAGGGATACATTTATTTTGACAGGGTTTCCCAAATGGGGAAACAGATGCAGGATGCCAAAAAGCAGGGAGTAGTAGACATCAGTTCCCGGGCTGCAGCAGGTCCATTTCTCCTCCTGCTTTAACAGGATCTTGTTTAGTTGTTTTGGGTCCAAGCAGTTATCAGCAGTCGACTTGCCATCAAATAAAGAAAATGCGCACAGCTTGCCACCGGTGCTTTGTACTCATTAATGTAGTTTAATCTGAATGTCATCATTCTTCATTATTAAGTACAAAATTCATTATGGGTCTTATGTGTCTAATTTTTAATATCATTTGAGGTGATACAGCATTGTTTGTGTGTGTATGTGTCACAAAAGATATTTATTTCAATAACCAGAATGTATTCTCTTTTCTAAACAACATTCTGATGTCAAACCGTATTTCTGCTGTAGTTTCACTAATTTGTTTTACTGAGAGAAGCAGCACCAGTGAGCTTAGACTGTTTATGTATCTTTGGCATTAATCTACCCCAGCGATCTTGTTAGCAGTCATTATTAGTGATTTATTTATTTATTTGCTTATTTATTTAATGGTATCGGAACTGCAAACCTTTGAGTCAAGGACTCATTTACAAAGGCTCCTCATCATAATACAAAGATAGATAGACAAACAATCACAGGTACAGTGTAGGCTCAGTGATGACATAAAAGTAGATATACAATTTTTTTTTGATACGATTATGTACACAGTAAAGCTTTATGTAGGATCCTATACTATGTTGTAGCTAATCGTCATTGCATGTAACAACATAGGCATGCATTTATTTTACCTAAGTAGCTACAGGAAGAATAAGGCACTGGGACACTGGGGGGGTCCCAGTGAGGTGGGGTTGTATCAGTTATGTGCAGTTACAGCAGTGGGTGATGACCAGTTAATGTCTAAGGGCTGTTTCGAAAGTCCCAATCCTTTGCTCTGAGGAGATATTGAGGTGAAGGCAGTTGACCTAGGATGGGGCTCAGTAGGGAAAAGACCTTTGGGCCACTGATGTCCTGACTCTGGGCACTTGGAGTGATCATTTGCAGGAGCTCTGGGTGGAAACAGTAGAGACGAAGGAGTTGAGGATAGTAGATAGGCCAAGCGGCGTTAGACCAGCTACTGTTTTGTTGATGAAGAGACAAGTTTGGTAGTGGAATTTCTCCTCAAAGTTGAGTATATCTGCCTGTGCATATAATGTACAGGTGTGGGTGAATCTGCTGGAACCAGTAAGTAGTCGGCAGGCCTTGATGACAGACATTTTGATTTTGTTGAGTGCGGTTTTGTCTACTGCACCATATACTAGAAGGCCATAGTCCACTAGGGATAGGACTGAGGAGGTGATGACTGTGACACTTGGCCAGCTGGTTATGATTATTGTATGATATTGGTATTAGAAATAAATGGTCAGTGTATGAAATGTCAGTCTGTGAGATTTGGCCCTTTAAATTACAAGGTGTCAGCAGCTGAAAACCAGGATCTCATTAAACAGACCAGAAAAAAACAGTTAATTGGAACATCCTTCTAGAGAGACAGTTTATGGCCCTCATCACCTGCTGCTGCTTTTGAAGTTAGAACTTAAATATAAATTTTATTACATCAGGAAAGGATGTCATTTAGCTGATTCCTGTTGGCTATCTCACACCTGGGTGATGGACTGCCGGGTTATAAACCTCAAAGGAACTGGTTGATCAAAGATTCATAATTTGGGACATTTTTTGCTGATGTTCACATTATTTAACATACCTCCTGGTAGAAAATCATGTTTGTAATTTTATATTCTAAAAGGAGGAGCTAGATGACTCACAGAAGGGATGTGGAGATATAGAGTTTAAACTGATACTTGTGACTGAAATGTAGGTCATATTATTTTGGGACTCTGAGAGAAAACAGTTCTCTGATCTAACTTAAGCACTTCCATGGGTAATACCTTAGACAGCAACAGTCTAAGTGTATTGTGGTAGAAGTTTTTGTTTTATACTTTTCCCTTGTTCTTTTATGTGAGTATGAGCTCTTTGATATATTGTTCTGTGCTTACATTTTTCATATTTTTGTCTTCTTTTAGTAAAGAACATTTTGTTTGTAAGACTGCCTGGCTGTCTGTCAGTTCCTATTTGCATGTGATGTATATGTGGTTAAGTCTGACAACTGTTCAACAGCTTGAAGATGTTACTGAGCTTGCATTAAAAGGTAAGAATATACCTAAGGTCTCTTATAGAGTTTTAAGGTTTCATTTTGGAGACCTGGCTTGGTGCCCCTGGTGAAAGATTGTACTGCAGTCCTGAAGATGGTACATATCTGAACCTGTAATTGGGTATGCTAGCATAAGGTTCACAGTTTGAATCTCCCCAGAACTTGAGTCTAAAGTTGATTTGGACCCAAAAGCAGACAGGAGGGTTACCCTGTCTGTTACCTGTTCACACTATTGCGCTCTGAGGTTGGTGCTGTGGGAGCAGAGGGCCTGATCTGCAGAGTGCTTTTGTGGCAGATTTGTTTGGCAGCAGTGGGATATATTTGGTAACACAAAACTGTTCAGTGTGTCAGCTTAATACTATGCAACTCACTTGCAAAATAAGGCAGTGATTTTTTTAAAGAGAAAACAGAATGATATCATTTTGTTTACAGTCAAAGTTCCTACCTGTTTTATTTTTTTCAAAGTGCAAGTTAGAGTAGCCATATTTAGGGAAGAAGATGGCTTCCAACTACAGTGAGCACACTACAGACTACCTGAAGCAGTTGTGCAAGGAGAGAGGAGTCCTGCACAAGGAGAGAGCCACCAAGCAGAACCTTGTGGACACTCAGATGGCTGCTGATGCCCAGAGTGTTGAGTCACAGACTGTGACTGTAAAGGACCAAACTTTGGGCATGGAGGGGCCTGTGCAGTGTCCAGATCTGGTGAGGAGGACAGCAGGGTCAGTGCAAGGCAAGAGCCATAGCAGCAGGAGAAGGTCACCAGCATTCTGGAGCCAGAAGCCATCAGGCTGCAGATGGAGTTGTGAAGGATGGAGATAGAGTTCCAGAGAGAAGAAAGGAAGAGCAGCAAGCTGCAAAGGAGAAGAGGGAATGAGAACGGTGAGAAGCGGAGCGTGAACAGTGAAACGCTGACGGTGAAGAGCATGAGCACCAGAGGTGACATGAACTGGAGAAGCTATGACTCCAACCACTAGCAGCAGAGCAGGTAAGTGGCTTGGGTTTAACTGGAACTACAGGGCTAGGTTACAAATTAAATGTCCAAATTGATTGTTGAATTTAAAGAGGGAGAGGATATGGATGCATTTTTAAATTCCTTTGAAAAAGTTTGTATTCAGGCAAAGATTCCTAGAGGGTCTTGGAGCTTCCAGCTATCCCCGCTACTTACCGGGAAAGCTCAGGATGCATTGCATCAAATGGACAATGAGGACAGTAATGATTACAGCAAACTTAAAGTGGCACTTTAAAAAAAGTTTGATGTAACTGCAGAAGCATACAGAGCTAAATTCTGTAAGCTCAGGAGAAGCCCTGACATGAGCTATGAGGAGCTAGCCATGAAACAATGTCAGTGTTTAAAACATTGGTGGGAAAGAACTGAAGCAAACTCTGTAGATACAATTGAAAATGCTATATTGTTAGAACAGTTTTTGGGAGCATACCCAGCAGAGTTTAAGACCTGGCTGGAGGACCGAGATCTGAAAACAGTGCAAGAGGCTGCTGAACTCTCGGACCACTATGCCAACAGCAGACCTGCTCTGAGAGTGAACAGAGTGGACATGGCAGTGCAGAAGGGAAAAGCCCACATTCAGGGCAGCTAATACCCTCACTGCCTCCACCAAAACCAGTTAGCCCCAGGTTTCAAAGAAAAGATTTTTCTAAGAAAAGAAATGAATGTTGGGTTTGCAAAGAAACTGGGCATATTGCCAGACAGTGTCCCAAAAGGATGAGCAGTATGCAAAATGGGGCTAGGGAAGAAGCGGGTTGTTTGTGTAACCCTGGAAGCATGTCTGTGAAAATGAGGGAACACACGCACCCAGTCGCTATGAATGGTGCACAGACACAAGGGTTAAGAGACACAGGGGAATCCCTGAGGTTGGTAAAAGGGGATCTGGTAGACCCTGGTCAGCTTATACCCCCCCTCCAAATTTGTAACTGTACAAGGGTTCAGTGGAGAGGAGACACCATTATCACTCTCTAGTGTTCTTCTAGACTGGGGTGAAACAGGGGGAACTGTGCAATAGGTGGCTGCAGCCAAAACTTTAGCAGTTGATGTCATCCTTAGCAACATTATCAAACAGGGGATGGTGTGTTCAGTTATCCATAGCCAAGCAGGATGGGGAAATTGTAGTTCCATGGACTCCATAGAAGCCACTGTGGAAATCACCGGGAGGCTGGTTCCCCAGCCTGTGTCTCCTGATATGGAGACTAATGAAAAGGGGGTATAAATTTCCCCAGTAGCAGTTAAAACCAAACAGCTACAGAGGGTTACTCCAAAGAAGGAGGAGGAGTGAACCATTGTCAGAGGGTTAGCGATGACAATGGCCTGGAGTGCCCTAATGCTAGAACTAGAGATACTAGTTTAGATACTGATGGAGACCTATACCATGCCTTGGGAATGTGTAAGGAGTTTGCAGCTGCTCAGAAAAGTGACCCTAGTCTAGAAAATCTGAGAGCTTGGGCAGACTCTAATGGAGCACAGGGAGGTGATGGAAAACATAATGCTTATTGGGAAAATGGACTGATGTATACTCAGGATGCTAAGACAGAGGGAGGGGTGATAGGCAGGCAGTTTGTCATTCCTCAGTGGTACCGTGAGCAGTTGCTCAAGATTGCACATGATATTCCCTTGTCTGGTCACCTGGGAATCATGCACACTATACAGCGGTTGGTCCAGAATTTCTATTGGCCCAACTTCACCCAGCAGGTGAAGGAGTATTGCAGGTCTTGTCACTGGTGCCAAGAAATAGGGAAGGCAGATACGAAAACCCAAGCCACCCTAATTCCATTGCCCATAGTAAAGCAGCCATTCTAGAGGGTAGGAATGGATATTGTAGGGCCTTTAAATACCCCCAGCTCCTCTGGGAAGAGGTTCATCCTGACTGTGGTGGATTATGCCACCTGGTACCCTGAGGCAGTTGCCCTATCCTCACTGAGGACAGATAAACTGGCAGATGCCTTACTTGGGATTTTATCCCATGTTGGGTTTCTGCAGGAGGTTATCACTGATCGAGGGTGTTTCTTCATGTTGGACCTGATGAAATGTTTGTGGGAGAAGTGTGGGGTGCTGCAGAGATGCACAACACCTTATCACCCTCAAACCACTGGGCTTGTGGAAAGATTTAATGGTACCCTGAATTCAATGCTCCAAGCATTTGATGAACAGCATGGGAGGGACTGGGAGAAATACCTTCCCCACCTGTTGTTTGCATACAGGGAGGTGCCCCAAGAGTCAGCAGGGTTTTCCCCCTTCGAGCTCTTATATGGATGCAGGGTACATGGGCCCCTAGACTTGATCCCGGAGAACTGGGAATGCAAGCATGCCACCCAGGAAACTCCCATAGTGGATTATGTCTTTAGGTTTAGGAAAAGGCTGAAGAAGCTTATGGGGACAGCCCAGAGCAACCTGGCAGCTGCCCAACAGAAACAAAAAGTGTGGTACAACCAGAGAGCCAGAGCTCGCTCGTTCACGGTGGGTCAGGAAGTCATGGTCCTTATCCCGGTCTGGAAAGACAAGCTACAGACTGAGTGGGCAGGACTGTACAAAGTAGTCAGAAAGGTAAATGATGTGAACTATATCATAGAGTTACCTGCCAGAAGACATACAGAAAGAATGTATCATGTCAACATGATGAAGCCATATGCTAATAGGGCTGACATGGTGTTTGCAATGTGTAGTCCTGGGAAGGGGACAGATGAAGGAGACTCCCTTCTGGACTTGCTGGAAGAAAGCAAGTGGAAGCCCTCTGTGGAGGCAGTTAAATTGTCACCTCAGCTGGCCCCAGACAAGATCCAGGAAGTAAGGGAGGTTTTAACAGACTTTGCCCCACTGTTTAGTGCCATGTCTGGACTAACCCCCTTAGTGGGGCATAATGTAGAGACAAGGACACAGACATCCATACAGTGGACAGCATATCCAGTGTCAGAGGCTGTCCAAAAGGACATTAGGAGGGAGGTGAAGGAAATGCTGGATTTAGGGGTAATCCAGAGATCCCACAGCCCCTGGGCCTCACCCATAGTCACTGTGCCCAAGCCAGCTGGCTCTACTCATTTCTGTGTGGACTATCATGGACTGAATGCAGTCATGAAGTCAGACGCCCACCCAATGCCCTAGATGGATGAACTCCTGGACAAGTTTGGAGGGTCAACATACCTTACAAATAATGACCTGACAAAGGGGTATTGGCAGGTAGAGTTAACTGACAAGACTAGGGAGAGGTTAGCCTTCATCTCTCTGATAGGCTTATTTGAATTTAAGGTAATGCCTTCCGGATTGAAGAATGCCCCAGCCACATTCCAAAGGTTGGTGAACCAGGTGTTAAATGGTGCTGAGGAGTATGCCATGGCATACCTGGATGACATTGCCATCTTTAGTGCCAGCTGGGAGGAACACCTGTCCCACCTTAGGGAAGTGCTGGGCAGGATACAGAGGGCCAGGCTCATTGTCAAAGCTGAGAAGTGCCAGGTGGCCATGGCTCAAGTGACATACCTCGGGCATGTTGTAGGCTGGGGACAGCTCTATCCCAACCAAGTAAAAATAGAGGTAATCAAGGCATGGCCCAGACCAGAAATGCAGAAGCAGGTCAGGAATTTTCTTGGGACAGCAGGGTACTATAGGAAATTTGTACCCAATTACAGTGCACTATCCGCTCCGCTATCTGACATGGTAAAGAAAAAGATGCCTAAGAAAATTACCTGGGAACTAACCTGTGAAAAAGCCTTTACCAGACTGAAGGAGGCACTGTGCAGTGCTCCTGTATTGACAAGTCTACACTATAGCAGACCCTTTATAGTCCAGACTGATGTCTCAGATGTGAGTATTGGGGCAGTACTGAGTCAGACATCCAACCAAGAGAAAGATCACGCTATAGTGTACCCAAGTAAAAAGTTACTTCCCAGGGAGCAGGCATACTCTACTGTGGAAAAACAGTGTCTTGCCGTAGTGTGGACCCTAAAGAAGTTACAGCCATACTTATACTGACAGCATTTTGAGGTACAAACTGACCACAACCCCCTTCTTTGACTGAAACAAATGGGAAAAACTAATGGTAGACTATTAAGATGGAGTCTTGCTTTGTAAGGGTATGACATGATGATCTTAAATAGGGCTGGAGCAATCAATCAGAATGCAGATGGCTTGTCGCATCTATATGAGGAGTGAACTGACTTAGGGAGCTCATTCCATGCAGGGGATACAGCCCCCAAATGCATTCTAGGTGGGGAGGATTGTGATGCTTGGCCAGCTGGTTATGATTATTGTATGATATTGGTATTATAAATAAATGGTAAGTGTATGAAATGTCAGTCTGTGAGATTTGGCACTTTAAATTACAAGATGTCAGTAACTGAAAATCAGGATGTAATTAAACTTGACTGGTGATCATGAGGGCCAACAGGATATCCTGCCCTCCCCCAAGCCTTGCAGAATGCAGAATCTCCCCAGCTCCTCTGATGGTCATGAGGGCCAGCAGGATCTCCTGCCCTCCCCCGAGCACTGCAGAATGCAGAATCTCCCCAGGTTCTGAGCTGCCGGCCAAGGCAGAGCACCAGCTTGTTTGTCTGCTCTCTTGTCCAGTGGCTTCGAGGGCCAACAGGATCTCCTGCCCTCCCATGAGCCCTGCAGAATGCAGAATCTCCCCAGCTCCTCCAGGGGTCGCGATGGCCAACAGGATCGCCAGCCCTCCTCCGAGCCCCGCTGAATGCAGAATCTCCCCAGCTCTTCCGGTTGTCAAGAGGGCCAACAGGATCTCCTGCCTTCCCCCAAGCCCCACAGAATGCAGAATCTCCCCAGCTGTTCTGGTGGTCAAGAGGGCCAACAGGATCTCCTGCCCTCCCCCGAGCCCCACAGAATGCAGAATCTCCCCAGCTTCTCTGGTGGTCGCGAGGGCCAACAGGATCTCCTGCCCTCCCCTGAACTCCGCAGACTCTCCCCAGGTACTGGGCTGCTGGCCAAGGCAGAACACCAGCTTGTTTGTCTGCTCTCTCCTCTGGTGGTCACAAGAACCAACAGGATCTCCTGCTCCCCCCCGAGCCCTACAGAATGCAGAATCTTCCCAGCAACTCTGGTGGTTGTGAGGGCCAACAGGATCTCCTGCCCTCCCCTGAGTCCCGTAGAATGCAGAATCTCCCCAGCTCCCCCAGTGGTCACAAAGGCCAATAGGATCTCCTGCCTTCCCCCGAGCTCCACAGAACACAGAATCTCCCCAGCTTCTCTGGTGGTCGTAAGGACCAACAGGATCTCCTGCCCTCCCCGAGCCCCGCAGAATGCAGAATCTCTCCAGGTACTGAGCTGCTGGCCAAGGCAGAGCACCAGCTTGTTTGTCTGCTCTGTGAGTGTGTGGAACTTTGGCGCCTTTTTTCAAACAAAGACCCTTGATTTTCCATCGGCAGAGTCACACAGATGTTTTTTTTCTGCCTACCCTCCATCACTATTCGGCAGTATTTTAAGCCAAGCTGGAGGGAACTTTAAGAAGAACTTTATTTGCTACTGTAAAAGACTTGTTGCCAGTACTTTATTAGAAGGGAATGTTTATGGGGTTTATGCGCCTGTGTTCTTTTATCGATTCTGCTCTACCTGTGCTTTAACTCTGTTATTAGCAAGCATAAAGGTCTTCAAGTTACTCAATGTTGCACTGCATGCTGTATTTATTTAAACACTTATTGAGGTGGGCATTTTAGGGTTTAGTGCACCTTAAAAACGCTGTGCTAGTGAGGCTTACTGCAGCTTTAAGTCCCTTTACTATTTTACTGCAGATGCTTTAAGTTCTGTAACCAGCCTAATGCTGTCTCCTGTAATACTGTGGTACTTCATATTTACTGGACGCCTTAATTGCAGATCCCTTCCAATTTATTTAGAATTCAGGTGCCATATTTAAAACAACCACGGTTTTAATTCAGATTTAAGAACCAAAATTAATTTCACAAACTGAGGTAACTCGAGCCAGGAAGCCTCTTGTCACATGTTAATCTCTGTGCCTGTTAACCAGCCCCTCCTTCTCCCTACCTTATTTAATTCTGCCCATTTCTTCTCTCCCCAGCTCCTCCATTGGTCACGAGGGCCAACAGGATCTCCTGCCCTCCTCCAAGCCCCACAGAACACAGAATCTCCCCGGGTACTGAGCTGCTGGCCAAGGCAGAGCACCAGCTTGTTTGTCTGTTCTGTGAGTGTGTTGCCCTGCCGGTGCTCCATGCTGGCTGCCCCACCACCCTCACCACCACCCTTTGTGAGCTGTCAGTTATATAGGCTGTCACTCGTGACTGCTATAACCAATCAGACCACTTTTTTCTTTGCAGATTATACTCCCCCTACACTAGTGGCAGCCCTAGCAACTGCTGCTGCCTAAAAACTGTTAAACGTGATGCCTCTCACTCTAGCTATAGTCTGCCTACATACAACTACATCATCCCTCCCACCCTCCTCCTACCCAGAACAGCAACAGCAACCTAGCTCCCTAAAAATCAACACTATCATTGCCATACAGCCCTACTACACAACCTCCACCTTTGGGCAGCCCCTTCTATATCACGGGTATAACTAGGAACTTGGAGCTGCCATCCTCCCCCCCTTTCATGGAGGGTTGACAGCCTTAAATGTCTCCCTCCCAATCAACTCCTTGCCTACCTCGAGTACACCTCAGCAACCCCCTGCCCACCACAAGTCACAATGGTCCATGATTCTAGCAAAACAACTATTGACTCTACTGCTCCTCCTAGCCAGGGATGTTGAGTGAAACCCTTGTCCAACAACCCCCCCTCCACACTGGACACCTCCCTCTCCCTGCTCTCCACTTACCAAGGGGTTTCAAAATAGCACACCTAAATATATGCAGCATCCTGAACAAACTCATGGCACTACAACCAAGCATCCTATCTCTGTGCCCTGATATCCTAATCATTACTGATACCTGGCTGAAGCCCCACAATCAAGACGTAGAGTTCTCTATACCTGGCTACTCCATCATTTGGCAGGACCGTCAGGGTAAAAGGAAGGGTGGGGGCACTGCCATGTTCATCTCCTCCAAACTCCAGTTTACGTCAATCATGCTTTCTGTGCCCACACTGTCTATAGACTCCATGCTAATTAAAATCTCACTCCCTCACTCAATTCTGTTATATGTAGCAGGGTCCTACTGCTCCCCGGATACCACACTGCCTATCATTCTGGACCACTTGGGCACCCTGAAATCCCTCATGGCTGGTGGAGCGCTGCATATCCTTGGTGATTTCAACCTGAATTGACTCTCCAGTGGTAGCTCCAAAATACGAAGCCAAGTGAATGCGCTAAACCTGTTCCAGCAAATAACAGACCCCACTCACCTGAACCACAGATCCAAGAACCATACACTATTGGATTGGGCCCTAACCTCCCACCCCCATCGTATACTTGACACTGGTCTCCTACTGGACTCTCTCAGTGATCACCATATGATATATATGGTGTGGAAAATATTCAGACCTAAGGCTCTGCCCCCCCGTACTCTACTCACCAGGTCCTATAAATCCCTGGACCTGACAGCACTCCTAACTGACCTGAATAATATCAATTCATCCTACATCCCTCAGGCACCCTCCATCAATGCTGCCCTTGAATTCTTCGCATTCAGATTCCTTGCTATCTGGGACTACTATGCGCCACTCAGAAGGTCCAGAGTAAGGGCTGCCCACTTGCCCTGGGTGACCGCTGATCTCATAGATCAACTTCAAGTCAGGGACCGAGCCTGGAAAACCTATAAGGTAACAGGTTCTCAAGTGGCACTACAACACTACCGCTCACTGCGGAATGCCTGCACGAGGTTTATCCATCAGGCCAAAACTAATTACTTCAAGGCCTCCTTCCACACTAACTTTAATCACCCAGCAAAGTTTTGAAAGTCAATTAAATCTCTCTTTTCCCCTCCGGCCCAACCCGTACACCAGCCCTCAATATAGCAGGCAACATTGTCACTGCACCGAACACTGTGGCCACTGAGCTTATCTTCTTTTTCACAAGCTGCGCATTCTCTCTCTCTCTTGTCCTCACTACCGCTCCACCTCATGCAGCCAACCACTTCTATCCTAGCCACACCTCCATCCCCCCACTTCTCCTTTCCCCTAGTTACTCCAAAAGAAGTATTAAAAGCCCTATGGTCACTGAATCCCTCCAAAGGTAAATGCCCTTTGGGACTGGATTCTAAAATACTCCACCTAGCTGCATCAGCCATTGCCAGCCCACTGGCCACTCTCTTTAACCTCTCCTTCATGCATGGATCAATCACATCTAATTGGAAACATGCTACAGTCATCCCCCTCCATAAGGGCGGCGATCTCTCCTCCCTGACAACTACTGCCCTTATCTCACTTCTCCCCATTTTAGCCCAAATCCAGGAGCACCTTGTGCTCCCTCAGCTCTCCTCCTTTCTGTATGCCACCTCCTTCTTCACTCTCTACCTGACTGGTTTTAGGAAATTGACTCCACCATCATCTCTCTTCTACGACTCACCAACACCATTCTCATGGGAATGGATAACGGGGGTACCACTTTGGCTATCTTCATTGACCTTGCAAAAGCCTTCAATGAGGTCTCTCACACCCTGCTACTGTCCAAGCTCTCCCTCGCTGGACTATCAGGATCTGCCCCCAGATGGTTCCATTCATACCTGGCAGACAGGTCCCAATCAGTCTGAATTGGCTCTTCCACCTCCGCCTCACTCCCTGTCACTACAGGGGTCCCCCAAGGCTTGGTCCTTGGCTCAATGTTGTTCTCCATCTTCCTAAATGATCTGCCTTTGGCCTGCCACATACTTCCATTCACGTGTATGCAGACGATACAGTACTGTATGCCTCAGGTCCATCTTTCTCTGAAGTAGCAACCAGAATTCAGCAGGACTTTAACAATGTCCAACTCTGGTTTTGTCTAATCAGCTGTTTCTGAATCCTAAGAAAACTGTCTCCCTAATATTTGGCAAGAGGGCAAAACTCTCCTGACTTCCCACCACCCCTATCTTCCTCACCCTTGATGGCTCCCCCTGGAGGCTTGTACATCCTTTAAATACCTTGGGGTCTGGCTAGATCAGCACCTTGACTTTTCTGTGCATATCGATGTGATTCACAAGAAACTGCATCCCATGCTGAGTGCTTTAAACCACAACAGTAGTTGCATCCCCTTGCCAACACGCTTGGCAATTGTCAAAAAAATGATACTCCCAATACTGGACTATGGGGACATAGTCTATAGTGCAGCTCCCAAGTCCTCCCTAGCCAGACTTGATCCTCTCTTCCACTCTTTCTGTTGTTTTGCCATGGACTGCCCCTCCCCACAACCCATCACTGTGACCCATACCAGTCTTTAGACCTCCCTGCTCTCCATGATTGGAGACTGATCCACTGTGCCAGGACCACAGCAAAATTCTGGGCGCAGTCCCTCCCCCCTTACCTTACAGTCACCCTAGCTGCTGTACCCCCACCTGCATAATCACTTAGAAACATTGACTCCGGCTTCTTAATGTCCCTCACATGTCCACTGCTACTGGCCAGGCTGCCTTTAAATACTGCATGCCAAAATTATGGAACTCATTGATGGTAGACATTAGGCACGCCTCCAGCACACAACATCTCAACTCCCTCCTCAAGACGTACCTCTCCACTACATGCTCATGCAGCTTGCACTGCTGAGGGCCTAGTATCGTGCCCATCACCAATTTCTGTCCAATTTACTGACCTGCACTGCTCCACACTTGCATTTCACAGACCCCTATCTATGCTTTAACACAATGTTTACTGTCTTACAACTCAGCACTGTGAATACTGCTATGCATATAGGCCCTCAGCTAGTAGCTAGTGGTTCTGTACAACTGTACCCACTATATTCATCTATACATTGTTGCATTACTGTCTTCTCTTCTTTAGGGCACAACTAAGTTGTAGATACTGTACATTTACACTATTGTATTTCTACTGTTGCTTAACTGGACATTTGATTGTATTGCTATTTGCATTTCTACTGTATTTCTCCCACTCCTCCAACCCCCAGGGCACATCTGGAATCGAGCGGTACCCTGCTCAGTATGCCTGCCTGATAAAATTCTTAAATAAATAAATTGGAACATCCTTCTAGAGAGACAGTTTATGGCCCTCATCACCTGCTGCTGCTTTTAAAGTTAAAACTTAAATGTGAATTTTATTACATCAGGAAAGGACGTCATTTAGCTGATTCCTGTTGACTATCTCACACCGGGATGACGAACTGCAGGGTTATAAATCTCAAAGGAACTGGTTGATCAAAGACTCATAATTTGGGAAATGGGTTTTTACTGATGTTCACATTATTTAACATACCTCCTGGTAGGAAATCATGTTTGTAATTTTATATTCTAAAAGGAGGAGGAACTAGATGACTCACAGATGGGGTGTGGAGACACAGAGTTTAAACTTGATACTTGTGTCTGAAATGTAGGTCATATTATTTTGAGACTCTGAGAGAAAACAGTTATCTGATCTAACTTAAGCACTTCCATGGGTAATACCTTAGACAGCAAAGGTCTAAATGTATTGTGGTAGGAGGGTTTTTGTTGCACTTTTCCCTTGTTCTTTTATGAGATTGTGAGCTCTTTGATATATTGTTCTGTGCTTACATGTTTCATGTTTTTATTATCTTTTAGTAAAGAACCTTTTCTTTGAAAGACTGCCTGGGTGTCTGTCAGTTCCTTTTTGAATGTGGCGTATAGGTGGTTAAGTCTGACAACTGTTCAACAGCTTGATGGTGCTACTAAGCTTGAGTAAAAAGGTAAGAATATACCTAAGGTCTCTTATAGAGTTTTAAGGGTTCATTCTGGAGATCGGACTTGGTGCCCCTGGTGAAAGATTGTATTGCAGTCCTGAAGAGGGTATATATCTGAGCCTGTAACTGGGTATGCTAGCATAAGGTTCATAGTTTGAATCCCCCCAGAACTTGAGACTAAAGGTGATTCGAAACCAAAAGCAGACTGGAGGGTTACCCTGTCTGTTACCTGTTCACACTACTGCACTCTGAGGTTGGCACTGTGGGAGCAGAGGGCTTGACCTGCAGAGTGCATTTGTGACATTGACCAGCCTCAGGGCTTCATGGGAGAGGCAGTTCTTGTGGTGGTAAAGCAGGACAACACATGAGTTTATAGCACATGCAAGGGTGCACGTATGGTCACGAAAGGAGTCAGCAGTGTCAAAGCTTATGATGAGGCATTTATACGTGTTGACTTTTTCAAGGGGAGGAGTGTAGTAGACAGGACAGAAAGAGGGGTGTCCTTGTGCATGTTTTGATTGTGTGAGAAAAGCATGAGCTTAGTCTTTTTCAGACTGATTACAAGTCTTCAGTCCAGGAACCAGGATTCAGCCTGTTTAAAGGAGCTTTGGAGGGCTTTGGAGGTGTGTTGGGACCTGGTAGTATGTGAAGAGGACTGCATCATCTGCATAAAGGAGCAGTTTTTGGAGCAGGATTTGGGGAGGGTGTTTAAATACAGACTATTTATTTATTTATTTAGCTTTTGTTTACTGGGTAAGTACACTAGACAAGTATTATGCCTATTTTCAGGAACGACCTGGGAGACTACAACATGGGGAACAACAGTCTAGGAAACATGGCAATGAGAGTACAATTTTTGTCACAGTAAACAAACATGTGGGAAAATACAGCATTTGACATTAAGGGGAAACATATAGTACTATGCACTGTCCACGGAGTGGAATTGGTCATAATATAACTTATAACATTTCAGTTGACACTCTCTAGACTAGCTAGTTCACTGATAGATATTTACAGGTCATCATACATAGAAGTGGAGCATAGTTCAAGGAATGAATTGGTCATAATATAACTTATAACATTGTAGTAGACACTCCCTAGGCTAGTTGGATCGCAGAGCAGATATTTACAGCTCATCACATTTATCTAAAATATACACACGTTGGACAGAAACAGGACACTTAGGAGTAGGAATTTCTACCTATGACCGAGGTGCAATGTCGTGGTCAGCCTATGACCGTGGAGCAATATTGTGGTTAATAATGCCAATGGTTTTTAGGAAGGAATAGTCAGAGTCATTAAAAAAGTGGGGAAATATCTCCAGACATCAGTAGAGGCAACCTGGGGAGGTTCTGACCAAACAGTTTGATGCTTTACTCTAGGGAAATTTGGGGCAGTCACACACTGAAGCTAGTTTTAGGAAACCCCACAGGAATTGTGAAAACTCAGATAGGAGGGGGCAGATCGGATATCCACAGGCAGCGAATTCCAGAGTCTGGGCACACTTATGGCAAAGTCCTGATCCCCCATAAGGGTCTGGGTGGGAGGGACTTTGAGCAACCCTGATGTGAGAGACCTAAGATGGTAGGGGGTGGGATCCAGTTTAGGCAGAAGCCGGGCCAGCCCTTGGGGGGTGCCAGTTCTGATCACTTTCCCAGAGAGGCACCCCAAAATGAAATCAAGGTATCTAGTTGATGAAGAAGATGGGTCTGAGACTAGAGCGCTGCTGGAGAAGGTCCCACCTGGAGGTGGACAAACTGGTCCTGTGTATGCACTCTTGTGCATATCAGGAGGCAATCAACCGTAAGAAGGCAGTGTTCCTGTCCAGGGAGATTGCTGCTGGGAAGAACTGACCAGCTTCACTCTTCTGGACTGTAAACAGACTTCTTCATCCTGTCTGCTTGCAGCCCGGGAGGGTTTTTTCAAATGAAGATTGTGAGGAGTTTGCTTGTTTTTTCTCGGACAGGGTGTCCTTGATCCGGTGGGAGGCTTCCTCAGCCAGCAATATTATAGCTGACAGTGGTCACCAGATGTGTGCTGAGTGCACTCCACTGAGTTGGGGGGAGTTTAGACCAGTGGAAATGAGTGAGGTTATCAAGGTGGCAGTCAATTTGAAGCACACCTTTTGTGAACTGGACCCAGTGCTAACGCATTTCTTAATGAGATGCGTTGACTCTGTTGGCCCGGTGTTTGCCATGATCGTATGGTGTTCCTTATCTGAGGGAGTCTTTCCGGATGCCTGGAAGGAGGCTCTGGTGAGACCCCTTTTAAAGAAATCTTCTTTGGACCTGGTGATCATGGCAAATTACCGTCCAATCTCCAATCTCCCATTTTTATGGAAAGTGGTGGAGAAGGTGGTAGCGCTTCAATTGGAAGAGCACCTTGTGACTCACGAGATGTATGATCCTTTCCAGTCGGCTTTTCGGGCCAGACATAGCACAGAAACTGTGCTTGTTCGGGTGCAGAATGATCTCCTCAGAGCTAGAGATCGAGGAGACAGGACAATTCTTGTTCTCCTCGATCTCTCTTTAGCATTTGACACTGTGGACCATTGTGTGTTGCTTATCTGCCTCAGAGAGCTATGTGGACTCACCGGGACTGTTATTAACTGGTTTGAGTCCTTTCTTACCAATGGGAGGTATCGGGTTATGATGGGTAATTCCTCATCTGTACCCTGTCTCCTTCCCTGCGGAGTCCTTCAGGGCTCGATATTGGCCCCAATGTTGTTCACTGTGTACATGTTGCCCCAGGGGGGGATCATTAGGAAGTATGGCTTGAGCTTCCATTGCTATGCCAATGATACTCAGCTATATCTGTCCTTTGCCCCAGGAACAGCAAACGCAGTGGATGCGCTAAACATCTGTCTGACTGAGATAAATGACTGGATGGCTTCCAGCTGGTTGCAACTGAACCCTAACAAGATGGAGGTATTGGTGGTGGAGTCGAACAGAGTTTGTGATAGGATGACCTCTGACTCAGCAACTGGACTTGTTCTTGGAGCTGTGTCATTGAAGGCCTCCTCTTGGGTGCGTAATCTTGGAGTGATTCTGGACAGGAATCTGACCATGGAGGCTCAAATAGCTTCTGTGGTTCAAACCTGTTTTTTCCATCTCAGAAACATTGCCAGGATTAAGCCCCTTGTTCTGCCTCTGGACCTCCCTACCTTGATACATGCCTTAGTCACATCTAGGCTGGACTACTGTGATGCGCTCTATCTCAGGGTCACTGGGGGACTTCTCCACAGACTGCAGCTGGTGCAAAATGCAGCTGCCCGGTTATTGACTGGGCAGCCAAAATTTTGTCATATCACACCGGTATTGCGCAAATTGCACTGGCTGCCAGTCAGGTGGAGAATCCTCTTTAAGGTGGGTCTTCTCACCTTTAAGGCCCTTCACGGACAGGGCCCTGATTACCTGTCAGTCCTCCTGACACCTATTTCTTCTATCCGCCCTCTTCGATCCTCTAGTGGTAGCCTCCTGATTGTTCCTAGAATGAGGCTAAAATCAGCCAGTGATAGAGCTTTTAGTGCTGCAGCCCCGTTCTTTGGAACTCATTACCAGCTTTGGTCAGTGAGGCTCCCACTATAGATGTCTTTAAGGTTCACCTGAAGACACTACTATTTAATATGCATTCGAAGTTTAGAGTCTGATTTATTTTATAGCTTGTGTATTACTATTTTATTTCTGAATATAAGATTATGTTAAATGTTTTTAAAATTTGTACAGCGCCCAGAGCCTCTGGGATTGGGCGTCTTTTAAATAAATTTGCCTTGCCTTGCCTTGCCTAAGTGGGCTGATGAGGCTTTGATTTTAGCCATTGAGCCAAAGAGCATAGCCTGTGTCTTTTTCAGGTTCAGGACCAGCTTGTGGCTAGTATCCCAAGACAATACATTGTTAAAATCATCAGTCAGGCTCTGGTTTAGGGTAGTGGTATTCTGGGAGTGAGCCAGAATTACCAGATCATCTGCATACATGGTGGCTGTACAGCTGGTAGTAACCATGGGTAGTTGACTGATGAAGAGGGAGAAGAGGAGGTGACCCAGTACCGAACTCTGAGGCACTCCGGAGGTCACCAGTAGGGGATCAGAGAGGACTTTATTGAAGCAGGTATGCTGCTTTCTACCATGCAGATAACCCATTAGCCATTTCATGGCATGGGGGAGAGGCCAAGTGACCACAGCTGTGCACCAAGCAGTTTGTGGTCAATAAGGTCAAAGGATTTGGACAGGTTGATAAATATGGCACCAGAGAGTTTGCCCTGGCCCATGGCTGTCTGGATACTTGATGTAACTGAGATCAAGGCTGTGGTGGTGCTGTGTCCCTTATGAAAGCCAAGCTGGGCTGGGGACAGCAGTTCATGAGAGTGGATATACTCCGAAAGCTGTTCAGCCACTACCTTTTCGAGGAACTTGCTAAGGGTTGGGAGAATGGCGATTGGTCAATAATTGTCATACCAGCAACTGCCATCAGCAGTGCTTACACCATTTGTGTCAGTCCCTTTCCCATTCTTTTTTGTAAAACAGGAAAAAAATATATGGATTTACCCCCCCCAAAAAAAAAGCTGCTGTGTATGTGTGTGCTTTTGTTGGGGCACTCAATTCATGAGTACTAAATAAAAAAAAAACTACAGCTATTGTTGCCACAACAGGAGAAATGTCCTGACTCAAAATAAATAAATGAAAGAAAACAGCAAGTTCATACACATGGAAGGACTGCTATATTAAATATTAAGCTGAACTCTGAATATATGCACATTTAAGCATATTTAGTTCCTATTGCCATATAAATTAAACCCCATTTTACAAGCACAGTATGACACACTTTACACGCTGTTTCATTAAAATGATACAGCACAGTTCTTGGTTCAAATGGTTGGACGTTCGCTTGAGCTGCAATTGACTTATATTTAATTCACAGCTTTTGCAGATATGGTTCTAAAGATGCATACTGTGATATGAATCTACAGGTTGATGGAGCACTAAACTCCCGAGTCTGCCAAAAGCCCTATAGTTTTTTAAGATCTCTTCTCTTTCCATTGAGCTCTCTTTAACTATAAAATTAGCGCCGCACTATTTTTATTTCTAATTCTTTATATTTTTTATAGTATTTATTTTTGAACTTTTCAAAACTGCAGATCTTTCCCAGAAACTGCCATCATTGCAAGGGTTCTTACTGCACATATTTCTTATACAGAAATGAATATAGGTCCATAAACTCTTAAAACTGATTTTTATCTCCCTAATAAAATAAAGTAAAAAGTTTAAAGTCAGATCCCAAGCTGCGCTCTTGATCTTTACAGAAAAACTGTAACATGCAGAATTATGAATAGTTTCAAGACTGCTATTATGCCACAGAAAATTACAATGCATTTATTTACATAATTATTTAATGACTTCAGTCCTATTTGTCAGAAACAATGCCCCAAATTGCCCACTTAAGCCAATATATGTTTCCTTACTCTACTAAAAAGATTTACTTATTTCCAAACTGATAATGTTCAGATAAGAACAAACACCAAACAAACTATATGAATGCAGCAGATATTAATACTGGAATTGATAGAACCATGCTAAAAATTCTCAGTACACTGATGGCTAGTATCTTGAATGAATTTCAAGTATGAACAATTGAATAAAAAGTGCAGGCCACAACTCTGACCTCGAGCAGAATTCATGACCGCCTAAATTTTAACAGAACTCTATGGTTCACTTATTCAGTTTCTAGACTGTAATTATTAAAATGCTGCTAGAGTTCAAAAAGTGACCATATCTCAAAAGTACTATCATTTGCAGTAAAACTCAGATTAATAGCATTTTACCAATATTAGCAGCGGACATTTACTGTGTAAAGGGTTCTTCCCATATTACAAATACTTGTTAGATAAATGGCTAGTCACACTATTGATTTCAAGATGAAAGTCTGACCCTGAGCAAAAATGCATGGCCCCCTGAAAGGAAGGGTATAGTCATAGGCCATCCAATTAGAGAAAGTTAACCCTGAGCCCCATGTTTATAAACTTTTCTGTATGCACCATAGCATGACTTGACCCTTGCTTTTCTAAAGCTACAAGCCTCCACTTCTGTGTTCCAGCTGGGAGTGTTTATTGTTCCTAAATGCAATTTTATCTGCCCTATTTACCCTGTGCTTTTTTACACTGTACTGAGTACTGTATAGCAGGATGAATTTGTTGCTGCTGTATTTCTCATGATTCAGCATGCTACTCATGACCTTCACATGTGATTAAATTCATAAGGACAAATGGAATACAAGTGGCTGATTTACTACCTCGAAGTGGAATTACAATAATTACAGTATACAAATGCACTGTCTCTCATCCACAAGATACTGAACCAGAGAGGGTCAATGCTGGGATGAGCAAGGCTGTGTTTTTCTAACTTATTAAACCTATTGAAACTCAGAAGTCAGTTATAAATTGGAGACAGTGCGGTGAGGTGGGGTGTCAGGAAGCACCTACTGGTTTCAGCGTCAGGAAAAACAATTTTCAGTTATGGAGAACAGGACTATAAAAATGAACCTAACACTTCCTGAGAGGCTGATTATCAAAGTCTCCCTTCCCCTCCAGCTGTCCTCCAGTCTTCTCTCACTTTGGTCAGAAGATGAAAGGTGATCTCCCCTTCACACGCCAACCCTGTCTGTGCAGACTGCTTAGAATGTGTTCTGCAGATGTGGGAACATGGTTAACCTCGGCTCTCTGCACCTCTCCTGTGGATTTTTGTCTTGTATGGGTAATGAGACAGTTTTTTTTATTGTAAATGTCCACAGTCCTTAGCCCTAAAACTGCCTGGCAAGCATAAAGAAAAAACATTTATATTGGGGGGAGAGGATCACATCCTGTGCTGCCTTCATAGTTCATACAAATCCCCACTGGCTGTTGAGTGCCTGAGAAGTGAGAGAGAGAATGAGAAAAAAAAGTTCTGTAACAGGACTCCAAGTCAATTATTACATACTAATGTACAAGTGTGAGTCAGTGACTGAGGGCTGAGAAATGGAAGTCAATGAAGCAGCGGGTTAATGGCAGCAAATATTTTAAATTGAAAACAGGGTGAAAATGTTATAGGGATAATGTGAGTGACTGAGACTATCTAAAATACTAGCTAGCTCAGTTCAAATTAAGTATGACAGTGATCAGTTACAGCAGTATGTGTGTACAAAAGAGATTGTTGCTAGCACACTGCCTTCAATGGGAGCCTCAATACTAGATGTAAAACTATGTGTATGTCCGTCAGTCCAAATGTGTGACTTTTCCCTGTTGAAGGTAATGTGTTAGCAGGGATCCCATTAGTACACATAGTGCTCCAACTGATCACTGATGCTTGACTTGATCTCAGCTAGCTACCTACCTAGTATTTTAGATACCATGGGACACTCTTTCACATTGTTCATATAACTTTCACCCTGTTTCCAGTTTAAAATAGTTGCTGTCTTTAACAGGCTGCTTCACTGACTATGGTTTCTCAGCCTTCAGCCACAGATTCAGACTTGTACCTTATTATGTAATGATTGTCTTATAGTTCCCTTACAGAAAAGCAGATTTTTTTTAATTCTCTCTCATAATCCTCAGGCACTCAGGAGCTGGCAGGAACTTGTGAGAACTGTGAAGGCTGCATTGGATGTGACTTTTTGAAGCCGTTAATTTATTAGCCTTTAAAAAAAACACTGGGCAATGAGTAGTAAATGCACTGCTGAGAAAGCAAAGTGATAGTCTGCAGGGGCAGTCAGGGTGTCCTTTCTTGTTAATTACCTCATTGTAATTTTCTCTCTGACAATAGTATTTCCTTTGTGTTTTCACCTTGGCCAGATTTCTGAGTTTTTAATACTCCCAACTTACAAATAAAATAATAATAATAATATATATATCTATGTATATGTGATGTGTGGAGAGTTTTAAACTACTTAGTAGGGGTAGCCCCACTATATGAAAGGAGTTTAATCAATTTAATGCAACTCGGCTGTGAGTTCATGAAGCTTGGCAGACACAAGACATTTATTACTGCCATAGCATGTGGTGGCTTCTCATGAAACTGACCAGCAACTCTCATCTAAAGGCAGCCCTAATCCTGAGCCTAATCAATAAATAACTATTGAGGCAGTATAGCGTAGTGGTTTAAGGATCTGAGCTGCAAATCTGGTGACATCCAGCAGACCAGACCGGGGTTTGAATCCCAGAGCTTCCACTTGCATATTGTGTGACCCTGAGCAAGTCACTTAACTTCCCTGTGCTCCCAGGTCACTCCTGTAAAAAAGCTTTCAGCTTAGTGTGCTACTCCTGGTTAAACAACTAAATAAAATAAAATCAGTTGAGTTCATAAACTCAGTCTGAAAAAAAAAACTGATGTTGTTAAAAGTATTATCAGACTAACACAGGCTGACAACAGTCTGCTTTAAATCACTGCACTGAAGGTTCCAGTGGTGTCAATGCAGCACCTTTCACCAGCACTACATTCAAACACACACACACACAAAAAATCTTTAAAAAGCATCTACACTAGGTTGCCTTTAGTATCACTTTCTCCATGTTTCTATCACCTGGAGGAAAATAAAAATGTAATTTCCTTTAGTTCTTCCAGTTCTGCATTAAATATGTTTGCCCATTCATAAAGGTTTTAAGAAACACTTGGAAAGGAACATTTTAATAAGGACATGAGTATGTGTTTTAAACCTGTTTTGAACAACACACATAGAAAGAAAACCTCAACCTGCAGTAAAGATACCATTATTGTCAAAATACACCCCTAAATCCAAAATTAACCTTGTTGGGAGGAGGGAAGGTTGTTACCATTCATTTAAATATTTCAATTATTGTTTTGGCAGATTTTTCATATACTGCATCTACTCTACAGATTAAGAACAATGGGGAAATAGTTGCTAATGCAAAGGTGTTGTTACAGTAGGTAACATTTATCCTCCTACTAGGTGTCAATGACTAATGCAGGGAAATGGTAGTATTGGTTCTATTATTAAATGGTCAGTTTGGCATACCGTGTTTTCATATCTGTCCAGAAACAAAGCAGAGGTTCACTTTCATGCTTCCATACAGCACAGAAGTCTTTTTTTATAGTGATCATTAGATGAGGACAAGAAGCAACATGTTTAAACTAAGCAAATGGTTGAAAACACTGTAATGCATTTTCACGTTGTTTGGTTAGAAATTATTGTCAAAGAAGAGCCTTTGCCAAGCTATGCGATTATAATTGCTTTCCTTCAGAAAGTGTGCCCCATCCGCATTTTAGCCAAAGAACAATTCTCAAAAGTAGCCCCCCCAAAATCCTATTACGTGTATATATTTTAGATGAAAATTCAGAACATGTAGCCAATTAATTGTATATCATTTCTGACAAAAAGTCTGCCAGTTTGCTAGTTGTCATGAAAAAAAATCACCACCAAGTGTCAGAAGTCCAATTTATAAAGATGAACTGTCCATATCTCCACAAGTACAGTGTAGCACTAGGTTTCCTGTGCTAAACTATGCTTGATATTTCTACTCCAACCCAGGCTGCTTCAGCAAGGGTGAAATATGACAAATTTTATATAGTATATTACCTTTCATATAAACTGTATCATAAAGTTATTTACAATGGGAAGGTGGTACGCTGGCACATTGCATTCATCACCCCCCCCCCTTTTAAAATCAAGACTTTACCAAGCAATGTTTTTTCTTCTTTCTTTCTTTCTTTCTTTCTTTCTTTCTTTCTTTCTTTCTTTCTTTCTTTCTTTCTTTCTTTCTTTCTTTCTCTCTTTCTTTCTCTTTCTCCCGACCTCAAACCACATCCTCTCAGCTATCTTACTATCTTGCTGCCAGTCTGTATGTCTCCAAGAATTTTCAATAATTCTCACCTGTTTCACATGATTTGTTTTCTATAAAAGAGGGGTAATATCTGAGTGCTTCAGCTTCTTGACCAAAGGCACGTGTGCACAAGGTTAAGGCATACACTTGTAGTGGCTGGGTCAGCTGTGAGTGAACTCTGTCTGCTTAGTAATAACACATTTTGAACACCTGAATATAAATGTTGTGTTTGTTTTTACTTACTTTTCACATGCACCTTTCATCTTTTTGCAATGAAATACTGTTGGTTTCTACACAAGTCCCCAAATGCCCCCCGGCCAAAAAAAAATACAGAAAAAAAACAGTCAGAGGGACACCTAATTCAAAGTTTGTTCTATGTACACAGAAACTCATGATTTGCCATTGCACTCTAATACTTCTTCTACTTTTAGCACATATCTTGTAATAAAAAAACTGTTTACAAAATGTGATAACACTATACAAGCACTTCAATAACAATGCAATTTTCTGCTTAACAGAAACTGACACTAGTCCTGAAGATCTCTTATAAAATTATGGCATAAATGGCTGTGCCTTACTAATACATATTTTCATTTTCACTACATTTAACTTGTAATTATTGTCCTAAAAGGCTCCTATTTAGGCAGGGGTAGAAAGCTGGCATCAAACCTCTTATGGTCAACGATTCCCCAGCATCCCTATATTTATTATATTCCATAGCAACCTGTCCTATGGTGGTGATATTACTGGAGTTTAACAGAACCTAACCTACAAACTCCTAATGCCAAAACTACATTAACTCCAATACATAGCATTGTGTTTAGAAATATGGTAATGGACCCATACTAACCACTGCAAGGCTTCACCACCTGCAGGACAATATAACTCCAGGGCTCTAAATTAAATATCTTGAATAAAACAACTTAACCTACCCCCCCCCACACACACAGAAATTTAAGCTATTATTCTCCACTTTCTAGTCAAAATAATACAAACAGAAGTAACACAGTTATACTGTAGAAGAGATAAGAGTGCGTTAATCCACGTTGTAGATGCTGTAAGGGAACCCTGCTTATTTTACAGCTACAGTCGTTTTACTCAATTACGTGCATGTGCTGTTAAAAAAACATGGTATTTGGCATATTTAATGGTCAGGGACATACAAACACATTTAAAACCTATATGCAGGTATTAAAAACATTTAACAAAGCAGATGAAGGGAACACAAAGCTAAGCCATCCACTAACAGTGCCTCAAGTTTTGGTGATAACACACCATGTCAAGAAGCTGAATCACTCCCCTGACATATAAATAAGCAGACAGAGTGAACACATAGCTGACCCAGCCACTACAAGTGCCTCAACCTTTGGTGAAACCATGCTTTTTCGGCAAGTTGCAGCACTAACCTATCACCCCAATTTTATGTACAAAATAACATTGTCCCTTGAACCCCCCGCCCCCCAGGAATGAACCACAACCACACGATTTTGAAATCTTTGGATGTTTGTTGGCAAACATATGTATTAATTATATTGGCACAATCTGTCCATCTACAGTTCAATTGTCATGTCCAATCAGATACATTTATCATAACATAATTCAGTCTTCAATATTCTTCTCCTTCTGGCCTCATCTTCCTCCTGGTTGTTCTCTTTCTTCCATTCTTCCAGGTTCAGACACTGAATTTGGCCCCCTCCTCTGTCATCAGAACTAGGCTGGTTTCCTGCTGAACCCAGGCCTTCCCTTCCAGGCCTTGACACTCTGTATCCAGCACCCAGACCTATTCCCCCTCCCCCTTTTAATCCATGCTTGGGCTTCTTGCCCCAGCCAGTGGTCGCACTCCCTCACCTCTAGCCTCCCTTTTATTTCTTCTACCCCTTTTTTATTCTCCTCCCCCAGCACCTTTCACATGTGCTCCTTGTTATACCTTTCATCCATTGGGCACACTGTGCCCCCCCGTGGGGCTCCACCTTGCCCTTGGCTCTCAGCTGCCTCTTCACAGCTCCATATGTACAGTATGCCCCCCATGGCCCAGGGCCCCTCGGGCACCAATCATTCTTGCCTGCTCCAAACTTTTGCAAAAAACCTGTCCCTCCCATGCCCACTCCTTACAGGGTGGGTGGGTAGGAAAATCCCAGCAAAAGAGGGCTAGCTGCCTGTGAGCTGCCCTTAAATAGCTCTTAGGACCCCAATCAGGACCACTGATAGCCCCTCCCCCAGCCAATCCCCAGGCCCCTGGGCTCCTTGTCATATGACTCTCACCCTTGTCCCCACCCCATCTTGTGATGTCACTGGCTCCTACCCTTTCCCCCCTCAGACCTTGGCTTCCTACCCTGATTTCTGGGAGGGACCTGGGACAACCTGACTTGCCCTTTAATTGCCAAGCTTAATTATACAAAATGGATTAGATTTATTACAAACATGCAGAGATGGAATGCATTGGACATCAGAACAGTAGATGCACTATGGATGCTTTTGCACAGCAACATAGACATCCTTCTTAAAGCAGCAGTGCAACAAAAATGGGTTACAATCTGACCACACCTTTTTTTCTTCCTAATGGATGCCAAATGTTTTCCATTTTTTTGGTAGTGAAATGTTTACTTTCCATTATCATTTAAGAATTTTATGAACGTTTTAAAATAATAATTTCTCAAGAAATAAGATGGCTTCCTCATTTTTGTATAGAAATAACACTGAATACATTAGGATGGTATGAATCCAGACAAAAAATGCAAATGGACGATATACAGCATAAGAAGAATCCAGAAACTCAAAATCAACAGTTCTGACAATATTTTTCATATCTAGTTAATGCATTTGCAGCCATAGTGGCTCTTCTAGATTTTGTTGTAAATAGGTGTAACATTTGCCTCCCTCCATTCTCCTGGGGTTTTCTCTTCTTTTATTGATGCATTAAAAAGCTTCATCACAGGTCCCACCAGTTCTACTGAAAGCTGTCTTAAAAATCTTGGATTTAGTCCATCTGGCACTGATGATTTGTCTGGATGCAATGTTTTAAGTTTATTTAGAATCTCCTTCTCTGAAAAGTAATGTCTTTAGTTTTTTTTATTATTAGGTGTGTTAGTGACACTATGGGCCTCTTTAGGTTGAAATGTTGTTAAGAAATACTTATTTAATTCAGTTGCCATGTCTTGTTCCTTATGTATTATTTCTGTTCCTAACTCAAGTGGTCCTTTTCCTCTCTGGTTACCTCTTAATGAACCTACATAGCTATAAAAGCTGTTTTTGTTGTCCTTAACCAATGTTGCCATTTTAATTTTAACTCTTTTTTAAATCTTTTAGTTATGTGTTTGCATTTGTTTGATGATTTGTTTATAGTTATTCCAATTTGTGTCTGTTGAGTTATTTTTATATTTTTTGTACAGTTTTTTCTTTCTTACCATACTTTTCTTGATAGTCTTTCCCCACCATTTTTGATTGTATTTTGATATCTCTGGCACACAGGTAATAATACAGTAATATATTTGTTTTTCAATGTTGTCCATATGGCCTCCAGTCCTAATCCCTCCAGTTCAGTTTCCCAGTTCCATGTTCCTAAATAGTCTTTCATGCTTTTATAATCAGCTTTGTTATAATATATAAATGTGGTTCTACCATTAACAGTCTTACATGACATGTCCACCTCCCCAGTGATTGTGTTGTGGTCACTATCACCCAGTTGGTTACCTACAGATACATGTTCTATCTTTTCATCAAAGTTACACATTATCAAGTCTAGAATGTTATCTCCGTGGGCACTTTCTTTAACAGTTTGTTCTAGATTTTTTATGTTGCTTGCACACATGTGCAAGAAACATAGTGCCATCATCGGAGATTTCAGAGGTGTGTCACCTCCTACTCCAATTCAGTCAGTGTGCTGGCAGGTGCGGCCTCTGTAAGCCAATGCATTTTGGAGCTGTGTATGACACTCTCCAAAATGCAGTGGCATACAGTTGAAAGGGGGAGCTATGCTTCAGTGAGCACTGATAAGAGGCTGCTCATGTGCAGCTCCTCCTGCGCAGGCATGCGCGCTCCCGCTCGCACTGTATAGCCAATGGGGTGCTCAATCCCCATCAGCTGAGCGGCGTCCCCCTCCCCCCCAAGTAGTAGTTGCCATGCTGGGAGCCCACCCCATCATGGCAAGTGGTCCTTTTGCTGACGGGGGTGCCCAATCCCCCATCGGCTGAATGCCCCCCTGTACTTTTGCCACGCTGGGAGCCCACCCCAGCGTGGCAACAAGTTCCATGGCCGACGGGGGTGCCCAATCCCCTGTCGGCTGAACGTTCCCCCCAACATCCTCGTGCCATGCTGGGAGCCCACCCCAGTGTGGCAAATGGTCCCACATCATCTTTTTTTTTTTTAAATACCTGAAAAATGAAAACGGTCCCGCGGCGCGTGTCCCGACCCCCCCTTCCACAACCCGCACCCACCAACTGCGCACCCAGCCTCCTCACACCCCCCTCACCCCATACTTACCTCCAGACTCTGGCGCAATGATCTTCGGTGGACCAGGAACACATCTGCACTCTTCAAAGCCGACCGCGAACCGAGGAAATGCCGGTAAGCTGTATAATGGGCTACATGGGGGGGTTTCAACTTTGTTGCATATCTCAGGCATTTTTGGGAATTTTTGCACCAAATTTTCAACATGGGGTTTTTGGGACCCCTTCTCATGAATGATGTCACTGTCATTGCTAGTCAGGCCCGGGGTGATTTCGCCGCAGTGACTGCACAGTGACTTGAAATCACCTTCAGGTCTGAATACCACCATGACAGTGATATCATTCATGAGAGAAGGGTCCTAAAACCCCATGTTGAAAATTTGCATCAAAATTCCAAAAAATAACTGTTTTACGAGCATGCGTTGCGCAGTTCCTACGCAGGCTTGTAAGTTCGCGAAATTTCAATATTTTCACTCCAGATTTTCAACATTGGCATTTTATCACACCTCCTCATGAGCAGTACAGCTGTCATTTTTCACATCCTGCCCAAAACATGTTTCCACCCATGTAGCGCACAATGGCGCTGTCGGTGTGTGAACTCAATGTATGGGACACATTAAGAAAATCACAGTGACACTGATCATGAGCAGAGGTCTTAAAATGCCTGTATTGAAAATTTGGTGAAAAAATTCCTAAAAATGACTGTTTTACGAGTGTGTGTTGCACTGTTCCTAAGTACACGCTCGTAAGTTTGCGAATTTTCAATATTTTCACTCCATATTTTCAACATTGCCATTTTACCACACCTCCTCATGAGCAGTACAGCTGTCATTTTTCACATCCTGCCCAAAACATGTTTTCCTCATGTAGCACACAATGGCGCAGTCGGTGTGCAAACTCAGTGTATGGGACACATTAAGAAAATCACAGTGTCACTGTTCATGAGCAGAGATCTTTAAATGGGAATTTTTTAAATTTGGTGAAAGAATTCCTAAAAATGACTGTTTTACGAGTGTACGTTGCACAGTTCCCACGCACGCTCGTAGGTTTGCGAATTTTCAATATTTCCACTCTAGATTTTCAACATTGCCATTTTACCACACCTCCTTATGATCAGTACAGCTGTCATTTTTCACATCCTGCCCAAAATCTCTTTCCGCCCATGTAGCGCACAATGGTGCAGTCGGTGTGCAAACTCAATGTATGGGACACATTAACAAAATCACAGTGACACTGTTGATGAGCAGAGGTCTTAAAATGGCCATGTTGAAAATTTGGTGAAAAAATTCCTAAAAATGACTGTTTTACTAGCGTGCATTGCGCAATTCCTACGGACGCTTGTAAGTTCGCAAATTTTCAATATTTGCACTCCAATGACTTCCAAATACCTAAACAGCACATAGAAGCAAGCAACATTTGGCTTTGACAAATGCTTGTTTTGTATTATCATTTCTATGAATTTATTTTCAACTCTAATGAAGCCTTCCAGGTTAGCCCAATTGATAGTGGGGAAATTAAAATCTCCTAGCAGTATGTAATTGCCCTCTATGTTCATGATCTCCTGAGTTTCAATAAAACACATGTTTTCTTCCATCTTTAGATTCAGCACTCGATAGCCTAGGCCTAGTGTGAGTTGTTGTGTTGGTAACTGTAACTTGATCCATAATAATTCTATATTGTGTGGTGTGTTCTTTTCTGGCATGATCTCATGCACTTTTAAAATGTCCTTGATGTATACTGCAATTCCTCCCTCCTTTTTTTCTACACAATACTTTATAAACATAGTATATCCTAAGACTTCTGTGCCCCAGTCTCCTTCTTTAAACCATGTTTCAGTTACGGCACAAATGGATGTATTTCCTTCAATCAGCCTATGTCCTAACTCATTTATTTTATTTCATATACTTCTGGCATTGGTTAATATGATTCCTAGCATATTTTTCTTGTTCTTATCCTGTTTATTCCCCCTACCCCATTTTGACGATAATTTTCCATGTAATTTTTCCATTATTACCAAGTGACTCCCTTTTTTCCTGATGCACTAGTTTAAAGCCTCCTTGATAATTTGTGTGAACAGTGTGGCCAGCATGTCACTTCTGTTTCTACTTAGATGTAACTTGTCACTACTATAAAAAAAAGTTGTTTCCCACAAACAGTTCCCAAGTTTTGATACATCTGATATTTTTTATTAAGCTTCATTGCCTCAACCAGTTGTTTAGTTTCATATTTTTTCTGTTAACACTCCGATTCATTCTTGGTATTTTTTAGTATATCTGATATTATTGTCTCACACTTTGATTTTGCCAATATATTATGTATTTTTTTATAGCATTAAATATACTTTCAGCAGTATTGTGTTTTGTATCATTTGCCCCATATATATGAGTACCAATAAATTTTCTGGTATCTTAGCTGTTAGGTCTGTCACAATAATCGACATATCCCTTACTCCTGCTCCTGGAAAACAGCTACTAGTGACTGTTTCCTTATTGTGTTTAGTTGTAATATGATCTGTGTACCTGATGATTACGTTAGTCCACACTTATAATTGAGAATTTTGTACACCTATGCATTAAAAATCAGGAAACAGTTCATGATTATTGCACATTTATCTGCTCATATGTCACTCCTCAAAGCCAAAAGATGTATCATGCAGTTTCACACAGCCCCCCCCCACCCACAAACACACACTGGTATTCTGTGTCATGGCTACTCCCTTCTAATCCTACAGCAGTGGCTTTTCAGTCAAGCAGCCAAGCACCACACACACACACAGTAACTGAAAAAGGTTTCTGTCAGTATCATGTAACTCACAACATCACCCCATCCCATCCTTAGGATAATGAATGGTCAGGAAGACAAAGATGTGCTCAGCAGCCAAGCTGTGACCAGACAGAGCTGCCCTTCTGTAATTTACCGCACCGTGCCAAGTGTGCAGCCCTGGGTCACTGCAGCAACTCTGGCAACAGGCACAGAGGAACTGCACTATTCAAGATAGACAATAAGAGCATTACCTGCAATATTTCAGGACAATTTGTACGATGCTCCAGACAAGACAAACAGTGCTAAAGTAGACCCCTGCACCTTACTGTTAAAGTTCTTGTTCAGCTTCCTACCCTGTTACTTCTCCTTGATGCTCTCCCCATCCCACCTTTCCCCTTACTCCCTTCACTGACTCCTGCACCTTCTCTATCCCCCACTGAAAAACATCAACTGGAAATCTGCCTTCTCCTCTTGTCTCCCCTCCTCTGAAAATACCTCCTTCCTGCCATCTGCTTTTCATGCTGCTTCCTCTGCTTCAAAAGTCACGTACATGATCTGTCCTCAAACCCTTGCAACTGAAACTAGCCCCATCATGTCCTGCCCCTTCCCTGCATTTTGACACAAATCCTGCTCATACCTCTCAACCTCCTGCCTCATAAATCAGGAACAAGGCATAAAAAAACCAGGGACAAAGGACCAAAACCAGGGACACATCTTTAGAATTAGAGATATCCACCCAGAAAGCTAGTAGAATATGGGGCATAGTGCAAAATGCATTTTCTAAAGAAGAACACGTCTGTAACTTTAATGTTTGATACAAATCCTGTTCCCTTTTACCTCACCTAACTTTCAGACATAGCTTCTCTCTGCCCCTTACACCCTGCCCCACCATGTTCTTACTGCCCCTTGAGCATCAGTTGTACATTACTGCAAATTTTATTCTCGACAACTCCCTATTTGAACTGTATATTAGTGTACCATACCTTTTTGTAAATCATTCTCATTGTTTAAACTTGATTGGTACAGTTTTCCATTGTTCCCCTCATTACTGTAATCCCTTCCCCAAGACCTGGAAACAGGCCTTGGCTTAGTGTGCTTTTTCAAGTTACTAAATTACAAATAAATCAATGAAAACATCTTTTAATAATATAGATCCTCAAACAAAAGGTGCCAAATGTAAAACATTATGCTTGAGAAAAATGAGTTCTGATAATCACACTTGACCAGTATACAAAAGGTACTGTTTACTAATACTGAATTCAAAAAGTTAAGATAAAATGGCAGCTATTATATTGCAATGTATACCATGAGAAGACAAATGTGCAGAGCAAAACAAGTTACTTTATCTGTCAACATATTGTTGCTACTATTAAGTAATTTTGAAAAACTATGCTATTTAACTAGCAGCTTTCACTGTTATTTTACTATTAACTATTTTATTTTGCTAATAGCTATGTTATTCAAAACCAGTAGTATACATGGGATATTCTATGATGTGGCATAAAATACAATTGTTACTTAAAAGTGGACTGTTGATGTCATTATTCCCTTGCACCAATGACTTTGCATTGCTCAGCCATTCCTTGTAAGGAAACAATGACAGCAACATTCTATCTGAATAGCAATCATTTTAAGATAACACAAATTGCACATGCCCTAATAATGCAAAGCATCATAAGAAGCATATGCAAATGCCCATGAATTAATTTGGACTGGCTCAACATTAAGCAGAATTGCGTTGTGCCAGAAGGCCTCACAATACAATCAGCAAAGGCTGAGAACAGCAGACACAGACATGTGTTTTGTCCTCATTTGGACTCTTCAGTGTTCCATATCTGCATCTCAGCCCAGGAAGAGGGAGCCAGCCACCCTATAGGGGATCTTTTTTGTTTTAAGATATTGCATTAAATATTCACCACATCTATCGATCTATCTATCTATCTATCTATCTATCTGTCTGTCTGTCTGTCTGTCTGTCTGTCTGTCTATCTATCTATATCTATCTATCTATCTATCTATCCATCTATCTAGCTGTCTTTCTATCCATATGTGCCACTCATAAGTTATGGCAGGGTCACTGGCAATTTGTGGAAAAAGTTACCCAAAATTGCGGAGCGTTTTGCAAAAATTGCAGGAAGTTGTGGGGGTTCTACTATAGACCATGAGTGCTTCACAATAAATCTTTTAACGTTTTCTGCAGTATATATTAGTCAGTATAAACTGCTAAATGAATGCACTGACACCTGGCTATGTTTAAAACATAAAGAAAAGTTTATGTTCCTAAAAAGAATACTAAACTGATAAACTATCATAAGCATTACATATCTTCCAAAATTTAAAAGCATTTGCCTCATACAGTGCTAAATAGATTTTATAAAGTGAGCCACAGCAAATCAATATTAAATAAAGGCAGAACAAATTTTTTTTGTTTCTGACTGTAGAATAATGAAGCCTAATCAACATTCTTTACAGTGCTCTGCCAGCTAGTCACCCACTTTGGTACAAGAAAAAATAAACAGATGGAGTGGTAAATAATAGAATTTTAATAAAATGTTGTTAGTGTTTAACGGTCATAGTTTGCACTGTAGGTACACTACTGAACACTATTTTTTGAAATTATATATTTAAACATTAATTCTGGGGGTTATTGGGGCTGGCAGTATAATCTAGTGGTTAGAGTAACAAACTGTGAATGAGTTGACAACATCTAACAGACCCGGGTTTGATTCCCACAATCTCCAGTTGTATACTGTGTGACTCTAAGCAAGTCACTTTACCTCCTCAGTGCTCCTGGGTTGCACCTCAAAACAGGCACTTGTGCCTAGTGGGACTTACGTGGTTACCAAAAAATGTAAAACATTACCAATATATTTTTACTGCACCATACAGCAGTCAGAGTTCCCTGTAAATTACCTTTGTTTTACTCTGGCTGCAATGATTTTGTTTAGTTAAAGAGAAATGTTCAGATACATTTTGTGTTTTATAAGCTTATTTTTAGACTTTAGTCAGGTTTTTATTGTAGTCTTTGCATGTGAGCATCGAGGAGGTAGATTGCTAAGAGTGAGATCACTGTTAGCAACTAGCTTATTCAAGTTTAAAATTGCCAGGACCATCCAAAAATCCTCAACTGTTTGAATCAACACTGGTCTGAATGAAAGTAAGCTCACAAGGAAAAATGTGCCCTGCCACTTACAAAAAGGCTTCATAGCTAGCACCCCATTTAAGTGAATGGAATAATTTGCACCTTTCCTCCCATCTTTTGTTTCAGTCTGTGTGGCAACAAAAAAATTTCTGATAGACTGCTACAACACCAACAAATGTTAAATGTTTAAGTGTACTTATGCTTGGCCAGTGGATTTTGAAACCAAACAAGACAAGGATTCAAAAGAAATCAGTGTCACATAAAACCCTTGCCCTACCGTGCACTGCATTGTTTTGGCCAATTGCAAGTCTGCATGCAAAATTGTCAATATATTTGAGAGTATTTTATTAAAAATGTTAATACTTTTTACACAGTTCAATATAAAAACTCAAAAATTGCAAGAAATTGCGGAACATGTCAGTTTTTGCCGAGAATGGTGAAAATTGCGGATTCCACCAAAAAATTGTGGATGCAATTTTCCAGTGGCCCTGGTTATGTGTCTTACCCCTCGCTAGTGAAGATCAATGTGTTATTTCATTGCAAAATATTAGGTATTCCATATACTGTACTGTACTATACTATACTATACTATACTATACTATACTATACTATACTATACTATACTATACTATACTATACTATGCAAGTCCAGTGTGATAGAAGACATATTAGATTTGTAGATACATTTTTATTTCCTACTACAACCACACCACTAATCATCAACATAGCAAAAATAATATTCATATTTCTTACTTTTCACAGTGCACTATGTCAGGCAATTCAGTGAAGGGAATCTCAGGAAATGGCTCTCCAATATAAAGTGGGAAGATCCCACCAATACTAATGTCTCCCTTTCTTGTGTAGCCATTGATACTGAAGCTCCTCAGTTGACACATTGATCCTGTGAACGCATAGCCAGGAGCAGAAAATATTAAGAATAAAGTGGTAAGAAGCAGCATTACAATACAGAAGGCAGAGAAAGTGGAGCAAGGTGAAAATGATTAGAGAGAAAAGAAAGACAGATGAGCAATTAATTTAAGCAGAAACTTGTAAAATATGAGTTCCCCTCCTACAAATTTACATGAGATGGAGTTCTGCTACCTCTCTTAACTGACAATTCCATATTTTAAATGTGTTAAGAACTATACGTTTTTATATTTTAGCAAAATTGAAAGAAAAGTAATAGAGCTGCGCTTGTCTCAGATACAGCAAATATTCTATGGATGTGATCCCTTCATCATTTCTTTTAAATATATTGCTTGCTCCATATTCCCTGTTGCATGCCAAACACAGATAAATTAGTCATTTGCAATTTACTCTGATGAGTACCTAGAATTTGATTTCAGTGGTCTTTTTTTTCTTCTTCAGAAAAATAGATTAGAAAACAAGGTACATATGCATCTGAAAGGCACACAAAGTCCTTGAGGTAAACCAATTAACTATTGCATTTGTTTTGCTTGTTATCCAAGCTGCAGAGATGTTTTTTACATTGGTAGAACTCACATGTGATATCAGTGTCATTACATGAATTCAGTGCTATGTGTCAGATACAGATCCATTTCTAACTATACACATATTTTAAAATCTGAGCTGCTGTATGTGCACAAGTAGAGTTTTTTTGTCCACTAATGCCTTCCTTGAATATAAACTAAATATGCAATATTTACATTCTGTACATAGTGCTATTGAACAAGCCAGATAAATGAATATTTTTTTTATTCTGCAATTGTCCATATTAATTATAAATGAGTATGCAGTCAAGTTCCCATTGGTATGGCTATTATACTTTAAAGAGCTAGTAAAGTGCCTGAAACTAATATTAACTTATAAAAGTAGCCAACTATTACTTTCATATCTGAAGTACTACTGTATTTTCTTTTCCTTTTTAGCAGTTAAAAGAAGTGCTACTTATAGTATAATGCGTGATACATGGAAGGCCGTTCACCTGGTGACCGAGATGACTAGTTCAGATCCTCTTCATGCCTCAGTAGCATTGGGTCCTTACTGACTGTGACTTAACAAATGACCTAGAAAAGCCACTCGGTACTTCAATGATCATTTGCTCATGAAGTCACAATGAGTGAGATCACTGTGATGATGATGAGTTATAAAGGGAACTAGAGCTATGTGCCAGTCTCCAAGTAATGTACTACTCTTCTTATCATAGCTAATGCTATCTGGTAGATAGTCTCCTTTGAGAAAATGGAAAAAGAAATATACTTCAGAAATAAAAAGTTAATAACTGGCTACTTTTTTGTGCCTACTGTTTTTTAGCACTACTACCTCTTTAACAGATGCATATGATAGACCCTGTAATTTCATCATCATCATTATCAATTATGATTATTGGAAAATCAAGGAGTGATGTTACAAGCCATTGAATGGAGGATTTGTTTAATGGTGCCCTTCATTAGAAATCGATTATTTAGGTAAAAAACATTACATAAAATTTAGAAAAATACTTCTAAAGGTTACAAAATGCCTATAATGTTTAACTTAGTACAAGCATATTAATCCAGTACAATTCCAATTCTGTCATAACATCATATCAACATTGGCAGCAAATGTAGTAAGGTGCTACATTTTATTTCAGATGTGCAAATGTGCAAAACAGTTCCAGATGCATTTTGGAATGCCCTGATTCCTTTCTCAATTGATCTGAGTAACATAGAAAGGAGCGCCTAATTTATATATACATTGAGTTTGACATTATGTATGATATGAGCAAATTGCATCCCGATAGTGATGAAAAGCGCAAAGTGAATTAAAAAACAACATGTATAAAATATATACAGACACATATACAATATAGCACATCATGCTAGACATTAGCAGTTAAAATTATTAAAAAAATAGTGGTTGTTCTAAAGATAAAAACCTGGGAACAATTAAAATTGAATGAAGGCCCAGAAACAGAGTCCATGTGGCTTCTTTCGATTGCATTGTCTAAGTATATCTGATAAAGATGTATAGAAAGAGAACAGTTCATATCCAATTATTGTAAGGTAAAGTCCCTATAGTAACTTAGGTCAAGTTCTCATAATGGCCCCTATGCACCAATGGGTGGGTAATATGCTCTGGACATCATTACTTGCCTGTGGAGCTCCGCACCTGTGGACAGGTGTGCACTGGTGGCATTCACTACAACCAGCCACCTTTCTGTGCCCCCCCAGCACACAGGTCCATGCAGAGTGGGCACGGGCAGAGCCACGGACCCAGGCAATGCCTGACATAGGTCCAACAGTGGATCCCTTTCACAGTGGGGCATGCGTTGGCAGTGTGCCCTGTGGATGTCTGAGGGCCAGTGGCTGTAGCGGGTGGGAGGAGGGCAATGCCACCAGCCCTCCGATAGCACTGAAGTGGTGCCAACAGATGGGAGGTATGTTGGGTGGTGGAGGGGGAAACAGTACCACTGGTAGCAGGAGGGTGGACATTCAGTGCCATTGGGGGGGCAGCATCCATGTGCCGGTGCCCCTGTGAGGAGGTGTGGGTTGGTGGGTAGCCACATGCACCGCTATGTGCTGGGGTGGGTGGGTGAGCATTTGCTGTGGCCCCAGAGGGTTGCTGGGCTGTTCACCCTGTCCTGTGGTGTGTCTCAGGGTGTGCATGGGGTGCATAGGGGGTTTATGGCAGGGTTATCCCTGGTGTATCCTGTGCTCCAATGCACCCCCATGGCCAGCACTACATACCTTTGTGCATGGCGCTTAGTGCTGGCACACACCCCCATTTGGTGCGGACTGTGGACCTAGGGGATTGGGTGCATCCTGTCTGTGCACCCCCCTTTGTGTAACCTGCATGGGGGGCACAATGGTTGCGGAGTGGCTACGTGTCCCAGATATGCACTTATAGCCACTTCACTCCATTGGTGCATAGGGCCCATTGTGATGTTATTAAAGAAAACCATATCCTGTTAATGCTTGTTGCATATCACTTAATGTTTCAGGCATAATTCTGAACATGTACAGATGACTTATTATTCTGATGTACTGTATAATCATTTCCTTTTTCTCAGATGGGGGTAATGTTGAACCTTTCATTCAAACCTGGGTTATTGAATGTGTCCAGTGTATAAATCCAAAACCCTTCTCTCTCAAGGATGTGATTATTGCAATCACCACCACTCGGTTTCTTGAATACTTTCTCAATACCTCTAAATGAGAAATTGTGTTCCTTACTGATTGTACTATGTGCAACATGTAGTGCTGTTGCATAAGTCAGGTCACCATTTTTGATGGCCCTAACATGTTCACCAACCCTAGACTTAAAGTTTCTCTTACTTCTGCCCACATAGAATGCACCACAAGTGCATTCTGCCATGTATATGACACCACAGGTGTCACAGGTAATAATGCAACACAACTGGAACATTATTAGGGGTGATCCAAACTTACAGATATACCATGAGAAAGTCCCCAGGATGCCCTATAGATGAGCTGAGACACTCAAAGATCAATTAGTCCACAGTAGAGAGGCCGTACCAAATGTACAAACATGGTTGAAATCAAGTACTGGCTGCTACTAGCGCCAGAGATGTATATACTGCTCTTAAGTAGCCACAGGACAAGAATTTACTAGCCCACATCTAAATAAAACTTACCAGATTAAACAACTTATTACCTGTGACACCTGTGACATATATACTGCAACTTAAGTATGCTCATTCTCCTGAAATCTTGTAACTTCTGTGTAACTGTATAATGTAGTGGTGCAATGTAATTGTAAAAATGTATGTTTTGTTTGTGCTCTTGACCATGAGCACATTTGAAAATGGGCAATATTTGTACAAAGGCCTTCATTTAAATAAAATGAAACGAAAATAGCACTTATTTACCTCTAGTTTGGGTTTTGCCCAGACATGCCTCCAGATAGATGCTATGATTCTTGAGCAACCGAGTCATGTTTTAGCACTATGAGGACAAATTTACAAACAGATGCTCTAAATATGGAAAGTTGGTGCTGAAAATCCAGATTAAAAATTAAACATTAAAAGAACTCAAGTGATGATATTTGATCTTGAAATGAAAAAATAATTTATGCAAATCTGTCCATGGATTTAAACTTTTCAGATGGTCAGAGAATTGTCAGGACGGATTCCTATTAATAGTTCAGAGTCAGTGTACAGTACTGGAGACCACATTTGAAGAGGGACATACAGCTCCTGGAGAGGGTACAGAGGAGGGCAACAAAGATGATACGAGGGCTAGGGGATTTGACTTATGAGGACAGACTTGAGGAGCTCTGCCTGTTTTCATTGGAGGAGAGGAGAGACAGGGGGGACATGATTGAGGTCTTCAAGTACCTCAAGGGAATAAATAGGGTAAACATGGAGGGGATCTTTAGGCTAAAGCAGGGAGGTATCACCAGAGGGCATGGTTTGAAGTTGGAAGGTGGAAGGGTGAGGGGAAAGAGGAGGAGGTTTTCACCGAGAGGGTGGTGGACCCTTGGAATGCACTGCCTGGTGAGCTGGTTCAGAGATCCACAGTGGAGGGCTTCAAGAGAGGTGGGACAGACACAGAAAGTGGATGTATCAGATGATGGTCTGTCCCGAGGGGGTGGGGATGGATGATAGGGGTTTCTAGAGAACAAGGGATGGGAGGGTCTCGGCACCCAATTAACGATCTAGGTTTAAGCAGACTCGATAGACCGTAAGGCCTAATCTGCTGGCAAATAGTATGTTAGTATGTTAGTCTCGATAGTTCCCTGACCTTCAAAAAACATATTGATGACTTATGTAAATGGTTAGATTCTCAGTGAAGAGCACCAAAGCAGATTACCAGTTATATAAATGATAAAATTAGATTACATATTGCACAACAACTACTTTTGCCTGTATTAGGCTGAGGATGTCTAATTTAAAAACATGTTATGAAGTCAAATTTAATGAAACTTGACAAAATTTACAATAAAATAGTATGTTTTTCTCTTGCTGATCCTTATGAAACACATATTTGTAGAATGCATAAAATACTGAGGTGGACTAAACCGGTTGACAGAAGAGTAAGTTAAGTAAGTAATCATTTATTTATATGGTGCCCAATCCCAGGGTCTCTGGGCACCTTACAGAAAGTGCATTGAGTGAACAAGATAAACAACATATACAAATACAGTACTATATATAAACATACAGGGTATAAAATAAAATACATTAATAAATAAAACTAAAATAATAAATAAGTTATAATTAAGAACCATCAGTTTTCAAGATATGCTTTCTTAAATAGATTAGTCTTCGGACCCCTCTTAAATGCATGCACTGATGGGGCCTTCTTCAATGTTCTGGGGAACGAGTTCCAGAGGGCTGGGCCAGCCACCTCGAATGAGCGATCACCAAAGGTTTTAAGCCTTGCCCTCAGAACTGCTCGGAGGCCCTTGGTGGAGGAACAGAGGGAGCATAAAGGGATGGCAGCAGTAAGGAGGTCAGACAGATAGCTAGGACCCAAACCATATTGGGCTTTATAGGTGAGCAAACCCACCTTGAAGATGATCCTCCACCTGACAGGCAGTCAATGCAGATCCTACAGGACCAAGGTTACATGGCAAGACCTGGGCAGGCTCATCATAAACCTGGCTTCTACATTCTGCACTAGCTGCAGTTGGTGGAGTATCCTGTCACTGACCCTGAAGTATAGGGCATTACAGCAGTCCAGACTGGTCATCACAAAGGCATACATTAGTGAGAGCAGATCTTCAGGCAGAATTAGGGATTTAATCTGGGTGGCATTCCTTAAGTGGTAAAAACCACTTTTGACAACAAATGACACCTGTGCATCAAGTGTCAGCTGGTTGACAAGGATGATGCCCAGTTTTCTCAACCTAGAGGATGCCATTAACAGGGTCAACCCCAAGATCAGTTTTATTGCTGCCTCACCCCACCCACAACCAGGCTCAGTCACCAGCACCTCCATTTTGTAAGGGTTAAGCTTCAGCCAGTTAGAGGGCATTCAGTGCTAGATAAAGGCCAGGCACTTATTTAGCACTTCAACAGCACTGTTCATTCCAGGGGCAAAAGACATATACAGCTAGGTATCATCTGCATAATGGTGGAAATCCAGACTGTAACATTTAATGAATTCCTCCAGGGGCAGCATGTACACTGTGAGCAGCATTGGCAACAGGATCAAACCCTGAGGAACTCCAGATGACAGGGTGTAGCATAACATTTAATTGTAGTATAACATTAAAGGTGTAGTATAACATTTCACAACATTTAACACCAAATATCCTGCAATGACCTTATTAGGAAGGTGGGTAACAAAGAGAATGTTGTGCAACACAGTCTATAAATAACCTGTTTTGGATATAAATAGTCTGTTGTGAAACCACATTTATGAATAACATATTTTCAAGCTACACAGTCTATAAATAACCTGTTTTTGAAGAAAAAGGTACATCACAGCTTAAAATAGACATGTTATTTGTCTTATGATTGGTTTATATTGGGGTGTTGGCTTTATCAAGATAACAATTTCATATATAACCACTGCATGTAAACTGAATAAGTAGCACCACTACTGAAGAAATGAAATGAACTTGTATGTGAAGATGAATAACCGCAATAAACATTTAGAAGTAATCTGAAGGCTCAAGTGAAATTCTTTTGCAAACACAAAGCAAACCTTACACAGGGGATTCAAGGAGGAGGAGGAGGAGAAATTCCCCATTACTACCTGTTGCCTCCAGTCTAACAGATAGGACTCAAACCAGTTGATAACAGATCCAGCGAGTCCATAATGCTCTCCAAGGTTATCCAACAGCACAATGTGGTCCATGGTATCAAATGCTGATGAGAGATCAAGGAGAATGAGAATTGACCTATCTCATCTAACCCTTGCCCTAAGGAGGTAATTTTTCACCTGAATTAAGGCTGTCTCAGTGCTGTGCCTAGCCCTGAACCCAGACTGGAATGGCTTATAGATCTCAAAGGCCATGAAGTGTGCCTCAAGCTGCAGTGCCACCATTTTCTCAACAACCTTCCCTAAAAATGGGAGGTTGCAGATAGGCCTATAATTCATCAGGATGTCTTTTTTCAAGAAGGGCCTCACCAAAGCCTTCTTCAAGGCATTTGGAAAGAGTCCTCCAAAAGCCTATCCTGGTGAACACTGGACCAATAGCCTCGACGCATCCTACTAAGAGATGCATTGAGCCAGTGTCCAGTTCACAAAAGGTAGGCAGCAGCAGCTTTGAAATCATCTCAGTATCCTCAGCCACCTCCACCAGCTGAAACTCCTCCCAGACAATTGGAGTGCCCTCCTTCCTACCCAGCCTCTGACTGTGGGGCAAATTATACCCCACTGGGGAGATTCCAGACTGAATAGAAGACACCCTGTCAGAGAAAAACAGAGCAAACTCCTCACATTGTGTGGTTGAAAATGCCCTTTTGGGCTCTAAACAGACTGGATGAAGCAGTCTGTCCACAATCCAAAAAAGTTGCACTGGTCTGTTCTTCCCTGCAGCAATCTTCCTGATCAGGAACTCTGCCTTCTTATGGTTGATTGCCCTTTGGTAATCACCATAGTGATTATTCAAAGCCAGTTTGTCCTTCATGGACTGGGACCTCCGCCAGCAATGCTTCAACTTCTGACCCCTGGTCTTCATCTCCTTGAGAGCCCCATCAAACCATGGGGGTCCCAAGCAAGAAGACCTGGTTCATATATGGATCAGCGCAATGACATCAAGTGCTCCAGAGGCGGCTCAATTATAGGCCACCACCACCTCACTCGTGCCATTCACACATGCAGCACTCACACCAGAATAGTCAACTACTGCCAAAAGTCCCTCTGGGAACATCCTCTTTAATGGACAATAGCAGACCATCTCAACAGGGGAGGGACTATTGGGGGAGCCCTAAACAAGAACTCCACCATGCAACAATCAGACCACGTGATGCAATCAATCTTGAGGTCAGTGACCTCAAGCCGCAGTGAAAATACCAACTCCAAGGTGTGGCCATGGTGATGAGTCACAGAAGCAACAGCTGGTGTAAGGCTCAGTGATGTCATCAACTGGAGGAGGTCATTACCAAACGGCAAGGATTTGTCATCAACTCAGGCACTGAATTCACCCAGAATCAACCATCTAGGCAATTTCAACACCCTGTTTGTGACAAAGTACATGATCTCCTGCAAGAATTCTCCCCCATCCCAGAGGACAGTAGACAAGGAGAATTCTGCAGCCTGCACCTGGACCTCCATGCACCATCACACATTCAAACAATGAGATAGACCCCACTAGGTGCACGGTGATGTTCAAGCTGGATCTAAAACAGATGCCCACACCCCCACCCCTGTGTTCCCTCCTCGGGCAGTGCACCACCCCCTACCCAGCGAGGTCCAATGCTTCTGGAACTGGACCTGCATCACCCCCTAGCCAAGTCTCAGTTATGCAAGTCAGGTTGTCTGAGGAAATCAAGTCTTCCATAATTGCAGTCTTGTTTCTCATTAACCTGGCATTGCAGAGCACAGCCTGAAGTGGAGTAGTGAAGACTGCAGGCCCTCGAGCTACCTGTCCACATTATCTGGTGGGAACCCTGGGGTTGGATGCCAAACATGTTGTGATTCTCTCAAGGCTCCATTTATCCACAGGGCACCACCTACTCCTAACCACCCCTATATTGCTCACCTTTGCTGTATCCTCAGTGCCCTGCCACCAACAAAGGATCTTGTTCTCTCTGATGTTTCAATTGCTTGTGGAAAGCTCCCATTCCTCTTCAGAAAGCCATGGATAAACCTCTTCCTGTTAAACAGTTGTACAGCTTACAGTCTATTGAAAATTTGCATTAACTTGACCTAAAATAAGGTCTAGTTTTGGACAGTCTACTTTGCCATTTCTTACAGCCAGGTCTTGGAACTGAGTGGCTAACAAAATCAGACTGTTGAATTCTCTTCCACTCTTCCAGGCACAAGTAAGTTTGTTTACGTGTGTTGCTCCATCTTTTTTCTTGAGAAAAAAACTTATTATTAGTAACACAATCAAATTTTTGTGGAACATCCTCTGGGGATAGGACATTTGGTGTAGCAGCACCGATTTTATGGAACACCCTTCCCTGTGAAGTGAGGGTGGCTCCCTCGCTGACCATTTTTAAATCACGATTGAAAACGTATTTGTTTAGTGCATGTTTCTGACTGGCCTCGTAAACTCTTTCATGATAATTTTAATCTGTTTTTCTTAATTGTTTTATTTGTTTGCTGCAAGGTGCTCAGAGCCATTTGGAATGAGCACCATATAAGTAAAATTGACTTTACTTACTTGTGATTGTTTTTGATACTAATGCTATTTATATGATTATGAGTGCATTGATTATATGTTTGATTATATGTTTGTATATAATGAATGTTTAAAACAATATGCATTGATTTGTATGTATTTTTTTTCTCTTTAATAATGTAACTGGGTGTACTGTACAACACAGGTTAACACTGTAAAAAGGCTTTTGCCTACTGTCTTTAACATGTATAAAAATAAACATTATCACTACTACAAAAAGATGATCTCATAGTGTGATATAGTTAAAGCAGCAGTGCAACAAAATTGGGCACAAAATTGACCCTACATTTTTTTCACTATGACTGATTCTGGACATCTCCTAGTTTCAATTTGTGGTAAAATATTGCTGTTCTACCAAAATGTGAGTATGCTTGTAATAATAAGTTTTTTTTTCGCAAGAAAAAAGATGGTCACCACAGCTGACTTAGAAATACCATTATAGGCCTGGTAAGGGTTAAGACTGACAAAATAACAAAATTTTATGGTGTGCAATATAACAAGACCTTGTAAATGTAGATTTGACAGGTATGCTAATATTTTCATTAATAGTAGTTGAAACTACTCTTTTGAAAAAAAAATGTATTGCACTGCTACCTAAAGAGGTCAAAAGCATTTTTTAAACTTGCTGTTGTTTGTGATGTTTCAGTTTTCAGCAACAATACCAATACCACCAAATGAAAATAATAAGAATTATTTCATAATATAATTAAATAATATTCATACAGTACCACTAAAAGATGCATTAATTGCAGAACACCAGCACCAGCAACACGTGCCTTTTGCTGAGGTTCTGCCTGTCTATGGCAGGGGGGAGAATAGGGATCTCCACACCAGGAGCTTCAACATGAGGTTGAAGGCATGGTGTAACGAGGAGAGGTTCAGCTACATTGGTGGCTCGGGAACAATCTGGAGGGATAAAAGCTTGTACAGCTGATGTCCTGCATCTGTCTGGAAAGAGAATTGCAGTCCAGTGTGGATGGTTTAATTGGTACATTGATGACCATTTAAACTAGCTGGGGGTGGTGCAGAAGAAATCAGGGAGGCATAAGCAGACCCCCAAGAAATGCAAATACTGGCAGTACTCAACTGCATATACAAAAAGGCTTTATTAAAGTTTTAAAATATACCGCCACAGCATCAGGTCATCACAAAGCCCCAAATGGTTTTGCAATCAGTGTGCAATCAGAAGGATAGGGAAGTGAATCACAGTGAGTTTTAAATAGAGTTCTACTTAAAGTGACAGCGTGCTCACACATGGAACAAGTTTAAAGTGTTCAACAGTTACTATTTAACAATAACTCCTAATCACATACCATCCCATAATAATGAACCAACATTAAAAAAGCTCAATTAGAACAGCAGGATTTACAGTACTAATACATTCTATTATATCAGCCTTGTAATTAATATGTGTAAGTCCATATCACTATTCCTCTAGTGCTTGAGGTATATAAATCTCTAATCCTTCACACCCTAGAGAAGAAAGAACGCATAATGGAGTTAATGTACAAAATTCAAAAAAAAAGGCAGTAGTGTATCAAACAAGCAACATCATTTTCTAATTAACAGAAGTATATCAATTCTGTCATTCAAACCTGTGGGGTTCAATGCTCCCAAACTAAATTTCAAAAGGACTCTTATTAAATGAGTTTGAGATCCAAATCTCTCCATCCCACCCATTCTTTTTCAATACCACAAACAGCCTTTTGTTGGCAACTAATTCCCATCCAAGGCATATAGTAAATAAGATCCCCAAGGTCCAGTTGTGGAGCTGTGTGGAATGAGAAAATTCTGAATCTGTGGAATTTCAATGAAATTTCACAAAATTCAACGAAATGTTGTGGAATTTCACCAGAATTTCATGGAATGTTTAAAATTTAATAATTTGGATATAAAACAACATATTTTCAAGCCAGAGCTCTGTAATTTGGACTGTTTACTCTTTAAAACAGTGGCCACTAATGTGCCAAATACCGTGGAATTCTGATGGATAGTTTCAGAATTATAGGTGCTCAAATGCCATTTTATTGTTTGTGTGAAACTTCATGAACATTTTTATCTGTATATACCTTAACCATCTGTTGGGTCAGGGATCTTAAATTTGGCATGACTTCTTGATGATAGGTGTTCTAACAAAGTGTCAGATTTCATGACCATATGATACATCATCTGAAAATTATATGTGCTCAAAATCTGTCATTTTATTTTTTCAGGAAATGTCATGAAAGAGTTTCAGCTGCATATAACTTGGGCACCTTTGAAGCTAGATATGTGTAAATTAGTACAGATAATCTTTTTGTAATGCTTATAAAATGATCGGAATATGGAGAGAATTAGATAAGAGATTTTTAAATTACAGGTATTGAAAACTTTACTATGTAAATATTTGCAAAACATTGTGAAAACTACCACAGATATGGATGTTTGTACCTTTTCTACTCTTGCATGCATACAGTAGAGTTAACATTTGACATGCATATCCATAGTCAGTGTATCCTGGTGTCTAATACAACTGGATAAATTGGTTAATCAGTTTTAATTTTGCTGAAGAAAAAAATGATTAGTATCTTTTTCTCACATATTTGTGCTAGCATATACTGTAGATGAAGCATTCCAAATATTTTTTGGTGGAATTTATCATTAACAATGCACATATCACTGCTTCATTTGATAAGCTGGGCTAAGCTTTTTGCAGTCCTGCTGTTCCTCTCTGGGTGACTATTCCCATCCCTTTCTCTTTTGGCATAGCCAGATTGACTCAGTAGAACTACTGATCCTAATGATATCCTCTTTGTTCTTTACAGTAACAAACTCCCTTAAAACATGAGTCACCTACTCCGTTTCCTATTGACCTACCTTGTTGGAATAGCCAGAATTATTTCTTCCTGCTGCCCAAGACATTGTCTTCCCCCACTACATCTTTTTGAGTACCTCTAAGTCCTAGACTTGCATGTACATCAGGCTCTCTTGGATCATAAATTTACTGGATGTGATCCTTAAATGTTCTGCATTCATGTTGGAATTGTTGACACTCTGTGCATTCTTGCTCCAACCTGGGGTCTACCACTGTTGTGCTACCTAGCTCAGCTGTCCATTTCTTGGTGAATCTGTGCATCTAACTCCAGAACCTGGTGACCCCCATGCTACCTGCCTCTTATACCCCATGCTTTAATTAGAATCCCACAGACAAGGCTCAGTGAAATTAGAAAATTTCAGTTTTATTGAATTTTTCATAAAATTCTACAATTTTCACAAAGACTCTTGGGATTTGACTCTAAGTACAGATGTTATTTTGCAGTTTCTCACAGCAAGCAATTAATAAAATTGACACACACAATCTCCTTGTAAGGTCTAAGAACATACCAAATTTAATGGTTTTGTATCTCTAGTTTTAAAGCTTCAGGGGTTCATAAATTTGTAGTTTACTTTCTTACAAAATAAAATTTTTAAATGGTGTGAAAGTTTGACTGCTTTTAATTCAGTCCCATTTAGAGCTGCAAATACAAACTTTTTCAGAAATGACCATATGGTTTAGTACTTTAAATGTTTCAACTCTGTTTAAATTTGGATCTGTAGTTTTAAAATTAGGGCGAACTAACCAGAATCTAAATTTTGACAACATGTTTGGCAGGCTATAACTCAGTCCCATTTAAAGCTAGAAATCAGAAACTATACGCATGTACAAATGTAGTGATAACCTGTATACTCTCCAATTTTTTAAACACTTCAAGGAACACTATTAAAATTATACTAAAATCACAGAAATCCAAATTTTGGCAAAATATTTGGCTACCTATAACTCAACTCCCATTGAAGCTTGAGACTTAAAACATGGTGCATATATGCATTCTAGGGGCTTCTCTAAATGCTGAGATTGTGGAGAAATTTAGATAAGAAATTTTAAAAATGACCTCAAAATAACTGAAAATTAAATTTTTATTAAATGTTTGGTCACCTATAGCTCCACACTTTTCAATCTACAACTCTGCAATGTGGTACACTCTTGTAAGCCATGGGGTACTGTTACATTCTATATTTGGTGTTATTTGGACACATACTTTTAAAATTATAGTGAAAAAACTGAAATTTAAAATTATGTGAAATTCAGCAGAATTTAAATTTCCACAGAATCAGAATGGTCATTCTGCAGGCATTCCACAGGCAGAATTTTATATTCTGCACAGCTCTAGCCAGTTGCTAAGACTAAAGAGGAATTGTTACAGTGAAGAAAGTTTTGAAAGGGACTTCCAGTGATGTCAGGCTCTTGGATGGCAGGGTGAAGGCAATCCCCTGTTCCCACCCAGTTATCTTATTACTTTAATTTGGTCCTTGCCCTTTGAGGAGTGACTAAAATATCATTTCAACTTACCAAATACATGGGTGACAGTAAAAAAAGGCTGTAAATCCTCTGTACCAACAGCAGAATTGACTTGCTCACCTTCTCCAGTGGCAGCTCCAGTCATGGTGGCGGCTCCCACTGATACAACTGTGCAGCCCATAAATGCTTCTATACATGCTGAACTATGTATGTTTTGAACCAAGTATCATACCATGCAAGATGAATTCAAAGCTACTATATCTGCATTAGTAACCTGTGCGGCTGCTTTGGAGCAAATAGTTTCGGGAATGGACGACTGGGTAGACTGCCTGGAAAGGTTTCTGACAAAATCCCTTCAAGAACAGCAAGTACTCCAAGACTGGTGTGAAGACCTGGAGAACTGGTTTATATATATAATAATATTCAGATATACTGTGTTCTGGAAGGTGCAGAAAATAAAAACATGGGACCCAATTCTGAAAGGGATATGCCTGGCGTAACTTGACTTATGCCACAAAAAATGATGGCAGTAGCAAGTTACACTAGCAGCTGTGACATTTGTTATTCTGCAAAGCAGCCTGTGACATGCTGTAGGCTGCTTGCACCAAAGTGGACTTATGCCACCATTTATGCCATAAACCCCCTGCAACATGGTGCTAGGGGATTTATGGCATCACTTGCACCCTATTCAGGAAGGGCAGCAACAAAGTTCCCAGGATGCTATTCTCTAACAACCCCTGGGGGACAGCCAACAATGTAAGTTACACCAGCATATGCCTGGCATAACTGTACTTACACCCTGGGGGTTACCTTTATGTGCAGCTGGCTCATCCCCCAATGGTATGCCACCATCTCCTCCCCCACTGCCTCGATCCCAAGGTTGTGGTTAAAGCCCCGCAGGGCTATTACTGTCCCTCCCATGCCCTGACCCCAAAGTACTAGTCAAAGCCCAGCAGGGGCCCAGTGGCGCTGAGGCTTGAGGTGCTGGATGCCACACCTCGCTCTACACTGGTGACCCATATTTGGGAATGAGCTCAGGCTGCCAGGGGTCGGCAGGGGAGGGAAGAGATTGAGCACCCTGAGAAGTGCTCTCTCTTCCCGGGGAGGGATCTAGGGGATGCGTCACACAGGGGTGACCTCTGGTGGAGACCAGGGGAATGCCGAGTTCGCGTCGCTATGCATTGTGAGGGGAGGTGCTGCGGCGGGCAGCGGCATCTGTACTACTGATGCCATTGCACAACTGAGCATTGGGGGAAACAGAAAATGGAAAAAAAAACCTCCGGAGGATAGGCGAAGGCACTTCCACCGGCTCCACACTCCCATCACTGGGCTCCTCACTCTCCCTGGCCCTGCACTCTGACTTCAAGGCTCACTACACAATAAGATAGAGTGCCCTGAGAGGATAGGACAGCCCTTCCCATGGGGCTTAGATCAGGGGGTGTAGCCTAGTCAGAGTGAGGGAGTAGTTGCAGTTGCCACAGCAGGGAGGTAGAGAGCTGGTTGGGTAGATACTGGAGAGAGTTCCTCTGGCTAGGGGTGAAGAAATAAAAGTATAAAAAAAAGCCCAGCAGGGCTATCACCATCCCACCCCAAATGCCCCAACCCCAGTAAATGCATATAACCAACCCGCAGGGCTATTCATGCCCCCCTCCCAATGCCCTGATCCCCATTCTGCAGCCACCCATAAACTGCAGCCCCCATATGTGTTCTGCCACACCCAATAACTCTGATAGTCTAGTGGCCCCCACCCGGCAGTGGAAGGCCACCCTGCTCCCCCTGACCCCTGCCCAGTCAGTGACTGACACAGACCCACCTCTCACCACCATGGCCAGCTGCCAACTGAGCTCCACTGGAGCACGCACTATTGTACATAGTATGCACTCCAATGAATATTCATTGAGCATGTACTATGTACAGTAGTACATGATCTAGTGGAACTCAGTCAGTGGCTGGCCGTGGTGGTGAGAGGAGGATCTGTGCCAGTCGCCAGCTGTATAGGGGTAGAGGGGAGTGGGGTGGTCTTCCACTGCTGGGTGGGGGCCACTAGACTACCAGGGTTATGGGGTGTGGCAGAACATGTATGGGGGCTGAGGTTTGTGAGTGGCAGCAGTACAGTGATTGGGACATTGGGAGTGGGGCATCAATAGCTCTGCAGGGTGGTAATGTGCATATACTGGGGATGGGGCATTCTGGGAGGGAAGGGGATAGCCCTGCTGGGCTTTGACTGGTGCTTTTTGGGTTGGGGCATAGGGTGGACAGTAATAGCTCTGTGGGGCTTTGGTGTGCGAGAGGGAGTGGACATGGTGGGGCAATTGGACACGTCAGGTCCAGGATTGTGGCTTGCTTCAATCCTTACAGGTATGCCCTTTGTTTGGCGTACCTATGGGATTGTTGCAAATCACAGGATTTAGCTGTGGGAACCCTGCCCCTTCTTGAATTGGGCACAGGGTCCATGTCACAACTGCACCCCTCGCATGTTGCAACTTGCGACATGTGTAGGGGTGCTTCTAGAATACGGCCCATGATCTCTTTCCTCCAAGATTTTCTGCCTTCTTTAATTGATATCTCAGACCTTCTCCCCTTTCAAATAGAATGGATGCATCATTCTCTTGCTGCAAAGTCATCTACAGCTGAAGCTTGTCCTAGATCCACTGTGGTCTGATTTCTCAATTCTGTGGTGAAGCAGGACATTCTCATCTGAGCTTGACATAAAGGACCACTGCAATATAAGGGTAAGGGGATCTATTTAGACAATGACTACTCATTGCTACTTCAAGCCAAGCACAGGGTTTATGCACCTATTTTGTGGCTATTGAGGGATCATAAAATTAAATTTATCACACTGTACCCTGCTCGTTTATGAGTGAATTTTGTAGATGGTTCTGTGATCTTTGATGACCCTGATTCAGCCTTTATGGAACTCAGATTTCAAAATATCATCTCTTCTGAAGAACAGCTAGATTTAGATGTTTCCAGAGAAAAGCGTGCCCTTCAGCAAGATCAGTGGCAGAAGGTCTCACCACATAGCAAGAAACATCGTCAGGAAGAATCCCTCACTAAAATTCGAGAATTGATGCAGTCCTTCCATCGAGATGAGCCATCTTGAAGGCATTGACTGATTAGATCGAATCTTCTTGCTGAGTTAAGGACTTGCGGTCTCTATATGTTTTCTCCTTATTTGCTTCAGAGATTGATGCTTTGCCTGGTCATTTTAATTAGCTGATCATCTTACTATTGGCTTCTTTTTTTCCTTTTACCATCCTTTAGTTCGCTCCATCCATGGTTCTCTGCCCCCCATCTTCTTACTCTTACCCCTTTTCTTCCCTTGCTACCTTTTTTCTTTCATAACCTCTTAGCCTGTTACTTTGTTAGAAATTTGTTCTGCATTATTTACATTTTTCTTTGGTTTTGATTGTCTCATTGTTACTGCTTTTTAATTTTTTATTTCTAGAATACTGCTTAGCTGTACCCTATCTTTGTGTACCATTATTCATTTTCCCCTCATTTTACTTTATTTCTTTATGTTCTTTTCTCTTTTGGTCATTTTCTTGTTACCTGCTATGCAAGCTTTTGCCTATGGATTTTCCCTTGATGGCAGTTTTTTCTTTCTATCCTAGCCTAATGAATTAAGTTGTTTATTATTTTTATTACTTTGCATATATATGTTTTTTGCCTATATAAGTATGTTGGATTTCTTTTCATGGAGGGAATACTTTCTTTGACACTTATCAGCCCATTTTCTTTTGTTACTCTAATGCACAGTCCATATCTTATGGGAATTCTATGGTCTACGTCTCCCTCATGTGGCATTTATTTTTGAATTGCAGCTTTTCTTTTTTTCTTTGCTTAGACATTTTTGCTTTTATATTTTAATTTGAGTCCACATTCTATATTTTTCAGACTTTTGCTTTTTTCTTTCTTGTGTTTTGTATATTCTGCCTTTCTTATAGTTCTCATCATATTTTGGTTAGTTACAGGCTCCCTTTATATAGTAATATTGCATGGGGATGCTCTATTAATACACACCATTTACTGGAGGGAGGGAGGACATGTATTAGATGTGATCTGATATTTTTTATATGAATCCAGAGTTTTATATTTTTTGTTTTTTTTTTGCTTTATTACCACCAAGTTTTTGAAGGGGCTATCCTTTCAATGTTATTTAGCTGGGTGGGTTTTTGGAATTTATGTCTTTCACCCATTCCTCTTTTGGTTAAAAGCTGGTTTATCATGGGTTCTTTTTGAACCAGGAGAACTAGATACTTTTTGGAATACCCCCTGTGATGCCAAGATACTTCTTGGCTTCGCCAAGGAGTGAGGCTAGTCAGCCCGCTACCTACCTAGGGAGTCATTCAATTTTTTCTTTTTCAGATTTACTATTTTTGCTATTCTTGTCTATTTATCCCAGCTATTTTCTTTGGTTTTATGCTGGGTTGAGACACTTTTTTTTTGCCTTGCATATAGTTGGGCCTGACTGTTTTAGCTGGGTATGTTCTCTCAGGCTCTTGGGTTTTGTATTTTGGGCTGGAAATCTTCAGGATGTTTTACTGTCGTGGCCTGGTTGGAGATTTTTAGTGTTATTCCAACCCAGCCTGTGGGTTTGTTTTTGTTACTGTATTTTTATATTGTTTTCCACAGTGTTTCTCTGTCTCAGTTTGCTCTGGTAGAAGTTTTGCTTAATGTTATTGTTCTTTGTTGCTCACTTAGAATTTATTGTAGAAGCCACCAGCTGTTTTCATTGTGCCATCATTTTACTGTCTTAGTATGTTTCAGTATGTTGAGTCTGCCTTTTGCCAAATGAGTCTCCACCCCCCTTTATGCAACAGAGGAGGAGTTTCCTAAGGGCTTAATTTGTTTTTCACAGTTTTTATAGACAGAAATATGAACATTACCCTACAATACATAAATGGGTTAAGTAATCCAGTAAAAAGATCAAGGATATTAACCTCACTTAGGAAATCCAAACCTGATTCTATCCTTATCTAGGAGATCCACTTGTCAAATCCATTACATGCAAAATTAGCATTATTTGGGTTTTCAACAATAGCTGCCTCTTCCTATCAGAAGGTAAAAAGAGGGGCACATCTGTTTTATTCTCATGTACCACCCTCTTCCATTTAACTGCTTCAAAAACAGATACCAAAGGTTGCTTAGCTATGCTTAAAGGGTCTTATTTGGGACAAAGTTTTACATTTGTGAGTTTATATTTACCCCTTGGCTCATCGACTTTATTCGTCAAAAAATTACTACAGCAGATTACAACATTTCAGAAAGTCATCTTATTCATTGATGGGGATTTCAACATGACACTTTTTTAAAATTTATTTCATTTGTACGGCGGGGGATGTACCTATGGTTTCCTTTCTGCTCTTTGATCTTCGGTGCCCCACCGGCCACAGCTCCCATTCTTGACCTCTTTTCCCCTACACACAACCCAGGTCTCGACTCAGTGGGTACTTATCCCACACGTTGGGGAGTTCCTGGTGAGCCAGGCTGAGAGGGAGAATTTTCGTGCATCCAGTGTGGTGCCGGTAGGCTGAGGCCTCATGCGCACTGGAGGATTCTATTTTCCTTTTTCCTCCTTCCACTCCTGTTGTTGGCAAGGGTGTGCAATGATGTCTAGGACATTGTAGCGTGTGCACCCACATGCTGCAAGTCCGATGTCTACTCCACCATCCCCGCAATCTGTGCCACCATGCACCATCCCCTGGGTACCACCAGGAGCCAGTGCTGCAGCCATTCTTGTCCCCCACCCTCCCCGAGAGAGGAGAGGTGTCCTCCAGATGCTCAATCCTGTCCTCCCCAGCTGACCTCCTGGCAATCTGAGCTCACTCCCAACTCAGGATTGCTGGTGTAGTGTGAGATGTGGCATCCAGTGCCTCAACCCTCAGCACCACAAGGCTGGCTCAACATTATTTTTAACAATAAGGATACTACTAACTCTTTGTCCTCTCGCATGACTAATATGCAACGTCTAGTTAAATCATATGTAGGAGAAATAGGTTCAGTAGATGCCTGGCATTATATCAGTCCTACCATGAGATGTTATACTCATTATTCAGATCCCCATGATGTCTACACCTGCATATATTGCATACTGGTTCCTCGGGAACATGCCCATCGAGTGTGTGTGCTAACCCCATTAATCCTATTTTATTATCTGATCATGCCTCTGTATGTTTGGAATTTCAATCACAACAAACTAGAGGCTCCATTTTATGGAAATTTAATAACTCTCTGCTAAACTATAAAAATTTTGAACAGTGGGCCTCCACTACCTTACAGTGAATCATTAATGAAAAAATTGGACCTGCTATTGCTCTGGATATACTGTATTATGGGATACAATTAAAGTCGTATTTCATAGAGAATTAATCAAATATTCCTCACATTTAAAAAAGAAAAGGAAAGCACAAGTCTCAGAGTTGTAATAGAAATTGGCTGTCCTTCAGGCATGCCACATGCAGGGAGACCACTCTGTGTCAATGACCTGTTAGAATCTAAAAACAAAACTGAAGCTATTCTTGACTTTCGAACAGAGGTGGCACTTAGATATTTACAGCAGAAGTATTATGAGAGTGGAGCCAGGACAGCTGAAGTATTAGCTTATAAGTTAAGGCAATGGATAACTTAAATATCTGTCTCACATATTAAGCATCCAATTACTAATCGGACAGTCCCTTCCCCAAGTACCATCCTAGAGGCCTTAAAAACTTTCTATGTTGGATTGTATACACCAGACAATACCCCAGAAAAAGCCTCTATCAGGCTGTATTTGACCCAACTTCATCTTCCCTCCCTATCTGAACAACAGAAACAATCCCTAATGTCCCCTATCTCTCAAACGGAATTATCAGCAGCAGTTAGAAATCTTAAAAATAATAAAACTCTTGGCCAAGATGGCTACACCATGGAATTCTACAAAGTCATTTGTAAAAGTTCTAGGCCCACACCTTTTATCAATCTGCAGGGTTGCCTTGACAAAAGGTTAGATCCCCTCACATGGAAACAAGCCACTATTTCTGCAATACTAAAACCAGGGAAGGAAGGATAAGGCTCAATGTTCTTCTTACTGCCCGATTTTAGTATTGAATATTGATAATAAAATCTATGCTTCTATCCTGGCTAAATGCCTAGAGCAAGTTCCACCCTTTTAGGGTTACCACCTGTCCTGATTTTCGCAGGACAGTCCTGATCTGGGCAGCTGTGTCCTGCAAAAAAACATGAAAAATACTAAATGTCCTGTCTTTATAGTAGAAAAAAATATTTTTTAACTTTCCACTAAAAGTTGCAGAAAACTAAAATACCTTAATAAAAATACCTTAAAATGATAAGAAACAAAAGATGCAACTAAGGCCCTGTACACATTAGAGCTGAAGATTTGCACCAGTTTAAAAAACGTTTTAAAAACATTTTTAAACTCACCACTTCAGGCTCTCATTTGTTTTGGAATCCCCCCCTTCTATATTCAAATGTTACAGACCCTATATGATCACCCCTTAGCTTATGTGAAAATTAATGGGCAACTCTCTTCAACTTTTTCCCTTGGTAGGGTCACACACCAAGGTTGCCCATTATTCCACTTTCTTCTTGCCCTTTATTTGGAGCCTTTAGCTCAAGCTCTTCATCAGAATCCTAATATAACAGGAGAATTTTTTGATAATAAGGACCACAAGCTAGCACGGAATGCTGATGACCTCTTGATTTATTTAAGCTAGCCAAATAAAGTCCTCCCTCATCTTTGGTCCTCATTATCTCAATTTGGTCAACTGGCAGGATACAACTTAAAATTTATCAAAAACTGAAGTCTTGTCTATAAATTACATCCCCTCTATAAATATTCAAACTCACTTCCCTTTTAAATGGAGCCTTGCATCTTTATGTTATCTAGGGGTCATTTTAGTTGAGAATCCTACTCAGATTTGCAAACTTAATTATGACACCTTTACTACAATGTTGTGTGAAGAACTTACCATCATCACTTTTACCATCATCTCTAATTCAATGCATAGAGAGCTTCCGTGTACTCATCCTCCCTCACTTCCTTTATCTAGCCCAAATCTTACCTATCTCTCCACCCTCATCATATTTCCACAGTTGCAACAAACATATTGTCAGATACATCTGGCAGGGGAAGAAACCTCATGTTCATTATACTGTATTACAATTACCTAAATGAACAGGAGGAGTGGCTCTCCCCGACTTACTGATTTATCATCAGGTGGCGCAGCTTCATACAGTGTTATATTGGTTAATGCATAATTATGAGGCCCATTGGAAAACTTTAGAACTTCAAGAGGGGGGTCTCTCTTTTTTCTCTAAATCTTTATTAACCAGTGCTTCTCCATATACAATAAACCCTTCTGCAGACCCATATACTGCAGATTCCCTTCATATCTGGTTTCAGATGATCCAGATGTAACCCCTAGGTGGCACTACTCCTAGAGTTACACCCCTGCCTACTACATAGGATGTAGGTTGAGGGGTCTGGGTTCCCAAACTTACATTAGACTGGTTCCTTTCCATTAGGTTTCATCATGTGCAGTGCCTCCACTCAGAGTATACTTTTTTTAAGTGAGCTAGCTGTTACCTGGTACAAACCCCTGAGATGTTATACCACCCACTTTTACCATTTACCACCCCAACACATGACCCAAAATACAGTTTCCACATTTCTGGCATTTGGTAATTAAAGACTCTCTCTCTAATAATATGCTCAGGGCAACCATTTACAAAAACAGTAACAATAATATTTATTTAGGAGACATAGGCATTAGGAATGGAGAAACAGGATGCGTAGAGATTATGCATTAATTATATTTACAAATTTACAATTGTTTGGTTCAGATTGGTGCTGGTGAAAACCCTCCAGCTGGGTAGATACCAGTTAAGCAGAAAAGAGACATCACATTATTAGACCAACTGGAATGACACTGAGAGCCCTGGCTATCTAAACTGCATCCAATCAGATGGAACATATTTTATTAACCCCACCACTGGTACCAGTTCCCAGACATGTATGAAACCCCGCAATCTCACACTATACTCTAGATACCCAGTTACCAAAGTCCTGGATGGTTGCGGGCCTGGTGGACATTGCAGCTGGTGGCGCTGGCTGACTTTAATTTAAGAGAGGAAAGAGTTTTAACTTGGAAGACAATTTAACAAGCAACAGCTTTTAGATTCTAGCAGAAGTGCAGGGTTGCCCTGCTTTTGGCAGTAGAGCAGGAGTTGCCTTGCATGTAGCAGACTGAATAATCCAGATGGCGGTAACCAGCCTGTTTACATTAGTTGGAACGTGGCTTGGCAATCCTGAATATTCAGCACATTTATACATTTATCACATCCAGTACTTTTATATTTCAAGACATAATCAAGTAGAGTGGAAAACTGTCATTTCCAGGTTACATAAGCACAGTCCAACGTTTACTTTCAGGGTCTCAGTTTGTCAATGTGACAGTGCAGCTATGGCTGGCAGCTCCACAGGACATATCGACCAGATAATTAGCACAAGTACATATCAACACATTTACTAGTCTGTCCTGGGCTCTCAATGGGTACCCCCAGAACAGACACAGTCAGCAAACAGTTTTACTACAGAGGTCCACCCCCACTGGGCTAAGGTTATATGCAGCAGTAGGGTGCAGACCCAATGGACAGTCAAAAAATCAGCAGAAACAATTCAGTAGAGGTCCATCCATGCTGGGCTAAGGTTATGCACAGCTGTAGGGTACAGACCCAAGAATGATCTTCAGTTGAACAATACCTGGGCAAGGCTTCCCCAATTTGGCAAGGTTACTTTCTCTCTTGCACCGGGGAGTATAAGAGTACTCACTTAGGCTCCTCATGGTAGAACTTCCACTATGAAGGCTCCTAAGTGCTTCAGTTCTCTCACAAGTGAGGATTTTTAGATCATTCACAGCTGCTTGATGTCATCTGGGTCAGGTTCACATCTTTTCCCGATGTGGAAGGGAGGGCTAGCACCTAAGGGACATTCTGGCAACAACCTGACTAGCAGATTCAACATCAGCTAAATTACTTTAAACTTAAATTGCAAGAAAACAAGAAAAAACCCTCCAGGATAGAAGGGCTTAGCTGGATTACCAGGCCCATTTACTCTGCTGGGGGTCTGAGACCCCACCCCTGTGGGGGGCTCCCATTTGAATCTCACTCTCTATCTGGCAAAATGCTGGAAAACACAGTCTCTTCTAGGACTCTCTTAAGGCTCCTGATTGGCTGAAGTTTTTGGTTGCATAGCCTCCGAATGGCTGGAGGGCTTGTCAGTCAAGAAAATGAATTATGCATGAACCTCACTCAATGCACTGTTGGTTTGCTGTTTTGGCACCTGAAATTCAGGTCCCTGCAAGTCCCCAAGAGTACTTGGTATTTTCCCATGAGCTTTGGTTAATGTCCCACAAGTCCTGGCTTTGTAATCTTGGCTTTCTGATTGGCTGAGGTTCCTTGCAATGGCTGCTGAAACACAGAGTCCCTTAGCAGATTAGTGACAGTCCCAAATCAAAGTTCTGGTGCAGCCAGAAATAATTAAATATTTGCCCCAATTCCCCATATTCCATTAGCCCTGGTTGCATACTTGCTGTCACTGCACAGGTAAAGAAAATTGCTCAGTCCATTTTGCTGTCACTACTGCCAATATTTTAGGATCCCGATTTGCAGCAGACAGGCTGTCTCTCTGAGTCCCAGCATTAGTCTGGTGCAACCAGTAGCAGCATTTCTATTTATTTTAACATTTCCCCTCTTGCACAACAAGTTCCCCAAACACACATTGCAGTTACAATATTTTTAAACATTTTCTTTTTTCTTTTCGGACGCAGCTGAGAACAAGCTTCCCCTAAGGCAGACAGGCCCTCATGAATATTTAAAGTGATTGGGGCTATGATTCATTAATATTCATGAGCCTCAATCGAACACACCTTGTAGATCTCTCTTAATTCTTGCATTAACGGGCACTCAGGGTCCTGTCCATGGTCACTGGGTCCCACTTAGCTAATAGGGATCCTGGGACTGACGGAATACTCTCCGGTTCGACTGCAACACTAGCGGTCAGAAGATCAAAGGCGCCACTCGTCTGCATGATCCCTGCTGCACCAAGGTGCATGGCTGAGGGGGAGATTGTGGTTTGAATTTAGAAAGCCTCAACAGACTGGATTTACACTTTGGACTGGAAAGGGGTACCAGGGACACAGCAGATTGAGACCAGGACCGGGGAGACCAGGAAAAAAAATGCAGGCCATATCCTGGAGGCACTCAGGAGAGCAGAAACAAGAACTGCAAGGTGGCAGGTAAGCCCTCATTTGGCAGGGGGGGTTACACTCTCCTGTGGCAATGAACCTTGGCATCCGTGCCAAGGGTGTGCCAAGTCTGGCACACTTGGGTGCCATCTAAGTGATTTGCAATAAACATCAACATTTTTAAACACCTATGTCCAGACTAGGCATATGGCTACCTAGCTAGCATTGGTTACCATAAATCCTGTTCTAATAAGAACATTTTGTAAACATTGTGAGCATTAATCAGTTGTTACATCCTATGGGGGCCCTTAATAGTACATTTTAAACTGCAAAACATATCGGTGCAATTCTACTTTCGGCCACTATTTATTTATTTATTTTTTTAATTAATTTTGGTAACCGGGTAGGTCCACTGAATCCAGTAATGATACCTTTTCCAGGGGCGACCTGGAATTAATTACAGATACAACAAAATACAGCATTTGAAGAAATTACAATTTTCAATTGTTTACACATCACATGTAATGATGAACAGTTTTCAGCATACGACACATAGCAATAATTGTTAATATACCTATATACATTAACGAATACCCCCGCTCACTGACAGAATTTTTGAGTCAGCAGGACCATAGTAGAGATATCAATAGTGACAAGTGCATTGATTTAGCTCCAGCAAGTGGACTTTAATCCCTTTTTGAATCCCCCCCCAGTGAGTTGCACTCCTGGAGATTTGTTGGCAATGCTTTCCAGATGGGAGGTATGAGGGCTGAGAAAGCCCGAGATCCTTGGGTGGACATCATCCAGGGAACCTCTAGGAGCTGTCTGCTTGAGGACCTTAGTGTTCTGCTATTCTTCTTTGTTCACAGCAACTCTGCTAGGCTGTGGGGGGCAGTAGCCAGCCTGAACTTGTAGGCTAGGCATAGTGATGGATGTTGTAATCTACCTTCCAAGGTGGGCCAGGTTAGGGCCTGCAGAACCTGACAGTGATGTTCTCTGAGGGGGGGGTGCCCCTGGCCGCAAACCTGCAGATCCTATGGTACAGGGTTCTAAGTTTCTGCACCTCAGTGTTTTTAACAGAGAGCAGCACAGGGGAGCCAAAGAATAGGTTGGGTAGGAGAGTACCTTGGGCAATCATCACACCTGAGTCCTGGGTAAGATAGGGACTAAGGTGGTTCAGGAGTCCAATCTTCTAGTTCATTGTTTTCGTTAGCCGATCAATATAGGCCTTGAAGGTGCAGTCCTGGTCAATGGTAATTCCTAGGTACTTTAGGGATTCAACTACCTCGACCCTTAACCTGGTCGATAGTGAGAGAGTTAGTTTATTAGATCTGCTTGTCCCAAGGCTTTTTGGCCCGAATACCATTGCCTTTGATTTTTTGCTTTTTAGTACAAGTTTGTTATTATTCAGCCATCCCTCCAATTCCAGGACGTCTTTGGATAGTATTCTGTTTCGGTCATCAGGGTCCTCTGTGGACCTGTACAGTACTACATCATCTACGTACAGGGTGACCTTCATACCATTACAGAAAGAAGGCAATTCATTAATAAATAAGAAAAATAGCAGTGGCCCAAGGACTGATCCCTGTGGAATGCCATACCTTATTGGGTACTTATCAAATGTGGTGCCCTGCCATCTGACTAATTGTGACCTTCCCTGGAGATAGTCAGTAAACCATAGCATTGCCAGACAATCCAGGCTGATCTGCTTTAGTTTTGCAAGGAGTAGTTGGTGGTCTACTAGAGCAAATGCTTTGGTGAGATCAATAAAGATTGCACTAGTGAGCATTCCCTTATCAAGAGCAGAAAATATATCTGTGCTGAGATTAACTAAGGCAGTGTCTGTTCCATGGTTCTTTCTGAAGACATGTTGGGCAGCAATGAATATGTTGTATCTCTCAACATATTTCAGCACCTGATTGTGCACCACCCTCTCCATCATTTTACTTAGTATTGAAAGGAGGGATATTGGGTGGTAGTTTTCTACTGGTTCTTGGGGTCCACCTTTGTAGATTGGTGTGACCAGGGCCACTTTCCAGAGAGAGGGAACTTTCCCTTCTAGGAGGGATTGGTTAATTAGCCATGAAATTGGTGTAGCAATGACTGTGGCAGCAATATTTAGAAGCTTGGGTTTTAATTTGTCATACTCCGCTGTTCCGTAGGTTTTAATCACCTTTAGTAATTTCAGAACTTCAGTGTTGGAAATTGATTTGAAGTGGAAGTCTGAGGTGTTGGGACTACCTCTATTGGTGTTTTGTGGTGATTTAGTTGACCCAGTGCAGTGGGTCTTGAACTTATCCAGTTCTGTGAAGAACATGTTGATAGCCTTGGCAGCCTCAATAGGGTCTGTGTGCTGGACTCCTTTTTCTATAATGTCCCCCCCCCCCCTTTGTTGTTTGTTGCAGCCCTTGATAAGGGTATTAACTTGCACCTAGAATTATTTGGGTTAGATAGATTCTTTTCCTGAATGTCTTGGAAGTGTTTTTTGGCTTTTTTTGACTCTACTTTGCATCTGTTTCTGAGTTCCTTGTATTTCTACCAGTCTGTGGCTAGGTCAGAGGATTTAAATGTACCCCAAGCACTGTCTCTGTCCCTCATGAGTTTACTCAGATCACGAGAGAGCCACCTGGCTTCTTGTCCTTTGACTCCGATCTGTTTTCATGGTGCGTGATTATTGGTGGCAGACAAAAAGTTGTTAATGAAAAAATCAAGGGCTGTGTCAAGATTAGGAGCAAGTTTAATTTGCTGCCAGTTGACCTCAGCCAGGTTGTTGAGAAAGGAGCGTGGTTCAAATTTACAGTAGTTCCTAGTCCAGAATATTCTGGGGGGGGGGGAGTAGGGAAATAATTTTTCCATACACCGAATGTGGGTGAGTGATCACTCAAAGAATCTGCGAAAATACCTGCCAGTTTTAATCTATCTGGGTCTGTGACCAGGATCCAGTCCAGAGTGGTGTGGTTGCCAGTTTTTGTATTTAGTCTGGTCGGTTCCTGTATTAACTGGATGAGTTCAACCTCTTCTAGGGAGCATTTAAGGTTGTCAGTGATACGGGGCCCCCAGTGCATATTGAAATCTTCTAGGATAACTTTCTCCCCTAGGGGGAGAGAAAGGATTATATTTACTAGGGATTTTAATGATTCAGTGGCCATCTTGGGAGAGTTATACACAGTCCCAACAATTAGTGGCTTTGTCCCACCCAGTAACAGTTTTATAAATATTGCTTCACAGTCTGATAGTGTTAGATCTGGTATCAGAACAGGTGAGGCATTAAACCTAGATTTTACATAAATCATGACCCCTCTCCCTTTCTTTCTCAGTCTGTCTTTCCTAAAGGACCACTTGGGGCGCACACCCTAATTTGTCACTGAGCCAGTAATGAACAGATGGCTTACAGCAGTTTTGGCACCAAAACACATTTCTAGCAGCTAGGTGATGGCAGACATTTTAAGGGTCCCAATGCATACACAATGGGGGTCCATTCTGGTGAGGAGCATGGCTTACAGTACAGTCTCAGCGGTGCCCCAATTATGTAACCCCTACTCCTACAGTTACACCCCTACCTACTACTTAGGATGTAAGTTGAGGGATCTGGATTCCCAAACTTACATTAGACTGGTTCCTTTTCATTAGGTTTCATCATGCGCAGTGCCTCCACTCAGAGTACACTTTTTTTAAGTGGGCTAGCTGTTACCTGGTACAACCCCCTGAGATGTCGTACCACCTGCTTTGACCATTTGCCACACTGACACATGACCCAAAATACAGTTTCCTGCATTTTAGACATTTGGTAATTAACGACTCTCCCTAATAATATGCTCATGACAACCATTTGCAAAAACAGTAACAATAATGTTTATTTAGGGGACATAGGAATTAGGAATGGGGAAAAAAGGAAGAGTAGAGGTTATGCATTTATTATATTTACAAATGTACAACTGATTGGTTCGGATTGGTGCTGGTGAAAACCCTCCAGCTGGATAGACACCAGTTAAGCAGAAAAGATAAATCACATTATTAGACCAACTGGAATGACACTGAGAGCCCTGGCTATCTAAACTGCATCCAATCAGATGGAACATATTTTATTAACCCCACCACTGGTACCAGTTTCCAGACATGTATGAAACCCCGCGATCTCACACTATACCCTGGGTACCCATTTACCAAAGTCCTGGATGGTTGCAGGCCTGGTGAATGTTGCAGCTTTGGCATTGGCTGGCTTTAATTTAAGAGAGGAAAGAGGTTTAACTTGGAAGACAATTTAACAAGCAACAACTTTTAGATTCTAGCAGAAGTGCAGGGTTGCCCTGCTTTTAGCAGCAGAGCAGGGGTTACCTTGCTTGTATCAGACTGAATAATTCAGGTAGAGGTAACCAGCCTGTTTACATTGGTTGGAACACGGACTGGCAATCCTGAATATTCATCACATTTATACATTGGTCACATCCAGTACATTTATATTTCAAGACATAATCAAGTAGGACAGAAAACTATCAGTTCCAGGTTACATAAGCATGGTCCGAAGTTTACTTTCGGGGTCTCAGTCCATTAATGTGGCAGTGCAGCTATGGTTGGCAGCTCCATGGGACATATCGACCAGATAATTAGCACAAGTACATATCAGCACATTTACTAGTCTGTCCTGGGCTCTCACTGGGTATCCCCAGAACAGACACAGTCAGCAAACAGTTTTACTACTGGGGTCCACCCCTGCTGGGCTAAGGTTATACACAGCAGTAGGGTGCAGACCCAATGGACAGTCACACATCAGCAGAAACAATTCAGTAGAGGTCCACCCATGCTGGGCTAAGGTTATGCACAGCTGTAGGGTATAGACCTAAGAACGATCTTCAGTCGAACAGTACCTGGGCAAGGCTAACCCAATTTGGCAAGGTTACTTTCTGTCTTGCACCAGGGGGTACAAGTGTACTCACTCAGGCTCCTCACAGTATATCTTCTACTATGAAGGCTCCCAAGTGCTTCAGTTCTCTCACAACTGAGGATTTTCAGCTCTCTTACAGCTGCTTGATGTCATCTGATTCAGGTCCACATCTTTCCCTGACATGGAAGGGAGCGCTAACACCTAGGGGACATTCTGGCAACAACCAGGATAGCAGATTCAACATCAGCTAAATTACTTTAAACTTAAACTGCAAGAAAACAAGAAAAACTCCTCCTGGATGGAGGGGCTTAGCTGGATTATCAGGCCCATTTATTCTGCTGGGGGTCTGAGCCCCCAACCCTGTGGGGGCTCCCACTCAAATCTCCCTCTCGATCTGGCAAAATGCTGGAAAACCTAGTCTCTTACAGAGCTCTCCTGAGGCTCCTGATTGGCTGAAGCTTTTGGTTGCATGGCTTCTGAATGGCTGGAGGGCCTGTCAGTCAAGAAAATGAATTATGCATGAACCTCACTCAATGCACTGTTGGTTTGCTGTTTTGGCACCTGATATTTATGTCCCAGCAAGTCCCCATGAGTACTTGGCATTTTCCCATGAGCTTTGGCTAATGTCCCACAAACACTGGCTTTGTTATCCTGGCTTTCTGATTGGCTGTGATTGCTTGCAATGGCTGCTGAAACACAGAGTCCCTTAGCAGATAAGTGACAGCCCCAAATCAAAGTTCTGGTGCAGCCAGAAATAATTAAATATTTGTCCCAATGCCCCACAGTCCATTAGCCCTGGTTGTATACTTGCTGTTGCTGCACAGATAAAAGAAAATTGTTCATTCCGTTTTCCTGTTGCTACTGCCAATATTTTAGGATCCTGATTTGCAGCATCAGACAGGCTGTCTCTCTAAGTACCAACATTAGTTTGGTGCGGCCAGTAGCAGCATTTCTATTTATTTTAACATTTTCCCCCTTGCACAACAAGTTCCCCAAACACACATTGAAGTTACAATATTTTTAAACATTTTATTTTTTATTTTCAGCTGCAGCTGAGAACAAGCTTCCCTGAGGGCAGACTGACCCTCCTGAATATTTAAAGCAATCAGGGCTCTGGCTTATTAATATTCATGAGCCCCGATCGAACACACCTCATGGATCTCTCTCTTAATTCTTGGATTAATGGGTACTCAGGGCCCTGTCTGTGGTCACCGGGTTCCGCTTAGCTAATGAGGATCCTGGGACCGATGGAACACTGTCTGGTTTGACTGCAACACTAGCTGTCGGAAGATCAAAGGAACCGCTCGTGCCAGCGCAATCCCTCCTGCACCGAGGTGCATGGCTGAGCAGGAGATCATGGTTTGAATTTAGAAAACCCCACAAGGCTGAATTTACATTTCGGGCTGGAAAGGGGCACCAGGGACACAGAAGATTGGAACCAGAACTGGGGAGACCAGAAAAAAAAATGATGGCCATATCCTGGAGGTGCTCGGTAGAGCAGGAGCAAGAACTGCAAGGTGGCAGGTAAGCCCCCATTTGGCAGGGGGGGTTACACAGAAAAAGGAACTACAGGCATACAAATATAGTTTGGTTTTTTTTCACTTCTGGTGACTATGGACTTTACCCCTATGAGTATGGACTTAACATATCAAAGATGGTAGCATCTTGGCCTTAGTTATTGGTGCCAGTTTCTGCAGGGTTTCACCATTCTTTCTTTTACTGAAATGATAAATCAATATCATCTGCCACACACATCGTTTTTCAGGTATCTGCAGGTGTGAGACTACCTTTAAGGTGAGCTGCAAGTAGAATTTTCATGAGGTGATCCTCCTGCTTTGGTTATTTTAATGGTGTGTACCCTTCTCGGAGATCTCCAAGCAAAAGATCTCATCTCTCAGTTATATAAAGCACTTCAGGCTCTTAAAACTTTTTCAATTGACCATGTACGACTTGCTTGGGAGAAGGAATTTAATATACATTTTGAAGACCAGCAAGGAATTCCATTTTATTTTCCACATTCACTGATATTTCCTCTTCTTTTTGGCATGAGTTCTCCTGGAAGAGTTTGCTTTGATATTTCACCACCCCAGCAAGGCAGGTTAAGTACTTACCACATAAGGGAACACAGTGCTAGAAAGGGTGCAGTTACACACTGGCGGCTTCAGCCCACATTTTGTGGACCTGCCCCATTCTGGAGCCTTTTTTCCAGAAGATTCAATCCGCACTTACCAGACTGTGGGATTTTAAGTTGAAACTAAATGCTAGATTGTTCCTTTTATTAGAACCCCCACCGGGTTACCATACTCCAGACACTCGCCAGTTACTGCATATTTTACTTCTGGCAGCACGTAAGTCAATTATTAAATGTTGGTTAACGTCACAGATCACCACAATTGAGATGTGGTACAGTCTAGTCTGTAATATCTATCAGATGGAAAAGATTATGGCTAAGCTGCATAGTAGATATTCTTCTTTTGAGATATGTTGCCATTGATGGATGGTATACATTATGGGAAACATCTGATTTTTTACCCAAAACTTGTCATTTTATGCATTTTGATTTTCATTTTATCATTATTTATGTATTTATAGGCTATTTTCTAACCTTTAGGAATTTGACTATTCAGACTTTAGCCTCTTTGTGGCATTTTCACTATATCAAGTATCTATGTATTGTTCTTTTTTTTGTCTTCGTAATTGTTGAAATGTTTAATAAAGACATAAATTTGCAAAAAAAAAGATAGTTTTGAAAGAAGAGCTGTGGATCTGACCTATAGGTTCATAAAGAGGGGCGACAATAGGAACATCATACAACATGCATATTATGTTGCTAATGGTCAAGATAAGAGAGAACTTATTAAGGGTAAGCAACACACCAACAATGGGGAAACAAGATTCAGTGTTGTTACCACTTTTTCAACACACTCAAAAAATGTAGAGGACATCACAAAAAAAAAAAAATTGATCTGTGCTAATATGTGAAGAGGGTTTTGGCAATATATCAGCCCACCCACCAAGAATGACATTTAGATGGGCACCATCCCTTAAAGATAAACTTACTCATAGTAGACAAAGTAACCAGACTGAGGAAGCATGGTTACAAGATGCGAGTAAGGGGTGTTTCCCATTTCACAGATGCAGTTTTTGTGGCACAGGGTCATAATGTCGTGGCCAAAACCGTGCAAAACAACAATGTCACAAACAAAATGGCGTGTACTAAAATAAGGTTGGGACGAAACACTGACCGCAAGAGAAACAGCCCACACCGTTGTAAGTAATAGCAACCCCTGATGTGGAGGGCTATGCCCCCCACACCCCCGGATTAAAAATAACTACCTCCAAGGGCCTGTGGACTTAGGGGATGGGCCAAAAATTCAGAGAGGGGTAAATCTTTTTTTTTTTTTATAACAAAGCCACAACATAATTGGACCAGGAGTGAACTGAACTGCAGCCCCAGGTCCCCAACGCCACTGGTTGTTGGTGCTCTAGCCATTCCACCATGGGGGTGGCTTGACCAAGCTCCACATCAGCAGCCTCCTTGACACTCCCCCATGTGAGCCTAGAGCAACAGGGGTAGTGGTTATTACCGCACACTGAGAAACCCTGTCACTGTAGACACTTTTGTGCTTCCTGCAGCACGATTATTCATGCACTGTTTCAGCAGTGCTATATTGACCCGGTACCATTTTTGTAAAGTAATTGAAAAAGGGAAAAGTGTTCAGAGTGCCAAAGATGGCAAAATGTATTGGATCCATAATTTGATCACTTGTGACACAATGGGCATTGTTTATCTAGCCATGTGAAGCTGTGGTGCCTACTATGTGTATAAAACTGTCAGGCAATTCAGACAAAGGGTTGGAAAACACTGCAGACCATAGCAAAAGGGGACTGTGAATACACCACGGCACAATATATTATCAATCAGAGCCCTGTCACTACTACAGTTTCAAGTTCATGGGCATAGACAGAGTTTTGCTCAACCCAAGAGGGGGTAAATTTGCTGATACAGTATTCAAAACAGAGATCCTTTGCAGTTTTACCTTAGGTGCCACTGAGTAGCCAGGACTCAATAAGGGTTTTCACCTTTCAACATATTTAAGATAGGTTATAACCCATTGTTTCTGTTTAACTTTGTATGTATTATAATATGTTAATAATTGTGTTTGATTTCTCTTTTCTAGTGGCAACCAAACAGTTTGTCTCCATGCTGCAATAGAATGGTTTTACTGCACAACTCTCCCTAAGGAGGGAAATGGAGTCTGTTTGAGTCTGTTTAAGCTACTCCTGAAAAACAATATTTAGCAACATCAATAATACATTAAACTTTTTTTTAACATATTTCGTTAGCCTAAGTGTATAATTATTTTGTGTACACTTATGTTTTCTAATGTTTTTAATAATTTTTTTTCATATATATTGTTATTTATGTGTGCAATGTTCACTTTCTGGTATCTAGGGAAGTCAGTAGTTCATAGTGTATATAATTAGTGTTCTGTCTCTTTAAGACTGTTTCTATATAAATTAAGAGCATCATTACCAGGTGGTCAGCCTCTGATAAAGCATCATTTGGATGTGAAATGCTCAGGTGATGCACCTCCATGCCTGATGGGTCTGCATTTTACTTTCTGGAAGCACTTTAAACTTTTTTATGAATTATAAATAAGGCATGAAATAAAGTGGACTTCTGCCTTTGATCTGGTTCTTCTGGTGGTGACTGCCCAGAATCAGACTTTTGTTGCTTTTCATTAATTTGTTATGAGAACCCGGATCCGATTTCAGCTCTTTCTCTTTCTTGTAAAGACATACTGGACTCCGTGCTGGAGTCATTTCTCAGGCAACTAGTCAGGAAGCCCACTTATGATGGGGCAATACTGGACATGGTGCTCGCTAACAGAGACAGTACTGCAGACATCAAGGTGGGATGCCACCTGGAGACCAGTGATTATTGTATAGTGTGGTTCCACGTAAGTAGGACAGTGGAAGCAAACCACACAAGGAAAAAGGACCGGGACTTCAGGAGGGCAGATTTTGGAAAAATGGTTGAATGTCTCAGAGACAACCTAGCAGGGGAGGATGACCTGTGTGAGTTAGAGGAACAGTGGGCTAAGCTAAGAAAAGGCATAGTGAAGGTGACAAACCTCTACTCAAAGGAAGCAAGAAAAAATAAGAGGAAAAAGAAACAACTGTGGTTCTCAAAGGAAGAGACTGAAAATGTAAATTCTAATAAGGTAGCTTTCAGGAGGTATAAAGAGATGCAGAGGGAAGAGAACAGGGAGAAGTATCAGGAGAAGTAGAGGGAGGCATGGAAAGCAGTGAGGAGCACAACGCTACAGACTAAGGCAAGAATAGCCCATAACAAATGGAGACAAGACATTTTTTAGTCATATAAGTGAAAAGAGGAAGACTGGGGAAGAATTGTGAGGTTAAGAAGGGCAGGTGGGGATGGGGCAGAGGGGAATCAAGCAAATTAACATTTTATACAAACAGGTATGCCTTGTAAATAGGGATTTTCAAAATCCTAGTGGCTCTATTACTGTATAAATAAAATTTTACCTACCTACCTACCAAAAAGCAGATATCTTGAACAAATGCTTTTGTTCAGCCTTCATGGAGGAAGGGGAAGGGATGGCCACATAAAAGCAACAGGGGGCACTGGATGGGGGAAGGTATACACAAGTCCCTTTATAGGAGAGAGAGTCCTGAACAAACTCATAAAACTGAATGTGAACAAAGCTATGGGGTCAGACGGGGTACACCCAAGGGAACTGAGGAAACTCTGAGGGATACTGGCTGCACCTCTGGTACTCCTTTTTAACAACTCACTGGAAAACAGCAGTGGTTTCAGAGGACTGGAGGAAAGCAGATGTAGTCTCACTTCACAAAAGCAGTAGCAGGGAGGAGGCTTGCAACTAAAGACTAGTCATTCTGACATTGGTGGTGTGGAATTTAATTGAGTCTGGAGTCTACTGGAGTCACTCTGAAGGAAAGGATTGTGGAGTACCTTGAATCTAGTGGGTTACAAGACCCGAGGTAACATGGATTCGTGTGGTGAGAGGGCATCATAACAGACAAACCTAATAGATTTCTTTGACTGGGTGATCAGGGAAAAGGTGGGGTGGAGTATATGGCCTACTTAGAGTTCATTGAGGCTTTTGACACCGTTCCACATAGGAGATTCATAAGGCAACTTGGCCCTTAGGAGTGGGTACCAAGGTGGTAAACTGGGTAGCAAATTGGTTAAAGGATAGATGACTGAGGGTGATGGTAAATGGAGTTCATGCCAGGGAAGGGAAGGTGACCAGCAGGGTGCCACAGGGCTCAGTACTGGTACCAGTCCTCTCTACTGTCTTTATAAGTGACATTGCAGATGAGCTGGAAGGGAAGGTCTGCCTCTTTGCAGATGATACCAAAATCTGTAATAGGATGGAGTCTCCAGAAGGAGTGGAAAGAATGTGTAGATACCCGAGGACTTGAGAAGTGGTCAAGGGCATGGTATCTGAGTTTTAATGCAAAGAAATGCAAAATCATGCACATATAGCAGAGGAGACAGAGTACAAAATGGGAGAAGAGATACTAACAGTCACCAAACAGGAAAGAGACCTTGGAGTAATCATATCTGATGACCTAAAGGTGGTAAGGCATTGTGACATGGCAGTGAGTAGGGCCAGTGGGATGTTGGGGTGCATAGGGAGCAGTAACACCAGAAGAATTAAGGAGGTAGTGTTGCCTCTGTATAGATTACTGGTGCTTCCACTGGAGTACTGTGTCCAGTTATAGGGATCACATTTCAGGAAGGCCATAGATAGAGTGGAGGCAGTGCAGAGGAGAGCAACTAAAATGGTTCAGAGTCTGCATCAGAAGCCCTATGAGGAGAGTCTGAGGGACCTCAATATGTACACCCTGGAAGAAAAAAGAGGGAGGGGGGATATGAGAGACCTATAAATACCTCACAGGGGATAAATAAGGTGCAGGGGGAATATTTCTCTGAGGAAAAGATGCATGAGAACAAGGGGGCATGCAATGAAGCTGGAAGGGGGTACATTCAAAAGAGATGTGAGGAAGTACTTCTTCACTGAAAGAGTGGTATATGCCTGGAACAGCCTTCCAACAGATACAGTAGGGGCGAAAGCAGTGGTGGGCCTCAAGTATGCATGGGATAAGTGCTAGAGAATCTTAATGGAAAGCAATGGGAGGAGAAAGCCAGAGTTCAAATAGGGTCTGTGGTGAAAGCACAGACAGGGACAAAGGGGCAGACTGGGTGAGCCAAGCGGTCCTTATCTGCCATCAAACTCTCTGTTTCTATATTTAACTGTACCTGAACAAACGTTGGTGTGAAAAACTGCATTTTGTGGGGTTTCCATTTATGGGCAATATTTGGTACAGTTCTCTTCATGGAACCATGAATTTGAGTTTTCACCATGTCACTATATGGTTTAAGAACTACAAGCACTGTTCTGATAGATCAGTGACTTATCATTGAAGTTCTGAATCTACAGTTGCTGTGACATCATCAAAATTCCTATTTTATGGCAACCCTGATGTCCCAGAGGCAGCATGCTGCTCTGCCATGCAGGCGACCCAAGCTCAGGAGCAAACCCGGCATGCCACATCAGGAGGCAGGCCGGAATGCAACAGCTGCCACTCAGTATTGCACTGCAGTGAGGGAGGGATGGCATTGGGTTCCAGGGATACAGTGACCCCTGTGATGGGGCAGGGGAACTTGCATCCTTGGCAGGATATCACTGCATGCAGCCCAGGCCGCTCCATGGATTCTGCCTACTCCAGGGAAGGAAGGAAGAACCAAGGGAGAAAAGAGAGGAAAACAACATGTCTGTCTATGACAGCCTTAGGCTCACTTTGCTTCCCTGGGGTCCTGGTTCCCCACTGAAACTGGATCCTAGTCCACATGGTGGACTACATCAGGGGGAAGAATGGCCCTCCCCCTAGAATCCCTGCCACGGAGGGAAGACCCATGGGTGATGTCGGTGGGGGGCAGTACTGTGGTGGATCAATAGGCCTGAACATGGTATATCCTTGGGAATAGGGTATATCTCTGACAGACGTGGTTGGGAGGAAAAGCTGTATGGGAAAAAGGAAAAAAATTACTCACCGTAGAAATGTTGTTTCTTCTTAAGGAATCCCTCAGTGATATTCACAAAGTGCATTCATTCCACAGAATATAGGTGCCCTGGAGATAGAACATATGTTGATTATGGAACTTTAGAATTAGAATAAAGTTCAAACTCTGCTCTGCGGTCTTCCTCCCCCAAGTCTCCTAACTTCAGATTTCTTTTTAAACTTAGGGGGAGCAGTGACTACTAAATTAACTAAATGGCTACCAATAACATTTTTAACATTTTTAAAATAGTAGTCAATTTAAGGCAGAACAAAAATCTATATCTGAAAAAACTTTGTAATGAGACAACTTAGCAACAATAGTAACTGCCCTTGGTGGGGTTAGGGCCTAAGGCAAGGTACAGTCTGTGTCCATAGGTAATTATTGGGTATAGTTTGTGCCTAAGTAGGTAATTAGTGGGAATAAGCATTTTGGTAAGGAAAGAGTTAATCCTGGGCTGCCCTCTGGGGACCTGCTGCTAGTGGGAGGTTGCCAAGGGTGGGCAGGATATCAAAATAGGCATGTAGAAGATAAGGGAGTTGGAGGAGAGATCAAGGTGGAAGAAGGTTGGAGTGGGGGTGATTGCCCACTACTCACCATGGTAGCAGTTCTAGCCAAGGTGTGGAGAGAGAGAGAGAAAGAGAGAGAGAGAGAGACCATGGGGATGTGGCAGCAGTCGAAGTTTTGAGCCCCAAGTGAGACCCCCTGATATGCCATTTTGGTGGAATTGGAACAAAATGCCCCATTGGGACTGCCGCCCGAATGCGAGGCGTGATGGTGCGCCAAGTAGAGAGGCACCAAAGAGGGTTTTGCTGGGAGCTTCCAGCCCTGAAGCCCAAGGAGCATGACAGTGGATTGAGGAGGAGTAAAATGCTGCTTGATACAATTTGACGATGTGTTTCCCTTAAGCTGGGGGGGCAGTCACCCAAGAGAAGTTACCCGAAGTTGTCATGGAAGTGTGAAAGCAGCTAGCGGCCCCGATTTGAGAGGCTGACCAGTTCCAGGTGGAGAAGTCACAATGAGCCAGTCAGGATGGGATGTAGAATGGAAGTGTCATCCCTGAGGTGAGAGGTTAGCCTGTTTCATGGGAAGAGATGCCAGTAAGTACAGGGAGAAGAGGAGTTTCGGGCCATATCAATCCAAAATGTATGTGGGGATAAAGCTGCCTGAATTTGGGGACGCCCAATTAACTCCCTATGGGAATATGTGAGCTGTTGTTTATGTGAACTGTCTGCTTATGTGGCTACCGGGTCAATATGTCGTACTCTTTACAGTGCACGACATGACTGTGTAGTAGGAATAGCAAGGTAGGGAAGAGCGAGAGGGTGCAAAACTGCAAAAGGATGTAAGCGCGGTAGTGCACCCTCTCACTCTTCCCTGTACAGGATAAGGATCCTACTGGCATGAGGGTCCACCAAGCAGCTGCTGTGGCTCAATGGGATGAGCCACTGGCAGCAAGGGAGGTAGGCAGTGCATTTGGGACTGGGTTTCGTTCCAGGTCCCAGACGTATGGATTTATAAATTTTTCGCACTTTGTGCGATTTTCACTGTTAAACCGCTCCCCCGCCAGAGTTAGATATTTTAGTTGGGGGGGATTTGGGGGGCACAACCCCCCATAACAGAAGGTACAGGGGGTGGAGACCCCCACAAAAAAAAAGACTTATGCCGCTGGCAATATATTGTGCTGTATTTGCAGCACGGTATATTGCTGTGACATAATGTCTTGTGACACAATGACCCTGTGCTGCTTATGTGAGCTGTCTGCAATGTGAAATATGGGCTCATACCAGTCCAAGATATGTGCTGCCTACCTCAATCCAACTATTTTCTGCTCCACGGAGTGCTTATTAATTATGTTATTAAATGGTATCCCAACAGTTGCAGCCCGGCACCCGGAGAGCTTTACATGCCAGTGTGACTGTAAGAACTGGTAAATGTAAGCCATTTCTGGAGTGGTGTCTGCTGTGATCCCCCCTTCCCACAGACAGTTACCACCATACCCCTAGACACCAGGGAGGGGGTGAGCTAAGAGAGAGGACTAGTCCGGGATGTGTTTTTGGGTGCTTGGACGACATTATGACTTTCCATGGGTGCTGGGTTAGGAGGATTCTTGTGCAAACTGTTGGAATTGCTGTCTGAGACTTTACAATATGGCACTGGAAGGCCGTGAAAATTTCTGCCTCCGGACGGAGTGTGGGGCACTTGAAAGTTTGGAGAAAGGGACCCTCATGTCAGGGCAATGTGAAGGATATGTGAATGGATTGGTACTCAAAATCGGATGATTGGACTGTCTGGACTGTTGGGGCAAAGAGCCGTTTCCTCCCATGCATGTGTCTCTATTGTTGCAGGGCAGAACTGTTTGAACTGAGGAGAGATAGCAGTGTTCTGTGCTACGGTGACTTGTAAAACCTATTGGCAAGTGATTAAATGAAGGAAGATGTCTCAGTTGCAAGCAGTATCAGATGTTCCTGTGGCAGCACAAATGTTTAATTGGATATGTGAAATGGTGACTAAATATTCTACGGCTAGTGAATGTGTTATGTGTTGGAAGAAAGGCTGTGAGCTGAACTGTGCCCAGTCTGTCATCAGTGCTATGGGGGTCACTCCAGGGGTCATGGGTGTCAGTTCTCATCACCAACCTGCCATTGGACCAGCATGTCCATTACCTCCCTGGAGTCCAAGGGATGGGAGGATTTTTCACTGCCAGCAAGTCAGAGAGAGAGAGAGAGAGAGAGAGAGAATGGAAGCCACAGTTTCGAGTGCCCCACCAAAGAGACCCTTGGTGTGTGCTCAGCAGAGTAGCCCTGCTGCACAGACGCTGGAGCCAGCACAACCTATGACTCCCAGAGGACTTTTATCTGCTTTTGGAGGCAGCTAAAGCTCAGTTACTGCAAGAGTCATTCCCAGTTAGAGATTCAGTCAGAGCACATCACTGAGAGAGACCCACCAGTGAGAAAGGGGGTGAAGAGCAATCAGACCAGAGCCACCTTGTGGTGACAGATATTTGGAAGAATGAAGCAGATGTCAATTTCCCAGACCACCATGCTTTAGTGGTCTTGCCCACTAAGAAATTGCCCTGTTCCCCAGTGTTCAGTACTCTGTTGTCAGATCCTTTGCAGACCCTTCGTCAGATATGGGAACAGGAGCCCTATAACAGAGACTATCAGGAAGGGACATGGCTTCCAGAAGAGAAGGCACCCAGGACCACCATAAGGGATCTTCCTGAGTGGTCACAGACCAAAATAATCATGCTACATCAGGTCCGGGAGGATTACCCAGAGGATGAGTACCCTTACCTTCCAGAGAGGGTATGGGATGAGATACAGTGAAGGAGAAGGGACTGGGTGTTTCATGGCATTTTGGGAAAATAGTAGTGGAAGCATGAACTTGACAGTTTCAGCAGCACCACAGTGTTGCAAGAGGCCCAGTGAGTTGTCCGCCAGATCTGTTTAAACAGTGCATATGAGGGCTTGACCCTTACCAAGAACTGTGCCGTTCAGCAGGACATTGATGGGAGGGTGTACCACGTATGTTGTGGAGGCAACCAATTCCTTTGGCCTTCCATGCACAAAACCATACCCCCGGTTTTATTTTGGCCGGCGTGAATGGTAAATGAACTGAAGTCCCCCCCCCCCGAGCTTCTGGCAATGAGTGTTCATGGACTTATGTGGTGACTTATCATAATAACTGTTACTGTTTCAATTTTCATGATGCTGTTGCATTTGGGGTGATGGGGAATGAGTTGAGAAAGTGCCTGCATGATAACACAGTGCTGTATGATAATGTGATATCCTGTTTATGTATCATACCATTATGAAAAGTGTCCCCATTCCAAGCTCCATTGGGCTGTGGTGTTAATATATTTCAACCAGTATCCATGTACTGTTGCAGTAGTGGGTAGTCTCTGTAGGATGAGCATGGGATTAGTTTGGCTAATGGGTTGGAAGGTGGACAGTTGTGACTATATTACGCAGGTGGTTTGTCTGGGCAGTATTAGGCAGTAGTGTTTTAGAATAGTTTATGCTTGGGATGATACCCCTTGGGTTCTTGGGCAAACTGCACCAAGGGTCCAGGTGGGTGCGTGGCCAAGCGGGAGCTCAAGTGGCTTTGGAGTGTCAAGCTTCAAGGGGCCCCATTTGTTTCTTTTTCTTTGGTAGGAGTATAGACCACCATGTCTTGGTGCAGCCTGTAGCTCCTCAGGTTTTTGGTGAAGGGAAGTGCACATGCAGAGGTCACTCTGAGGAGGGAAGACTGACCAGTGGCATGCCACAGGGATCAGTGCTGGGGATGGTCCTCTTTAATATCTTTATTAGCAACATTGTAGAGGGGTTAGAAGGGAAGATGTGCCTTTTGCAGATGACACAAAGATCTGCAACAGGTCTGATACTCCAGAGGGATAGAAAAAACAAAGAGAGATCTAAGCAATCCTGAGGAGTGGTCAAGAGTGTGGTAACTAAGACTCAATGTGAAGAAGTGCAAAATCATGCACTTGGGGCATAGAAACCCAGGGGTAGAGTACATGATGGGAGGCATAGTACTGGCAGCCACCAAGGATGAAAGGGACCTGGAGGGGTAATCACATCTGAGGATCTTAAAGTGATCAAGCAATGTGACAAGACAGTGCGGAGAGACAGTAGAATGTTGGGCTGCATAGGGAGGGGTATCACCAGCAGAAAGAAGGAGGTGGTGATACCGCTGTACACATCGTTGGTGAGACCACATCTAGAGTATTGTGGCCAATTCTGGAGGCCACATTTCCGGAAGGATAAAGATAGAGTAGAGGCAGTCCAGAGCAGGGCAACTAAAATGGTGCTGGGTCTGCAACAAAAGCCCTATAAGGAGAGGCTGATGCACCTCATTATGTACACCCTGGATGAAAGGAGGGAGAGGGGTAATATGATAGGGACTTTCAAATACCTCAAGGGTGTAAATAAGGAATAGGAGGGCAGTATCTTTCAGAGAAAAAGTTGTTTAAGAACAAGGGGTCATGATATGAAGCTGGAGGGGGTAGATTCAGGGGAGACGTGAGGAAGTACTTCTTTACAAAAAGGGTGTGGAAGCTGGAACAGCCTCCTAGAGGAGGTGGTTGGGGCAAAAATGGTAACAGAATACAGAAATGCATGGGATAAGCATAAGGGAACCCTGGTAAGTAGGAAGGTGGGATAAAGCCAGAGATCAAGTAGGGTCTGCCATATTACAGTAGGCAGGGTAAATGGGCAGACTAGGTGGGCCAAGCAGTCCTTATCTGCCATCACTTTCTATGTTTCTATGTTTCTGTATCCTTCAACTTGGGACTCGGTGGAGTGGCTGTTTAAGGCTTCGGTTGTCACCGAGGATGGCAAGCATTTAAAGTGGGGGAGAGTTGTCAACCCCCCTCCCGTGGGGTTAGAGCCTAAGGCAGGGTACTTTCCATGTCTGTAGGTAATTACTGGGTACAGTTCATGCCTAGGTAGGTAATTAGTGTGAATAGGCAGTTTGGCAAGAAAAGGGTGAGCCAGGCAGGATGGAATGTGGAATGATGGTGGCGGCACTGAGGTGAGAGGATAGCCCATTCTGTGGGAAAAGATGCAAGTGAGTAAAGAGAGAAGAAGAGATTGGGGCCATATCAGTCCAAAGTCTATATGGGGATAAAGTTGCCAGAATATGGGGATGTCTGATTAACCCCCATGGGAATCCGTGAGCTGTTGTTTATGTGAACTGTCTGCTTATGTGAACTGTCCGAAATATGAAATATGGGATCATAGCAGTCCAACATATGTGCTGCCTACGTCAACTCAACTATTTTCTGCTCCATGGAGTGTTTAATAATTCTGTTATTAAATGGGATCCCCACAGTTTGTTCTATGAAGTTGTGGTCTCCAATTATTTCATCAAATGTTATTGTGACTGACTTTAAATGCCTTGCAGCCCAGCACCCGAAGATCTTTGCGCCCCAATGTGACTGTAAGACACGATAAACACAAGTCAGTTCTGGAGTGGTGTCTGCTATGGTCCTCCTCCCCATGGACGTTTACCATTATACCCTTAGACACCGGGGATGGGATGGGCTACACAATTCTAAAGGCACTGTAACAAGTAATGCTCAAGCCAAAAGGAAAAGAACTAATTCTTGTGTGAACCTATTTCCAGGTTCTGGAAGGGGAGGCAGTATAAGGGATTGTGAATAATACTGATGTATCCCTTTAGAAGAAGCAACATTATAACAGTAAGTAATTTTTTCTTCTATTCCCAGGAATCCATCAATATATATTCACTAACTGCAGACTCAATAGAATTACCTTGGGAGGCTGGGTCCAGAACCTATTTACGTAAAAGGTTATGCAAGACAACAGTGCCAAAGTTTGCATCTCTCCTGCACTGTATGTCCAGACAGTAAGGTCCTGTGAAGGTGTGTACTGCTTTCCAGGAAGATGCATTGCAGATCTATTGCAGGGGAATGACTTTTGCAGCTGCCACAGAGGCAGAAGTGCCCTTTGTAAAGTGTGCCCAAAGGCCTCGGAAGGGGGGAGTTTGACAGCTTTCTCTTAATAGAATTGTTTACAGGAAACTATCCATCAAGAGATGGTCCTCCTGGATGCTGGTTTGCCTTTCAACACTTCACCATAGGTGACAAAGAGCTGAGTACTGCTGGACATGACATCTCCTGTGTTGTGCACATAGTCACTTAAAGCCCTCTTCACGTCCAGGTAGTGGAGATTTTGTCCCCCTGTGCAGGACTGCTCAGTAAAGAAACACAGGCAGGCAACTAACTGGTTCAGGTGAAATTCTGACACCACCTTTGGAAGGAATTTCCTGTTCATCCTAAGTTCATACTAAGGTTTCACTAAGGTTTAAGGAGCTTAGAAGGCCTGATAAGCCCATTATTTGCTCCTTCCCATGTATCCATAATATGCTATTCTATTTCCTCCTAATATGTGCTTATCTAACCTTCTCTTAAACTGTACCTTTGTGTAACCCCTTTGCCACCCAGGGTTACTAAAATCCCACTTAGAACTAGTGACAGGTAGGGAAAGGCAGCTTGTGAGACACCAGTTAAATGGGTCTCACACTGTCTCACTCTGTCCTCAGTCTCGGCTGAGCTGGAAGGATGACATCCCTATAGAATTCTCCCAGCAGCATAAGCCACAGTGGAATGTTGGCTGCAGGGGTAAGGTTAGAATGTTGGGGATTTCAAAGTCAGTTGAGAGAGTCTTGGGCAGTCTGCAGTGACAGAAGGAGGTGTGCTGCAGTTGGCAGCCCCTCAGAGCCCAGCTCTGCTATAGTGCTACACCAGAAAGAGGGTAGTGTGTTCTCACCCTAGAGAAGAACACAAAAGAGACTGGAAGAAGTGGTAGAGACCACTCCCTGAGTTGTTCCTGTGCCCCATCCCTGGAGGGATGGGGGGAACCCAGCATTTCAGGGGCAACCCCCTGGCCCTGCTTGGAAAAGGGAAAAAGCTACCTGACAAAAGAAATTATACTAAGGTACCAGAGAATCTGTGTTTTGTGGGAAGAAGCCCTGGGGCACCTGCATACCAAGGTGAGTCTGCTCTGAAACAGAGCCCATGTTTCACCAAGACAGAGTGTTGTAAAAGTAACTGCCTACTGTGGGGTCAGGAGAAGACTAGCCAAGCACAGTGCTTTTAACTTTGTGTATGACTTGGAAGTATCTGAGACAGTGGGGGTCTAAGGAATGGACATAGCCATTAACAGAACTGTTTGAGTCAGGACACCACCTAAATACAGAGTAGAATGTTAAATGTGATTTACATTTCAAGACTGCATCTACAACCAGAGAGTTCGAAGAAAGGTATTGATCCAAATGAATGGCCAGGTATGAATTTGGGAACAGGAGGTGGGAGACCCCCCATCTGGAGTAACCAGGTTTACCTCCACAGATTCATTGTGGGCACCTATAGCTTTCTCCCAGGCACTTGGCCAGTGTCAGCAGAAAGTACCCAGATGTGGTATTAAGAATGAGATTTTCCCTTTATAGCTAGAAAGTGCTCAGGGGTGGTTGAGGGAGCCACCATCAAACTCCATGATTTATGGAAAAGTGTCCAAGGACTGGCTGGGGTGCCATGCCAATTAATCCAAGTAGAAGAAGTACCAGTTCAGGCCGTGTGAGCCCTGTTGTGTTCAGTACCTGAGGGTATTGTGTAGTAAAGAAGATGTGCTCTGACCTCTGTAAATCTGCATTTCCAGTGAGTGAAGCCCTGTGGGGCTTCATCTTGCTTTGTTATTCTTGTGTTGAAGTGAATAAAAACCACACTCTAGAATCCCATTCCTGGTTTGGACATTTTCAGTTATTGCTTCCTGTGTCCTGAATTACTTGGGTGCCCCTGACCAAAAGTACAAACCTAGCCATGTTGCTGAGCAAATGTTTTCTCCCCAAACCTAGGTTAGTCCGAGTAGTGCTTACAAAATAGAGGCACTGCGCTATAGGGCTTACATTTGTATCACTGGTCACCACCTCCCTGGGCAGTCCATTCCATGGTACTACCACCCTCTGCGTAAAAAAAGCCTTTCTTCTATTTGTATAAAATCTTGTACCTCTGAGCTGTATGGGGTGATCTCTGGTGTAGATTTCTGGGTTTTTAAATATTAGGTTTGATTCCCGTAACATATCCTTATTTTGTATTACATCATAACACATTAGTAGATCCCCTCTCACTCGCCTAGTCTCCAATGACATTAACCCCAAATTCTTCAATCTCTGCTCATATGGAGTCTTTCTTATATTAAACACATTTTTGTGGCCTACCTCTACACCCTCTCGAAGGCATACACCCCACCCTTTGATATGGGTCCCCATACCTGACTACCATAGTCCAATATCAGTCTAACTTATGCTCTATACTGAGGCATCACCACTGCCTCACTTCTACTCGTGAAGTTTCTTTTTATTGCCCACAGCACTCTATTAGCTTTTGTAATTTGATTATTATAGTGTGCTTGAAGGTTAATTTACTATTGATAATAATTCCAAGATCCTTTTCATCTTCAGATTTTCTTAGGTTTTGACCATTTAGGACATAACCATGTTTATTATTTTTTACCAAGGTGTATGACACAACATTTCTCTTGGTTAAGGCTCATGCCCCTTTTATTTACCCAATCTTGAATGCTATCTAGATCCCTTTGGATGGACTTTACATTTTCTATACTCTCGGCTATACAGGCCAGTTTTGTATCATCTGCATATTTACTGGTCCAGTTTAATGAGTCCCTCCCCATAGTATCCATAAATATTTTGAACAGCACCGGGCCCAGCACCAACCCCTGAGGCACTCCACTGGTAACTGGTACTGCCTCTGACGTATACCCATTTATGCTGACTCTCTGGGTTCTGTGCTCCAGTCATGCATCCACCCAACCTATAACCCGTTCCCCAGTATTTCTATCTTGCAAACATTTAATGATCTCATGATGGGGTATTTTATTAAAAGCTTCAGCGAAGTCCAAATAAATACAGTCCAAAGGTTGCCCCCCCATCCAGAGCTGCCAATATTTCTTATAAAAACACAACAGATTTGTAACACAGGATCTCCACTCTCAAAAACCATGCTGATCTCCATCCACTTGGTCTGTGGCCTCCAGATGAACATTTATATAATATTTAATAATTGACTCCATTAACTTGTCTGGCACTGACATTAAGCTTATTGGTCTGTAGTTTGTGTGGTCTGCTCTGTCTCCCTTCTTGTGTATTGGCACCACACTGGCCATTAGCCAGTCCATTGGTACTGTGCTTTCCATTAATGTTTTTGTGAAAATTATTTTCAGTGGTATAGCTATTTTTGGGGAAAGTATTTTAAGTAGAGTGTTGGATATATTATATGGCCTTGCAGAATATGTATTTTTTAATCCCCTTATTTTATCTACAATCATTTCTTCTGTAATATTTATACAGGGTTCTAAGGTTTTATTTTTTATTTGCCCTTTTTTTGTTTTTTTTTTGTGAGAAAACAGAGCCAAAATATTCATTGAATTAATTTGCAATTTCCCTTGGTTCATTTGTGATTTTATCCCTAACTGTGATTGAACAAAGACTAGTGTTGGTTTTACACAAGGGCCTAGATATTCAAAGTAGTTGCACATGGCACAACTGGTTGTGCATGCACAACTGTGGAAATGCACCATAGAGCAATATTCAGTGGGAGCAAGAGTGCAGTACAAGCAGCAGTGCACCAATGTGCAACAGTAATGAATGTATGTGCAAGGGCAGGAGGCATACCCATGAATATGTGGCACAGTGCAATATTCAACCCCCAAACCATGGCACAAGTGAGGAGCAACAGCCAGATGTGCCGAGCAGACTTGAGCCTATAAAAACAGAGAGCAAGCAGGGAGACAGCACTTGCACCAGAGGGGAACAAGACAGAGAGAGACAGACAGGCAGAGAGAGAGAGAGACAGAACTAGAGACAGACAGAGAGAGAGAGAGAGAGAGAGAGAGAGAGAGGTCAGACAGACAGAGAGAGAGTGTGTGTGAGAGACAGGGAGAGAGACAGAGTGAGAGTGAGACAGCAAGAGAGAGAAGGTGCCACCAGACCCTGAAGGGAGTGATACAGGCACCCACAGGGGCATGGGACAGAGGTCGCAGGTGACTGAATGCCAGGGGAAGGTGGCACAGGAGGGAGCCCAGCAGAGCTACTGGCACTTCCCCATGGTGGCAAGTGGTCCAGTGGAGCCGGATTCCCAGGGGGACACAGGGCAACAGGGGCCATGGCCAGTGCAATATTCTAGATGGAGGCCATAATGAGGGGTGTGAGGAGGCAGGAGGCACAGCGACGTGTCCATGGAAGTGCCGGTCGTCAGTACGCCCGGAACAGGCGGTACCGGCCCCGCATCAGTTTTAAGACCCACACTGATATGGAGATTGTGGGCCAATATTGCCTGAATTGAGTGATTCTGAGGCAGCTCTGTGAGTTGTGCAGTGAGGAGATGCAGGCACCCACTAGATGGAGCCACGCCCTGACAGTGGAGACAAAAGTGACAGCCATCATGTGCCTGCTCGCCATGGGCACCTTCCAGAGACCAACAGGGGACACCACAGGCATAACCCAGTCATCCACATCACGACTCCTCACACAATTCCTCAATGCCCTGCTGCCACATGCTGCAGACCACATCCATTTCCATAGCACACAGGCAGAGCGTACAGCAACCATGCAGGAGTTCCACAGGGTAGCACCGATGCCTGGCATGCTAGAGGCCATTGACTGCACCCATGTGGGCATCTACATGCCACCTGGCCTACAGGGGCTAGCATATGTGAACAGGAAGAGCTACCCCAGTATCAACTGCCAGGTGGTGTGCGATGCCAGGGGGCACATTACCAATGTCTGTGCCACACACCCTGGGGTTGCACATGATACCTTCATCTGGTAAAGCTCAGCACTGTGCCACAGGTTCGAGAGTGGGGATATTCCCATGGGCCACCTAGTGGGTGAGTATGGCAAGACCATGAGCAGCTGGGTACAGCAGGGCATGGGAGGGGCAGGCAGGGCAGGTGCGCAGGCAGGAGCACCAGGGATGGGCAAGGGGCACAGTGAGAGAGGGCACCAGGCTAACCAACATCTGTCCACACAGGTGACAGTGGCTACCCACTCAGGCCATGGCTGCTCACCCCCTACCGGTGCCTGTCATCCTCAGCAGAGGACCAGTACAATGAGGCACACGTCAGAATGTCTAACATCATTGAGCGTGTGTTCAGGATGATGAAGGCACATTTCCATTGCCTAGACAGGTCTGGCAGTGCCCTACAGTACAGCCCCTCGAAGGCCTGTGGCCTATTCCTGGCCTGCTGCATGCTGCACAACATGGCCATTGACCGTGGGATAGCTGTCGAGGCCAAAGAGGGGGACAGCAGTGGGGACGACATGGGCAATGGGCTGGGAGGGTGGTGGGCAGCCCCTCCCTGGGTGGAGGGCTCCGTGGCTCCTGAGAATGGTACACCAGCATCAGGACACAATCGCACAGGAGCACTACGGTGCATGCAGGTAGGTGGACAAACCCTCATGCACTGAACAGACATATTGGCATGGCACACAGGCATGGGCAGGCATGGCCACAGGCATGCACACATAGGCATGGGGCATGGGCAGGGGGGGTCGTGCCACACAGCCACACACAACACCTTGCAGCACTGTACAGCAACACACACACACACACACACACACTGGCACCCGCAGGCATGCGCCCAGATGCTAGCATGTGGTGTGGATCAGATGCAGGGCACTGGTGCACAGGTGCAACCAGCACTGTGCTGCCATCATCACGCACACACCACATGTGCCAGCGGCTGGGTGGGTGTGCACACGGGCAGCATGTGGCACGACACACAGGTGCCAGGACTGTGTCATGCACACAGACATCTCCCAGGTGCACACAGGGTAGTGGCAGCAGACAGCAGACAGGGGGGTGTGTACATCAAATCCGCTGCATGGACACATGGCCACCACAGACATGGGGAGGCTGCGCCATGGCTGCTCAACAGCCACGGGGGGGTTGTGACATCCCCAAGGGGTCAAACCTTGGAATCATGACTGGGTCAATTCAGGGGTCCATAGGCACATAAACAGGCCCGCCCTAGGCATGCCTGGGATGCCGACAGTGGAGCCCAGCATTGACCCTGAGGGTGTCGCCCAGCACTGGATCTGTAGGGTGGGCAGTGCACTCCATGTTGACTATGGCAGGTGGCCACACCCTGTGGCAGCTAGTGGCGCAAGTCCAACAGAGATCGCATTGGCTATGCGGTCCAGGGATGCGGTCATGTCCCCCTGCAGGTGCTGTATGGCATCCAGGACCACCACGGTGCCCCTCTCATGCTGCTCAGCTGCCTGGCACACCTCTGCATTGAGTGCATGCACCTCAGCTACAAGCAACACCTGTTGCTCCATGGAGGCCCGCAGCAATCGGGTGTACTCAGTCAATGGGTCAGTGCCCAGGGGTTCATGGGCATGTCGCCATCCCTCCAGTGGTGTACAACTGCGCTGCATGGACCCCCGCTCAGGTGGACGCTGCACACTGGGGTCTCCATGGGGTAGGTCATCGTCAGGTGCACCGATGGCAGACGCCGAACCCAGCCACCCCCCATCCCCAGCCATCTGCTGCTGTCACCCCTCCAGCCCCTGTGCACTGGTCAGCACCTGGGTGGTTGCACCACCACCACCCTGCACATCTGTGCCTGTACACACAGTGGACCCTGGGGCAGTGGTGGCAGCTGTTCCACTGCCAACAGGCCGCTGGCCACGCTGCCAGTGATGGTGGTAGGTATGGGTGTCTCCCTCACGACAACACCCCCACTGTCCAGGATGATGGTGATGTCGTCATCGGTGTCAGACCCCACCCCAATCTGTGTCTCCACACAGAGCATGCCATGGCTGGCATCCTGCTGGAACACAGCCAGGACCTCATCTACCACCACACCCAGGACATCTGGCTGGATGGCGGTGGTGTGTTGCAGCCGACCGGACCCACGGATGCCCAGGGAGGTGGATGGCTGGTCCTCCGGGGCTAGGCCTGCCCCATGATAGCCGCAGGTGCCCCTGCCACTGCATGCTGGTGAGCCAGTGCTGTGAGAGAAAACAGATGTGTCAGTGCCACCATACCAACCATCCCCCGGCATACCTACCATGCAGTGATGAGCTCCTTCCTGTCTGGAACCCACCACTCAGCACACCCTCAACTGCACTGTGCTGCATGGTGGCCACCACCAGCTCCTCTTGTGCCATGAGTTGTGGCACTGCAGTCTGGCCCCCACCAGTGGCTGTTCTGGCAGCCCATATGGCCACCACCTTCTCCGTTATCCTGCATCTGTCAGTGCCTACCTTTTTTCTGCACTCCTGCGCAGGCCTCTTGTTGCTGCCCTGTTGGTTCACAGCCTCTGCCACCTCCACACAGGCAGAGGCCCTGGCCTGTGGTGTGCCAGTGGTGCCACTCAACAATGGCTCCCTGTTGAGGTACGTCTTGAACAGGGCATCGGCTTCTGCCTTTGTAAAGTGGGCCTGCGCTTTCGGGCAGACCCACACTCCTCACCCTCCTCATGTTCAGACATGTTGCTACCTGTCGACATGGGCATGTGGTTACTGGCTGCAGCGACACACCCCATCCATCCTGATATGCTGGCTGTTCCTGCAGCAGGTGCAACTTACCTCAGATGGTTGCAATACTGGTCCATGGCCTATGCTGTTGTGAGGCGCCTTTATAGAGCATTGCATGCAAATGAGCTGTAGCACAATGGTAATGACATGCAAATATCTCCACTGTGCCACAGATAGGCTGATGAGCTCATTTGCATATGACAGCTGAATATCACACACTTGCACCTTATGCAATGGCATTGGTCTGGCACATGTCATAGCGCAATGCACCACCCATATGACAAATGAGTGCTACTGCCTATTGCGTACTGTGTGCTAGGAGCACTATAGGGGCCATAGCGCCTCATGCACCATGGACCCAATAGTGCCCAGGCACTATAGGGCCCATGGTGCTCAGGTGATATTGGGCCAGTGGCACTCAGGCTCCATTAGACCTATGGCACCCAGGTGCTGTAGGGCCAATGGTGCTCAGGCGCTATTGGGCCCATGGAGCATGATGCGATATAGGCCCTACAGTGCACTATGTGATATAGGCCCAATGGCACCCATGCGTACTTTGCGTGTGCTGACCCCAGACCCCTGCCCTATGCCCCCTTGGGACTCCTGCTACACTTGCCAGTGAGGCCACACCCATGCCATGCATCTACAGTGATGCGCGATTACCAGATGCTGTGCAACTGTCCATGAGGTGCGCATCCCGTGCACATTGTGCATATGCACTACTGGGTGCCATTTTGTTTCGACATTGGTATAGGTGGCATGGCATGGCATGGTGTTCATCATGCATGGAACTGGAGCCAAGTTAAGCTCCTCAACTTGGTGGCACAGGTGGTGCCACATGCTGCAGGCCAGTTTGGGCAGCAGCCCCTGCAGCAGGCCAGGACCGATGTCTGGCAGGCCATAGTTGCTGGCCTTGTCCAGGCCACAGGGGTGCAATGCATAGGGGAGCAGTGCCGTCACAGATACGGTGACCTGATGCGGAGGGACCCGGAGTGCCTGAGGGCACTGCAGGCATATGTCCACATGGGGGCCATGCCATGGCTAGGTAAGCGAGCACATGCTGCTTCTGTGCATGGCTGCCTTACCATGGTGTTGGCTGGGCTGCCTGCCATGCTAGGGGGGCACTGTTGTCATGTGTGATGTGGTGTGGCATTGCCAGTCACTAGGTGCACTGCACCACTGCCCAGCTGGGGTGCACACTGTGCATAGGGGTGGGGGCGGTGGGCTCATGCTGTGGCTGTGTTCTGATGTGTGCCTGTCTGTGTCCCTTCCCTAGAACCTTAGACCGATGACATGCCAGGGTGGCAGGGGTGCCTGGCAGGCTGCAGCAGGCCACTGTGATTGGACTGGTTGGGGGAGCTGGCCCCCATGGAGCTGGTGGAGTGGCTGCAGGACCAGCGCCATGCAGCACTGCAGTGGGCAGGTAAGCACTGTTCTGTTCCTCTACTCCTTGCCAGGTGGTCGACAGGGGTGGGGGTGTGACCATGGCCACCTGTGCCTTGTGCCATGTCAGCTGTGTGCAGCACACTGTGCAGTGGGAATGCCACCTTGGGGCACCCATTGCACATGTGTGACAGCTGTTGGTGGGATGGGTGTGCATCCAGCTGCCACCGGTACTGCTGTGGTGCTGCTGCAGCACTGTGCCACCTGCCTGCCACTGAGTGGTCAGGTGGCCCTTGGGTGGCAGTGTCCACTGCTGTGCACTGTTGTAGCATGCTGGGCTGTCAGCAGGTGTTGGCCCACCCACTGTGGGTGGACGGGGTGCCACTCCAGGGGCATGTGTTCTCACTGTCCACTGGGCACAGTGGGAGGGCATGGTGTCATTGGACATGCACTGATCACCTGTGTATTCCTTTGTCATAGGCATCCAGAGGGGATTGCGACTGCCATTATACTGCTGTCTTCTGTGGCAGATCATCTTAATCACCTCCACTATGATGGAGATGGGCCAGCAGACCAGAAGAATACTGCTGGGCAACAGGCAACGATGGAGGCACCAGGCGGCAGTGCATGGCCGTCTGTAGTGGGACCTGTACCTCCTCCTTGACCCTGCCTTCCGTTCCCCTACCTTGCCCTATCCCACTGTACAGTCCTTGTCCCCTCTCCCCATCCCTCACTCTCCTACCCTGTCCCTCTGGTTGTCTTGTAAATAGTTGTTTAATACATTTTTTCTACCTTATCTGCCTGTGTCCATGTCTGCTTTGTGGCTGGCGAGTGGCACCATACTGTAGTGGCATGGTGAGTGTCTGTGTGATGTTCCTGTGTCATTGTGTGGGCCATGCATGGTGGTGTCCTGCCCCTCAGCTGGTGGCTGTGCCTTGGGGTGACCATGGGCTGGCTGCTCTGGATGTGGCATGTGTGTGTTGGGTGCCATGTGCCAGGGTGTGGCTTGCCGTGGTCTGGGTGGGTGGGGGCATGCCATCCAGTGGGGGGGCAGTGGCAGCTCACCCTTGGCCGATGGTGCCACCTGTTCCCTGTGACCACTGCCCTGGTGCTTTGGGGTTAGGGGGCCGGCTTCCTGCATGTGCCCTGCCAGTGGTGCTCATCTGTGGCTCACTGCTGTGCATCCCTGCCACTGTTCCTGGCTGGGCTCCACTATCTCCCCATGCTGTCTTCCCCCCACCTGCCTTTCTCCCAGCTGTGCCTAGGGCTGGTCCTTCAGTGCCTTGGTGCATCTTCCATTGTTCCCTTGTGCATCTTTGGTTGCGCTATGGTGCTGGTTGGGTTGCTCCCTGGCACACCTCTGGCTGCACCTTGGCACATCCCTGTGATATTCAGCCATGTTGAGCTGGAGCTTGTAGCCATGCACAATCATTGAATATCACAGTCACTGCACCATAGCACAGTTGAGTTGCTCTGCACTGGGGTTATGCCAGCCTTTGGTGCAGTTCTGGATATCCGGCCCATGGAGTTTACATATCTTCTATTATATTGTCTTTTTGTGCTGCCCCTCTACTCTTTTTTCCATTCTTTGTTTACTTTTCTTTATTAATTTCTTACATTGTTTCTGTGTGTTTTTGAATTCTTCCCAAAGAAGGTGGTGGAAGACTAGGTTTGCTGGCCAAAGCACCTAGCTTCACCTGAGCTCTTTCTTTCTAGGTTGCTTGAAAGGACAGAGCAAAGAACCTTACCAGAGCAAGGGAAAGGACAAATGCTTCTTTTGGCTAGCCAGATTTACTGTGTGTTGTTATTTTTATTTTGTGCTCACAGGGATTGTTACTGTTTGTTGCTAACATGTTATTACTTTATTTTTCTCTTATTCAAATTGTTGTTGCTGGGTATACCTTCTGCTGCATTATTACAGGGTGTGCCTACAGATGTGTGATAACAGATTACTGCTGTAATCTACTGATTAAAACTGCCTTGTGCAAGGTATATCTTCTGTTACTGCTTTAATTTTCTCTGTAGCAAAGTGTTTCTTACAGGGTATAACTTCTGTGAAATTATTACAGGTGGTGCTTTACAGGTTTTACAGTTTTATCTATCATTAGGATAAGCTTTCAGGGCTACTGAATTTGTTGCTGGCTGATTGTTACTGCTCTTACCTCCTTGTTTCTTTCATCCATGATTCTTCTTTTTTGGCAGGGGAACGGCCCAGCCACCTACCCACATCCCCAGGCACCCCACACTACACTCCTTTTATAGGACCTCATTTACAGGGGCACTAGTAATTTAACTTGTTATAACAAGTTATACAAAAACAAACAAAACACAAAATCAAACTTTTGCTTACATTTTCTTCCTTTTAATTTCTCTGACCAGGTTGTAAATCCAGCAACATATCTGGAATGAATATCATTAACTGCAGGTACTGCGGAACATTTTTCAGAAGGGCAGTTTGACAGGATTTAGGACACTGTCCTACATGCTGGGCCATTGCAGATCTAAGGGTTCAGCTCCAGGCAGCATGGGCAGAGATTGCACACCTCAAATTGCATTTTCAAGAGGAAACATATTATAAAAACCACTTGCCATTTCCCCAACATCCAACAGAAACACCTCGACCGCAGAGGGTAGTTGGTCCAGGAGGTTGGCAGGTGGTTAGAGGGGCAAATTGGGTGTCCCATCACTTGGTGCTCTCCAACATATTACCTGCACAAACCATATAAAAACTACAAACAGATATCTGCCTCTATCTCTGAAATCAAACAAAGGGGCAGAGGACACTGCAGAGCAGGACACTGCAGCACAGGAGGCAGCACAACAAAACTCACCCCAAACAGGAACCAAAACAAAAAAAAGCAAAAAGGAAATCCAAAAAACTTCTGATAATAGGAGACTCCATGATTCACGGAGTTGATACCTATCTCCAGCCAGGGGTAATGGTCAGATGTCTCCCAGGTACATCAGTGTGGAGAGACACTGATTGCATTGCTAAAATTGTTCAGGAAGCAAGAGAAAACACTGATGTCCTGATACACATAGGGACTAATGAGCTCGCCAGCCGGTCAATTGTAGAGACCAAGGAACACCTGACCAGGCTGGGTGACAAACTATTATCCATTTCATCTGGCATCTCCTTCTCTGAGATTCTGCCAGTCTGGGAGAACTGGGCAGATGAACGGAAGGTCAGAGAAGGGGAGATAGGGGAGCTAAACATGTGGCTCAAGGGCTGGTGCCAGGAAAAAGGACACAAATTTGTAGGGAACTGGCAACAGTTTTGGGAGCAAAGTTCTTTAAATTTGATGGACTGCATCTGACTAAGGAGGGAGTTAGTGCATTGGGGCAGAAGTTTGATGTCTTTGCAGAATATTTAGACTAGCAAATGGGGAGAGGGGTGCAGCACCCCATGCATTAAATGGGAAGAACACCCCTCCCCCCTCAGCTAGTGATCAAACAGGAGTTCATCATATTTGCAGTTCATTTGCCTCACCATGTAAGGAAAAAGGTCCGGCTCCCCATACAACACACTGGGGAAATGCCTGACCTCACACAATAACTAACACACTGAAATCTGGCCAATGGAAAATCAAGTACACAAATACTTGCAGTCTGGGAAACAAGATCCCAGACCTGCAGGCACTAATGACAGATGCTAAACTGGACATAGTAGCAATTAACAAGATATGGTTTACCAGTAACCACACTTGGGAGACTTCAGTACCTGGCTATGTACTATTCAGAATAGACCAAAGTGCAAAAAGGGAGGGTGGAGTGGCCCTGTATGTCAATGAAAATATCAAAGCTACAGAAATTCAGAATACACATAAGCAGCCAGAAGAACTGTGGGTCACCCTGGAAACAGGAAATGGGACAGCCATACGAACTGGGATTGTCTACAGGCCCCCAGACCAGGGGGAGGACATAGACACATTACTGTTAGAAGATATACAAAACATGACAACTAAAGAGGAGGTTCTGATAATGAGAGACTCAACATGCCAGATACAAACTGGTCAATAATAGCAGGAATGTCTGCCAGAACTAAACATATGATGGATTCTCTGCAGTGGGAGGACCTCAAACAACTGGTACAGCAACCCACAAGAGACAGGGCTATCCTAGATCTAGTACTAACTAACAGGGAAAGGATCACAGATCTCCAAATAGAAAGTCACGTGGGGGCCAGTGACCATCACATGGTATGGTTCAAGTTGGCCACTAGGACTAAATCATCCAATTCCAAGGCAAAAATATGGAACTTCAGAGGAGCTGACTTTGATAAGATGGCCAACAGAGTTAAGCTAGCCCTGGCAAAAGAAATACAGGTGAGGGGGTACTTTAAATGTGGTCAAGCATTAAGGATACAATACTTGAAGCAACATCCCATTGTGTTAGAGAGAAAAGGAAGTGCAAAAGAAGAAGGAAATCACTTTGGTTCTCAAAAACAGTAGCAGAAAAGATCAGAGCCAAAAGGCTGGCCTTCAAGAAATATAAAGGAACACAGCAGGATGAAGATAGGTAAGCATGCCAAACTTCCCTTAGGGAAGCAGAGAAGGCAGTAAGGCAGGTAAAAGCCCAAACTGAGGAAACACTAGCACAAACAGTAAAAGAAGGTGACACGACTTTCTATAGATACATTAGTGAAAGGAGAAAGTCCAGAGGGGGTATTGCTAAGATCAAAGGAGATAAGGAGGTGTGTGAGGAGGAGGAGGACCATGTAAAAGCATCTATCCTAAATAGATACTTCTGCTCAGTATTTACTGAACAGAAGGTAGGGCAAGGCCCATAGCTCAACACCATGGCCACCGGGGGGAGGGAGGTGTGCACTAGTCCCTTCACCAAAGAAAGGATCCTACAAGAGCTCGATGAGCTCAAGATGGACAAGGCAATGGGACCTGATGGCATACAGGTACATCCAAGGGTACTAAAGGAGCTAAGAGTGGAACTAACAGAGCCATTATCAGTAGTGAGTCTCTGAGCACAGGAGAGGTCCCAGAAGACTGGAGAAGGGCTCATGTGCTCCTGTTCCACAAGAGTGGTAGCAGTGAGGAGGCAGGGAACTACAGACCAGTCAGTCTTACCTCAGTAGTGGGCAAGATTATGGAGGCACTCCTTAAGGAAAGAATACTGCAACACCTAGAATTCATAGGAGCACAGGATCCAAGACAGCATGTGTTTACAAAAAGAAGGTCCTGTCAAACTAATCTCATAGATTTCTTGGACTGGGTAGCCAGAGTGGTGGACCCAGGGGGAGCAGTTGATGTCGCCTACCTTGACTTCAGCAAAGCTTTCGATACTGTTCCACATAGAAGATTGGTTAATAAGCTGGGTAGGCTCAGGAAGGTCAGAAGTTGGTCAACTGGGTGGCAAACTGGTTGATGGGCAGAAAACAGAGAGTGGTGATAAATGGTATAGTCAGAAGAAATGCAAGTCACAAGTGGGGTACCTAAGGGATGAGTCCTGGGGCTAGTACTCTTCAATATCTTCATCAGTGACATTGCAGATGGACTGGAGGGTAAGGTTTGTCTGTTTGCAAATGACGCCAAGATCTGCAACTGAGTAGATGATCCAGATGGGGTGGGCAGAATGAGAAGAGATCTGGATAAACTAGCCAAATGGTCAGAAGAGTGGCATCTGGGGTTTAATGCAAAGAAGTGCAAGATCATGCATAGAGGGAAGAGAAACCCTGAAGCCACCTATAGGCTGGAAGGGGAGTTGCTGGCAGTCACAAGGGAAGAAAGAGACTTGGGCATCATCATCACCGATGACCTGAAATCATCCAAGCAGACCACTAAAGCAGTAGGTAATGTTAGGGGGATGTTGGGGTGTATTAGTAGGGGTATCACAAGTCAGAAGAGGGAGGTAATAATCCCTCTTTACAAGACACTGGTTAGGTCCCATCTGGAGTACTGTGTGCAGTACTGGAGGCCACACCTTCACAAGGACATTAACCAAATTGAGGCAGCCCAGAAAAGGACAACCAAAATGGTGCAGGGACTGCATCAGAAACATATGAGGACAGATTAACGGAGCTCAATATGTATACCCTAGAGCAAAAGAGGGAGAGAGATGATATGATCAAAACTTTCAAACACCTTAAGGGCATTAACAAGGTGAAAGAGTCTAACATGTTTCAATATAAGAAAAATAGCAGGACAAGAGGACACAGCATGAGATTAGAGGGAGGCCGATTAAGGGGTAATGTGAGGAAGTGCTTTTTTACAGAAGGGGAGGTGGATGTATGGAACGGCCTACCTCAGGAAGTGGTGGATATGAATACAGTGCCAGGCTTCAAACAGGCATGGAATAGGCATAAGGGAGCAATACAGATGAGTATGCAGGGTTTTAAATAATTGATTAGCATGTTTTTTCTTGGGATAATGCTAACTGTACACAAAGTATTTATATAGGTTTTCTAGAAGTGTTATGTTTGTTAAACACAATAAGGCAAGTGCTATGTATTTTTACAATGTTTTAGTACTTTTATGAGCAAAATGCTAATCAATTTTTGGAGTTAAATAAAACCCTGGTATGAATAGATAGACCATTGACAGAGCAAAGCCGATGGCACATTCATAAGGTAGAAAAAGAAATGGGCAGATTGGATGGGCCTTGCGGTCCTTATCTGCCGTCAACTTCTATGTTTCTATGTTCTTGTGATGCTAGTACTTTATGTTTTCTGTATAGCCTTTGTTTTTTTTTTAACATTCTCTTTATTGCTGCAGTGAAGCATTTTGGTTTGATACCTGCAGTGTTACACTTTTTAAATTTTTGGATGTTTTTATCACATATTTCTTTTATGTGATTTTTGACACTATCCCACATCTCATTTATTGATTTATCTGCCAACTCTGCTTCCCAGTCTATCTTTTGAAGTTCCTTCTGAATATTTGGGATCTCAGCTGTTTTAAAATTATGGACTTCCCTACATCCTTTTATTATGGGTGTATATTCTTTAATAATACAAAATACACTGTTATGGTCACTATTACCCAGAGGTGGTTCCACTGTACACTTACTAATCTACATTTCCTTTGTTGTTAGTACAATATCAAGAATATGTTCTCCTCTAGTAGGCTGGCCCACAATTTGTGTGAGCTCTAGCTGGTCAATTGTGGCCAAAAATGTCTTGGTAATGTTTTTTGTGGCCATTTCCTGACCCCAATCAATAGCTGCATAATTTAGATCACCCATAATGACCACTTTTTCCATTTCACATACATTTATTATTTCTTTGTTTATTATGTGGCTGGCCTCGTCTACTGTACCTGGAGGTCTATAAATAATCCCTAGTATAATAAAGGTGTTACCTTTTAGTTCTATTCTGATCCATAAAGTCTCTGTATGTGTGCCAGCTTCTTTAACTTTCTTTGAAATATTTATACTTCTAAGCTGTTTTTATATATATGCTGCAACCCCCTCCCCCTTTTATCCATCCTATCCACAAAATGGAGTACATATCCAGGTATTTCTCTACCCCAATCATCCCTATCAGTTCACCAGGTCTCTGTTAACCTAATGATGTCTGTGTCTTTATGCAGTGTAAGCAGTGCTTCTAGTTCTTCTTTTTTTTCCTTTGGATGCTTCTAACATTTGCTAGCATACATCTCAGGGTAGATTTAGTGTGTGTTTGTCTCTTTCTTCTCTGGGTGTGGTTTTTGTGTTCTCTTTGCTTAACTCCTTATGCGTTACTTTTAGGTTTCCTTGTATTCTTTCTACCACCCCCCCCACCTAGTTTAAATGTTTACTATTTTTATTTTGAATACAAGTGGCCAGTGGACAAGTGGACTACTTTATTCCTATTAAAGATTATGTAGTTTGGACCTGTGCAGATGACTTGGAGCACACTCACCCTCCTAGCAGATGTCATATCCACTGGCAAGATATTTTCCAAGAAACATACAGTTCCAGCCAAAGTCACGGCCAGATAGTTCCTGAAATTGTTGTAACACCTCAAGAGAAATTCCCTTCCTACCTGCCTACAATACTACTAAAGGGCCACCAGAGAGAATCTCTTTAGAAATATAGAAATATAGAAACATAGAGACATAGACCATGATGGCAGAAAGGGACCATAGGTTCATACAGTCTGCCCATATCCCCTATAATCCTTCTAACCTTTCCTGGAACCTATTGTTCCTCCAGGGTCATCATCATCATTTTATTGGTCAGCCATATATTTACAGCAGATAAAAACATTAACAATTTAAAATTTAAGAATACAGTACAATTTGTTTTATATCCTGATTCCTTTTGATACTTTACAATAGTATCTTCTGTGAATATCCAGCAAGAATTATAGTGGAAACAACCATATTCTTAACAATACACGAATAAACTATTTATTAAAATAGAATGTGATAATATTTCAAAAAGCTTCCATCTGAGCTAAATCACAGTTTTATAGTTCACAAATAACTGAGGAGCCTATCAAACATTAGCTTATCCCCAGTATTATGTAAAAATCTCATAATCTGGTCCAGAGGGAGACTGAGTTCTGCAAGTATTGGACCCAACCAAGTCTTTCTCTTCTTAGATCACAATAGGCAAATTAGTGTATTATGTTTGAGGTCACCCTCCAGATTCATTCCACATTTGCAATAAGGATTCAATACACCTAGGTGTTTCTGTTTGAGCAGAATGTAATCTGAATCATATAATTCCATCCTGAACCCAGTTATAATTCTTCTTGCAACTGGATCTGAAAAAAATATTAAATAAGGTTCAGAAAAATGGTCAGTTTTAAGTTATTTGTGCCACTGATAATTTTTAAGGCTTGCTATCCAATGAATGATCTTCCTTTATAACTGTATCACTGATCTGACTATTAATCTCAAGGATGGTCTCAGCAACTGGCCTAATCTACTGTATAATGTATACAAAACATGCCCCCCATCCTAATGGGAAAAGAATTTCTTTAATATTTTTAGTAATAGGAAGCACAACCCCCAGTCTAGAATATTAAATTTCTTCTTCCAAACATTGTCTAGGAAGACGATCTTCTGGCAAAAGGAAAAGTTTTAACAGGAAAACTATTTTTTTTTCTCAAAAATATGCTTATGCATCTAAACATGGCCTAATTCAAGTCTTAGAACCTCCACTGGTACAGATTGGGGGTACTGCCAAAATATAACGATAGATTTTGTTAAATAGTACTTCAAAATTTTTGAAATTAGTGAAAGACCATATTTCAGTCACATATAATGTTTGTTTTAATTTTTCATTTATAACTCTAATTATGCCACTTATTTAATCTATATCCAATTGAGCATTACATCTTTTAAAAGCATTAAAGGTCATTTGGAATTTAGTATCCATTAGTTAGATGTGATTTTTTCCCAAAGGAAATATTTGGAAAATCTTACCCCAAGATAATCATAATATTCCTCTGTACATTGCTTCTGTTTATTAATGGATAAGGTTGGGATCCTACTTTTTCTTTTTCCAAAAACAACCATTTTCATTATGTCTGTATTATAGGTTAATTTACTTTCTGTGCATAGTTTAAAAAAGTATTCCACTTTTTTTGTAATCCCAGAAATGAAGTGTAAATCAGAACAACATGATCTGCATAATATTTTTTTTTATTAGATATTGATAGTGAAAGAATTGGAAACTTATATTTGATCTATTATATTGTTGATGTATAAATTAAATAGGATGGGAGCCAAGAGGTAGCCGTGGCATACTCCCTAGTTAGTTTTAATTGGTGTGGTAACCCCCCATCCTGATTATACTGCACCTTAATCCATGTATCCTGATGTAATCTTATTAAGATATTCAATAAGTTTGAATCAATATTTAATGCTTGAAGTTTTCATCATAATAATTAGTGGCTTATACTATCAAATGCTGACTTAAGGCCAATAAAAACAACAGAAAAGTTCAGAATTTTTGATAGTAACATACTTCCAGATAAGATGGGACAGCACATAACAATGTTGGGTCATCGATCTGTTACTTCTGAAGCCATTTTGTACTTCATTAAGAAGACAGTTTTCAGCTATCCAAGTCTGGAGCCTAATTAAAATTATTTTAGCGAAGATTTATTTTCTGAGAAGTAGCAATTAAACTAATAGATCTATACATACTTAGATCTGACAGAAGTCCCTTTTTAAATATTGGAAAAATAATACTGCCTTTCCACTTTGAGGGAAAGTCACCTCCCTGAGAAAAAAAATTAAAGATAACCATGAACATATGAAGTCACAAGTTAACAAAAGATTTATAGACATCTGATAGAATTTGATCAGTACCTAGGGCCTTATTTGAAGATATTGAATTAATAGCATATAGTATTTCTTCTTTATGAATACAAAAAGGCCTAGGAAAATACTGTGCATTACCTTTTGTGGTTTCATAATCAGAATAAAAATCATCTAAATCTTCATCTACAGAAAAATAAAGGGCTTGAATGTGTTCCTTCCAAGATATTGGAGTAATATAGGCTTCAATAGACCTAGTATACTGGTTGTAACCATGACTAACTGAGGACCAAAATCTCTTACAATCTTTTTTCAGAACAGTATTTCATAATGTTTCCCACATAACTCGATTGTATTTCCTTTTCTCTTCCTCCAACACTTTTCTATAATCCTTCCTTGATCTTAACAGTATTTAAGTTTTCTCTTAAAGGATATTTCTTACAATAATTCACTAACCTATTTAGACTGCATTTGGCTTTTTTACAGATTTTGCTAAACCAAGTTGTGTTAATTGGTCTAGAAATTTTAATTGTTCTGCACAAGGCTTAATATAGTTAATAATTTCTGTTCAATTGTTATATGCTATCATGGCATCATTAGTCATTAAAATGGTGTCCTGTAATAGGGACAGATGATCTAAATATAATAATTCTGAAAAAACTCCACAGTTTTCCCCTTCCACCTATTTCTTCCTGAACTGAGCACGTCCCAGCAAGCAGTATTTAATCTGTTCTCACAGACGGTGGTAAAACCTTCTATTTGCAACAGAGTTATTAAGGAAAAATGAGCAGAGTCCAATCGATCCAAAATCATTACATCCTTGAAAAGTTTCAATGCATCTATATTGGTCCATATTAAATCAATTACAGAGGATCCCAGGTGACCCATAAAGGTATAACCTCCCCGATGACCCCCTGGTGATTGACTGTTTTATGGTATAAAACCCTACTCACTCATAATTTTGTTCAGAATGTTACATTGTTGGTTGGATTTCATATATTTAGATTTTCAAATCATGCTTATTGTTGGATTAATAACATCTAATCCAAGAAGGAGCTCATTATCACATTTCCTTGGGCGATTTTCTTCCTGAATTCTAGCATGGAAATCTCCAAGTACAATGAAAGGATAGGTTTCCTAATTATTATAATAATAATAATTATTCTGAAAAATATGACCACTCAAACAAATGAGATGCAGAGTTAGATTTAGAAATAGGAGGAAAATAAACACTAATGAGAATCATTTTAATAGCTGAACATTCAAGTAGTAAAGAGAGAATTCTTTTGTATCGAGATTCTAGTGAGGTGATTTTATAATTTAGGGAGGTTTTGACATATGTTGTCATATCTGCTTTACCCCTACCATAGTTTTTATCCCTATTTGCTGAAATTCTGAATCCTGAATATCCTGGGACATGGGGCGGGGGGTGCTGTCTTTCTGGCACCAGGTTTCTTGAAGACATAAGTTGTCAAAAGTTAATAACAATTTCTTAATTTCCTCATCCACTAATTTGTACATTAACCCTTCTATTTTCCAGGACAGAACAGTCAAGACTCCTGGAAACTTAGTATATTTACATGTGTTTGTCATTGTGAATCTTACATAGCATAGCAATTATACACTACAAAATCTGTTTGGTTATTTTTAGATCAATTATTGCTATGCTTAATTTCCAGTGTTGTGCAGTTTGTTAATAGAACTCCAAGTCCATATAGTACCAAAGAAGATTCCTAGATGAAAGAAGCCAATTTTAGCATTTTTAAGTGTTATGTCTATTTGGGAGCAGTCTGAAATTCTCCTATGAACTGTAATCCATTCTAATGCACTACATCCTATTTCTAAATGAAGAGTGTGTGATAAAAAGGAGGCAATTTCTCTTTTATGGAGCCAATAGTTTTACCTTTTGATATCTTCCAGCCAGACATAGATAAGGTTCTAGTTTCTCAGGGCTGGGAAAGTGTACAAACATAGTTATGAATCACCTCTGATACTCTCCTTTTCTTAAGACCCTCCTTCCTGTTATCATTCAGGGGTCTAGGTTCTGTCTCATCTACTGGTGCCGGCACCCTTTGCAGGGCATGTATAATAATACCATACAATTTGAGGATCCCTTCCTGTTCCCAGATTCTTTCTGCAGTGTCAAAAGTTTTACAGTACGGTAAGATACAGTCAGGAAAAATGGGATCAGGTAGACGTGTGATATAAAAGTTATCAAACTGTTCTGTAATATGAAAAAGATGGGCCACCCACATGCTTAGCTTTTCAGGAGTTTCCATATCTAATCTGGCTATCCCAAACATTTCAATTAAATATTCAAAATGTATTTCTGACTGCTGTAAGCATTCAAAATAAGTATAAACTTGAGGAACAGGACTCACTGGGTGACTTGCCCCTTAGTCTCCCTCTGGACTTCCAATAAAACATTTGTCTCTGACTCAGGTAGCACTTGTAAGATAGTAGTGTTCTCTACACCAGTCATAACACTAATATGGATCCCTTGAGCTGCTCCTGGTCCCTTCATAGTGTCTTGTTTTAGGATTCCTGTGAGCCTATTCTTAGTAATATCAGCTTGCTTTTGGGCCTATATTTCTTATTAGATTTCTTCTTTTAAGGTTTATTAATCCCCCTTATGTCCTGTCCAGACTTTAAGACAGCTGTCTCATCCACACTTTCCTTAAAAAAAGGGGGGAGGTAAATGTACCTGAATTGTCCTATTTTCAAAAACTTTATAACCCTCTTTCACACTGTACCTTTCTTGCTACTGAATATCTTCTCTAAGTTGTTTAAGCATAGCCTGATTGTAAAAACAAATCCTGTTCTATGATTAGTAATTTCCTCCTTTAATGCCCATAAGTTCTCCAGAATTACATTTGCATAGTATGGATTCTTAATAATTGTTTGGATAAGAAAGAAGACACAAAGTTTCCTTCATCACTAAAGTATTCCTTATCATAAACTATGTCTGAAACACTAGGGGCAGTTTCATCCATCGATGAAGTTGAAACTGGTGTCAAGGAATGGGAATTCTTGCCCCTAATTTCAGTATCCCTGGCCCCGTTGATTTTGGAGTCAGTTACTACTAATTTTTTGAGTCCTTCAATAGTCTGATTTAAGACTTGAATAACAGCAGATAAGTTGTCAGCTGAGGTAATAATCTCAAAGGTACTGGTCTCTTCTCCATCCCATAACTGCTTAATATTGGAGGAGAAGTCATTCCTAGGGAAATTTCCTATGGTGATAATTTAATTAAATCAGAACTGTTGTTATTAATTTCCCCAGAAGGTTCAAAATCAAACAATGTCCTATCATAAGATTGCAAAGAGAGAGCATCTACATGGGAGTTATCTAAAACAGGGGAGTGAAGATTAGCAGAAGGAACCTCCAGCACTATGGGGGAGTCTTGGGACCTAATAATTGGTGTAGAAAGAGATACTGCAACCAGCTTACTATCCCCCCAAAAGTCTGTTGTTTTGAGTTTTTTAGAGCTTTTTCTATTAATAGGCTTATCATCAGGCAGACTTACAGATTTTTCTTTTTTTTGTTTTCCCCCTTATTGCCATTTCAAACCCTGTTTTTCAGTAGGGGAGAAACCATCAGTAAGCTATTTTTTCCACTTCTAATACTAACCATGGTAAAATCTTGTCAAGATATTTTTAGGATAGCAGAAAAATGTAATTGCCTCCAAAAATCTACATTTAAAAAGGCTCACATGCAAATTACAAAATTATAAATACAATAATAACAGACAAGCCACAATGGCTAATATTGCACATAGGAATCACTGAATATAATCAATAAATATCCCAAAGTTTATTATAAATTCAGGTTTTAAGTTCCATCAGGATAAATTCTGCTGCCAGGCTCTTCTTCAGATGCTTGCTTCTCAAAAGTGAAGTTATTCATATATCACATCAAGTCCAGAATACTTCTATTGGAACACCCTTGGAGGGGCTTTAAGTTTTGACTTTCTCCTGGGCCTACCTTTAAAAATGGGAGCCTTATCTTAAGTCCCAAAGAATGTTCTAATCACAGAGACAAAAGTCAAAGTCAGGAACAGTTCCTCCACTAAGGGAAATAAAGGCATGGATTGTACTTTATTATTTCATTATTTAAAAATCTTTTAAAGTTATTGTTTTATTTTAATGGAAAGAGATGGTATCAAAACCATACATTTATAAATTAAATTTACTTAATTCAGGGCCATCTATAAAATCTATGAACTCCTGAGGTTCGGTCTAAAAATAATTTAAATTTGCTATGCAAATGACAAATACCTGATTGGTCAGCTTTAATAGTTAAAATAAAATGTGCCTTAATAAATTAACCTCAACTTAATGACAGAGTTTCAAAAGAAAGTTTAAATCAGATTTGTAAAGTATTTACCATATTTGTCAGAGATACTAGCACTACAAAAGGTCCATTTACGAAGTCTGCTAAAAAGCCGACTAAGTACTCACTGGCACTGAGAGCTGCACTGAATCTCCCATCCGAGGTCATACAAGATGACCACGTTGCTGCACCACTCCACACCATGCTACAAATGGGCTGAAGAAAGCTGTTTTATTTGTACTTTCTCAATTTAGTTCTAGTAGCTAATTAATTAAACTACTGTTATTTTGTTAGCTAAAAACTCACTGACTGAATTTAGGTGTGTAGAGCAGAATAGATCCTGCTGACATGTGACTGTGTAGCTGATAGACTTCTGGCATTTTGGAGTTTAGAAATGCTGGTGGATTTAGAAAGGGTGAGGGGGTTCTTGCTCTATTTCAACTGGAAAAGTTGGGGCTGAACTCCCTGAGTGAAAAGCATAGCATTTTTAATCCTCAGCCTTTGCTTAATAGTGAGGAAATTGGTGTGGCTGTCCAGCTGTTCGATAACCTAAACTGAGAGATCCTCGAGTGAGGGGAGTGAGGAGTGTGAGCAGAGTATCAATATTTTTTTTATTAAACTTTATTAAAGTTTATCAGACAAACCAAAAAAGACATACATACATACAGTATAACCCAGGTTCACCCCGGGCCCACATCCCCAAACTGGCTGTGGCCACTATGTACATCTGCATAACTATATACATACACAGTTTTCATATAATATTCTAGCCATTATCCCACTGACTTGCTAATGTAAGTTGAAATCTATCAAATCTAAGTTAACTATGAACCTAGTCAACTTTCCATGTTGACTATCCCTCGTTGGTACTAACATTAGGTTCTAATTGGCTGTAAGTCATTTAAGCCAAGCTTTTAAAACTGTGCCCCTAGAAAAGAGAGAGAATCCATCCTAATCCCACTGATGTGGCAGACCTAATATGACCACAATAAAAACTATCTAAAGAGAATAAAGCACATCTCTTAGAAGAGTACTTAAAGGCAAGACATTACAGTCTTCTGTAAAGATCAAAGTCACTTTTATCTTTTTTTAAGCAACTATTTCTAGCTAATCCCAATCAGACAGACAGATCTGGGTTCGAGTACTCTTAAATTGTATTGAGTATGCTGCCTCTAATACCCTCCACCTTTTATCATAGATTTTCTTTTTATCTTCCATTATCATTTGTCTTTTGAGTCTATCTAGGATATGTAACAGATCTCTCTCCCACTGATCATAATTATAGATAAGGTCACTTTTCCAATGTCTTAGGACAGATGCCTTAACCAGGGCAGACATCAATGCTACATGATGCTTAACTGACTCCCTCAAAACCAAGTTCATATCTCCCAAAATGCAGATCTCTGGCTTAATACGCTCCGAATAGTTTAGTAAGGGATCCATGTTTTGACCAATATGAACCCATAATGAATTTATTTTGGGACAGTCTCACATCACATGTAACAAATCCCCTGGTTTCATGCCACATCTAAAGCACAGATCTGTCTGAGTCTCATGGAACGTAGCTTAGCTGGGGTGTAGCAGATATTTGAGAAAATAAAAAATTGCATAGTCTTGTATTTCGGTATAGGCAGGAATTTAACACTCTTCCAAATCTCTTTCCAGTCAGGTCTCAGGGGAGTTATGCTTTTCTCCCAATATAAAACTTGAGCCGAGGAACCAGAGCTCACATAATCTGACAATACTTTGTAAACTTTTGAGAGGGGGTGTTGGGAATAATCAATCTCCCTCAGATTATCCCAAGTAAATGGGCTCTGTCCAGCATCTTTACTATCTCTTAAAAATTGCTGCACCATATTTGTGATCTGAATATTTTAAAAAAAAGTCCCAATCCCTAGTCTGCAGTGGGAGGATTGCCTTATCCTCTACTATAAAATCTGCCAAAGTTGGGTCAGATAAGTGCAGAGCCCAATGGTCATTGATTATTTGTCCCCCCCAGATGAAGATTAGGGTTTCCCAGTATAGGCTGATCCCGAACTCTCATTTGGTCTCTTTTCTGTGTGGGATTTAAAAAATTCCACCATGCCAACATTGATTTAAAAATTGGTGTCTGCCTTCCCCTTTTAGGTAAGCCTTTTGGATATGAGAAAAGCAGCACTGCTGGGGAAAGTTTCAGGTCCTCCGGAATTTGTCTCTCGATTTGCAGCCAGGTTGGGGTGTATCCCCCTTCTTCCAGGCCTCTGTACCACCATCCCATTAAACCTAATTGTCCCACAACATAATATAAATGTAGGTCTGGAAGTTTAATATCCCCCATAAGGTGGGGAAGGCGTAAAGTAGTATGTTTTCTCCTGGGGAGTTTTGAATTCCACAGAAATGCAGAGATTACCCTCTGGATTTTAATAAACCTTCCTTTAGGAATATTATAGGGCAGTAAATTAATTGGGTATAGCAATCTAGGCAGGAGATTCATTTTGATCAGTCCCGGTCTGGCAGTGAAGTTTAAGGGGAGTTTATTCCACCTTAAAATATCAGTTTTGATTACCGACAAAAGACTATCAATATTTGCTTCCACCCCATCCTCTAATTTAGCCTTAATCCAGATACCCAGATATTTAATCTTAATTGGGGCCCAGTTCATTTGCAAATGTTCAAAATCTGCTCTGTAAGTAAAAGCGGTAAGAGGAAGAACGTGCGTTTTGCTTAAATTTAATTTGTAATTGGAGACGTCAGAAAATTGTCTAATGATTTCCAGGCCGTTTTGGAAGCTGTCAGCTGGATTGTGTAAATGTAACATTATATCATCAGCAAAAACCAAGAATTTAAGCTCCCTCCCATGAACCTTAATCCTTTGTACCGCAGGCTCCATGTGGAGTGCTCTTAATAAAGGTTCCAAATAAATATTAAGCAAGATTGCTGACAGGGGGCATCTCTGTCTGCTCACATTCATCAGAAGGAACTTTTTAGATAGATAGCCATTGCACAGAACCCTTGCAGTGGGGGCAGCATAAAGGTTTTTAAGACCTCTGAGAAGGCCCTCAGGGAAGCCCATTTTCTCCATCGTCAGAAATAGAAAAGCATGGGAAACCCTGTTAAACGTCTTGTCAGCGTCGAGTGCAATCAAAGCCATAGATGGCTTGGATTTGGAGGCCCTGCCAATGATATGTTGAAGTTTCCATAGTGCATCATGTGCCCCTCAACCTGGCATAAACCCTACTTGATCCTGACAAATTAATAAGGGAGCAACTTTTAAAACTCTATTAGCCAGGATCCTCGTTAGCACTTTAATATCTTGATTTATTAAATCTATGGGTCTATAGTTGCCAGGCAAATCCCTAGGTTTATCTGGCTTTGGGATAAGCGTAATATAGGCTTGATACAAGGGAGGATGGGGAACCCCATCATGCATAGTTTGAGAGAATAAGTCTTTCAGTAGCGGGAGTATAGACAATAAATGAACTTTGTAAAATTTAGCTGAAAGACCATCAGGCCCTGGTGTCTTACTGTTTGGCAATGCTTTAAGTGTTGCCATTATTTCCACTTCTTGGATTGGGGCTGCCAAGGCCTGAGTCTGCTCCTGGTCCAACTTAGGCAGAGGTATCTTATCTAGAAACCCTCTAATCTCTTCTTCAGTACTAATAACCCACCCTGATAAATCTCAGTATAATAATCTGCGAAAGCATCAGCCATTCCCTGAGGGTCTGTAATAATGTCCCCTTTAAATTTTACTGCAGCAACCATCTGTTCTGCCTCCCATTCCCTGATTCTGTTAGCCAACAAAGGCCTGGCACATCCCCCTGCATTAAATATTTAGCATTTAATCGTTCAAGCCAGCTATCTATCCTGACATGCATCATGCTTCTCATTTCATCTAATAACTCTCTAAGCTCATTGTCCAGCTCACTAGAAGAACCCTCCAAAGGGAGTAGTGACTTAATGTCCCCAGTTAAAAATTCTTCTCGTTCTCTATTCATACTGTTCCTCTTAGCAGTATATTCCTGGGCTATTCCTGCTTATAGTACTTTACAAGTAGGCCAAGCAAGCCTCTTATCCTGGAGTGTCGGTAATTGGGTCTGGATAATTTCCACCAGAGCTTTCTCTAATTTAGACACAGCATTATCAACCATTAATACCGCATCATACTAATCTCCATCTATATGGTTTTGGGGGAATGGTATCTATTTCCCAGAGCATCTGTATATGGAATGGTCAGATAATACTCTGTTAAGAGTAGTCAGTTCCCTGACACCCCTTAGTGCTGCCCCTTTGACTAAAAAAAAGTCAATTCGAGAGTGGGTTTTATGCACTCCAGAATAGAAGGTCATGTCAGTGTCCCCTTTAAAATACACCCTATAGGGGTCTACTTATGCTGTGACCTCCGAAAATCTACTCAAAGCTACCTGTGCAGCAGAAGGTGGTCTTTTAGAAGGTGGGTTCCTGTCCACCCAATTATCCAAGCAAAGATTCCAGTCACCTGCTAAAATAAGTGAGTGGGGTGGGAGCGTAGCAATATCCACCTCCAGTGAGGCAAAAAAATCAGGTTTAGACGGTGTAGGGCCATAAATTGAAGCAAAAGAAAATGGATTTCCAAAGATAGTACCTGAAACATAAATCCCCCTACCATCCTCTCTTGCCTTAATTTGATAAATTACATATGGGCAAGCCTTCCCTACTAGTATCGCCACACCCACCGATGCTTTTGCATTCCTTTCTCCTATTACTTGGCCCACCCACATTTTCTTCAATAGATATAGTTCCTCTTTCAATAAATGGGTTTCTTGTAGTGCAGCTATTTGAACCCCCAGTTGATTAATATATTGTAATATTACCAGTCTTTTCTTCCTCCCCCTGAGGACTTTAACATTCCAGCAAATAAATGTAAGCAATACCATTATTTATAACAATACCCCTGCTTTTCACCCTCCTACCGTCTGCCCACCATCTTATATACACCTTGGATTCTCTCTCTTCCCTTTTCCCCAAGTGACCCCCAACTATAATCCCCGATCCTCTGATCATTCTCCTTAATCAGATTGAGATGTGAATGAGCTAGCCACTAAGTGTCCCCGGACCCCTCCGAATCCCATTAAGAAATCTATGGACCCCACCCATGATGTTAAATCCCACCCTAAGCTTCTTGAGTTACCAAATACCTTTTATGGATAGAGGAAGATAAACTTCAGAGGCTCAGTAAATGCATTCATCTCCCCACTAGAGGTCTCTCCCTCTATAATATCCAGTAGTAGCTAGGAGAATGCACTCCAACCCCTATTTAGTCCTCGCCGCAGAATCAGAGGTCAAAAAGCTTAACACCCCCGACCTCAGATAGATGCAGCAATAGAATTGTCCCCCCAGTTCAATAATGTCCCTCATGTCCAGTTTCCCCAGTTTCCCCCATTCTTCTAGTTCAGATGTAACAGATGAGGAGAAACCATTGAGCCCCTGAAACCAATAAGTAACCAATCTAGAGAGAATGCCCTAATATAACTACTAATTCAGTGTAGGTATGTTCAGTATCACAGATTTACCAACCCCCCATTCACCACTGGGCAAAGTCACTCCTCGTCCCCATGAAACAGTAAAGAAAAAACAGCAGTCCACACTGAAAGGTCTTGAACCAGTTTAGGCATTTCTGCATTGCTCAATAATTCAGGCTGTCTGCTGTTAGCCCCCCATCATAAAATAAAATTTGAGCTCCCTGAGTTAAAAATAAAATTTAATGGACTTGGGTCCATTTGACCCTAGAAATAAGCCATTCCTGAACAGTCCCACACAGAATAGTTCCATTGTGGTCAAAACAGTAAAGGGTCAAATCTTAAAGTCAAGCCTCCTGGCACCTCGAATCTTCAGGTCGCAGATTTAAACAAAGCTGGTAGCTCCACCCGCAGGTCTTCTGCAGCATCAGCCGCCGTCGCATACCTCCTATCTCCAGTCTGCAATCTCACAATCAGCATTGCTGGGTGTTGGGAGTCTAAACTTCACCCCTGCAAGATAAAGCTTCTTCTTAATCTCTGCATATTCCTTCTGTTTTTTCCGAACTGAGGGTGTCAGGTCCTGAAAAAGCCAGATAGATGCCCCGTTCCATTGTAGAGTTTTGTTTGCTCTGGCTTTGTACAGAACATGGGTTTTTTTCTTTGTAATTTAAAAAGTGCATGATAAGGACCCGAGGTCTAGCTCCAGGTGGGGGGATCTCTCTCATAGAGTGGTGTGCCCTTTCAATATTGTAGGACTCTCCAAATGGTGTTGGACCGAACAGTTTCATAAGGAGATCCTGCATAAAGGATACGCAGTCCGATCCTTCTGTCCACTTGGGAAGACCAGCCATTATCAGGTTGTTCCTCTGACTGCATGACTCCTGGTCCTCGAGTCGATCTTCCAGCTTCCTAACTTGTTTTTTCGAAGTAACCACTTCATGGTCTATTGTTGCTGTCTTCCTTTCCTGGGAGGCAACCCTGGCTTCCATATCCCCCACCCATTGCGTTAAGGCCTTCAGTGCTGATTTTAAAATAGAGAAGTCAACCACTAGCCCTTGGAGGAGATGTTTAATTTCGGAAATATCATCCAAAGATGCTTGCCCTCCTCGATCTTCAATCAGCTGGCCATCATTTTCCTCTGGCACCCGAGAGTGAGGTTTTGATTGTTTCACAGCTGGTGACCTTGCAGCCAGAGGCTTGGGGCTTCCACATTCCATCTCGGCCATGTTCTCGACCTCTCACGGCTTTGCCTGACGTGAGTGCATTACTTTGTTTTATGTTTTCTGCTTGCACCCAAGAATGCTATACCACTTTAGGTAACAGAATTCATGTTTGCAAATGAAATTGTGAGGTCAAAAGTAGGTATTTACAGTGCAATATTCGGCGTGGACCAGAAGCAACCTACGGGACATCTTTTCCCCTCCAGCTCATCACGTGATCCTCAGCAGAGTATCAATATTGATATGCTTGATTTTGTCCAGCCAAAGGTATGCCATTATTGCCTAGGAGGGAGGATTGTCCTTCTCTGATTAAAAGTTTTCCCCGAGGTTACTACACTCAGCAGAGCGATTCTGTTTTTTTCTTTTTTAGGTGCTTTCATTCCCAGTATTGCTGAATGGTTAAAAGGAGAGAGAGAGAGAGCGAGAGAGAGAGAGAAGCAGGCACTCTCTAAAAACAGAATGAGACAGTGGGGAAAATGTTTTGTAAAAAGCAGCTGGAAAACGGGCAGTGGATATCCAGCAGGTTTAAGAGCATGGTTTTCCTCTGGCATATTGGAGCCTCTGATTTCTATGGGAATGGTAAGCGTGGAAATTTCCATATTTATGATCGAGGAATTAATATGCTGGGCTATGAAGCTAATAAATAAGTGAACTGTCTATCATGTTCACAAAAAAATGTTTGGAATAGTGAGCAGCACACTGGAAATATTGGAAACATGTTAATCCTGCTATTTTTGACTCATTGTGGTAAGACTCCTAAGTAGGGGAAAAAGGGTATCTGTACTTATTCCCGCAGACGAATTTCCAGATGACCAGAATCCCGAGACCAAAATGCCGAAAAATTAGAATCCCGAATAATTACAATCCCGAGAACCAATATGCCGAAAAATAAAAATCCCGAATAATGACAGTGACAGAATCCCGAATGCAGAAAACAGCTCTATAAATGTCCATATAAATGCAAAGCGGCACAGTGCAGTGATTGCGATACAGAAGCAACAATGCAAGGTCTGGTAAAAAAAAAAAACAATTATGATGTCAACAGAGAAGTGGAGATGCTTGGAAACCAGGTTCGCTATCGCAACTGGATTCCAATTCTGAAAGCACAAGAGATGGTAAAAGAGTTATTGGTTCAAGTATATTATCTGCCTGCTGATAATTATTTACCTTCATTTTGAAAGCCTTTAGAGTACCAAAAAAAGATAAAGACATAGATGGATCGGCAAAACCCTGAAGCTAAAATTATCGTATTCCATGCTCTTGCATTCGAATCCGGCAGGGACTTAATAATAAGGCACTCCAGAGTTAGAGGGACACCGAATTATGAAACACATTGTTTTTATGTGTACCCAGATTTTGCATTTTCAACACAGCAGAGAAGAAGGAGTCCCAGATTGCTGCAGATATGGATGTTGCAGAGGACTTATAAATTCAGGTCTCCTTAAAAACATAAAAATAAATAAATATGTACATGGATTTATTTGTAAAGAGGCTTAAGTTGAGACGCAATGAGTAAAAGAATAACTATTTAGTAAAATATATGGTCAGCATGAAATACAAATAAAGGCACATCGAGTTTATAAGTATAAGTATTTGAAATATTTACAATAAGTTGCACGTCCCCCAATTTGAATTGTTTGAATATGGTAGGATTAAGGATGACTATGATCTAGTACAGTATTAACCCAGACTCCCAGAAGAAAATAATGAAGTGGTGCTGTCTCTTGAAGAATGAGGCTACAGAAGTTCAGAAGTTGGTTTCCTGCCAAATGATTTATGTGCGTCAGGATTTACAGTGACGGGAATATCGGAGGTTGGGCAATTATTTTTCCGGGAATTTGAAGGCGGGAATATAAACGTCAGGATTACCGTCTGCGGGATTTAGTACATAAATCGGGAAAAAGTGTTATTTGCAGCATGCTCATTCTGCTCGAACTGGCAGCGTATACCCAGTGTTTCAGTGACTCCAGAATTTGTCTATGGAGTAAAACTTATTGGAGACATTATGGCCAACTCATTTGATTTCTGGCTAAATGAGTACTAAGCTGAACATTTGACTAAATTCAATGTTTTTTTCTTTTAGAGGGCCATAAAGTAACAGAACGGAGTCCTGTTTGGACTTCTGGTTTACGTGGCTTTGTACTTTGTGAATTAGAAATGAATGAATGAATGAATGAATGAATGAATGAATGAATGAATGAACTCTCAAATTTAAAAGAGCTATTTTTTTTATGGTTCTTTGTTATTTTTTATGTTTGCTTGCACGCATGTGCAAGAAACATAGTGACATCATCCGAGTTTTTGGAGGTGTGTCACCGCCTCTTCCAATTCAGTCAGTGTGTTGGCAGGCATGGCCCCTGTCCGCCAATGCATGCTGGAGCTGTCTATGACAGCTCCAAAATGCAGTGGCGTACAGTTGAAAGGGGGAGCTATGCTTCAGTGAGCAGCGATCAGATATCGCCTGCTCATGCACAGCCCCCTACACACCTACACACACACACACACACATATATACACACCTGCACGCATACATACTGCATGCTCCCCCACACACACACTCCATAGCCGACAGGTGCCCAATCCCTCTCGACTGTGCTGTGCCTCCAAGTTTTCCAAATGCCACGCTGGGTGCCCACCCCAGCATGGCAACTCATCGTTATAGCTGACGGGGTGCCCAATCCCCGTCCGGCTTCACTGTCTCCCCCTGAGTACAGGGTGCCAGCTGAGCCCACCCCAGCATGGCAACAGATGCCATGGCCGATGGGGGTACCCAACCCCGCCGGCTCCATGCCCCCAGCCATCCTTCTGCCACACTGGGAGTCCACCAGCATGGCAAACGTCCCATGTTGTCTTTTTTTTTAAATACCTGTAAAGAAAAACGGTCCCACGCAGTCCTCCTGCCCCCCCCCACAACCCGCACCCACCCACTGCGCACCCTACCTCCCACACCCCCTCACCCCATACTTACCTCCGGAGCTCGGCGATGATCTTCGTGGACCGGGAACACGTTGCACTTTTTCAAAGCCAACCGCTAACTGAGGAAATGCCGTAAGCTGTATAATGGGATAGATAGGGTTTTTTCAACTTTGTTGCATATCTCAGGCATTTTTTGGAATTTTTGCACCAAATTTTCAACATGGGGTTTTTGGGACCCCTTCTCATGAATGATGTCACTGTCATGGCGTTATTCGGGCCCGAAGGGTGATTTCGCAGTCACTGCATGGAATCACCTTTTGGGCCCAATTAACAAAATGACACTGCCAGCATTCATAAGGTGGGCTCTCAAGAAGCCTATTTTGAAAATTAGGTGGAAAAATTCAAAAAAATGACTGTTTTACGAGCGTGCATTGCGCAGTTCCTACGCAGGCTCATAAGATCATGAATTTTCAATATTTTCACTCCAGATTTTCAACATTGCCATTTTACCACACCTTCTTATGAGTAGTACAGCTGTCATTTTTCACATTTCATCCAAAATGTGTTTCCGCCGATGTAGTGCACAATGGCACAGTCGGTGTGTGAAATCAAAGAACAGGACAAATTAAGAAAATCACAGTGACACTGTTCATGAGCAGAGGTCTTAAAATGGCTATGTTGAAAATTTGGTGAAAAAATTCCTAAAAATGACTGTTTTACGAGTGTGCATTGAGCAGTTCCTAGGCACGCTCGTAAGTTCGCGAATTTTCAATATTTTCACTCCAGATTTTCAACATTGCCATTTTACCACACCTTCTTATGAGAAGTACAGCTGTCATTTTTCACATCTCACCCAAAATGTGTTTCCGCCCATGTAGCGCACAATGGCGCAGTCGGTGTGTGAAATCAATGTACGGGACAAATTAAGAAAATCACAGTGACACTGTTCATGAGCAGAGGTCTTAAAATGGCTATGTTGAAAATTTGGTGAAAAAATTCCTAAAAATGACTGTTTTATGAGCGTGCGTTGAGCAGTTCCTACGCACGCTCGTAGTTCGCGAATTTTCAATATTTTCACTCCAGATTTTCAACATTGCCATTTTACCACACCTTCTTATGAGAAGTACAGCTGTCATTTTTCACATCTCACCCAAAATGTGTTTCCGCCCATGTAGCACACAATGGCGCAGTCGATGTGTGAAATCAATGTATGGGACACATTAAGAAAATCACAGTGACACTGTTCATGAGCAGAGGTCTTAAAATGGCTATGTTGCAAATTTGGTGAAAAAATTCCTAAAAATGACTGTTTTATGAGCGTGAGATACGCAGTTCCTATGCATGCTTGTAAGTTTGCGAATTTAATATTTTCACTCCAGATTTTCAATATTGCCATTTTACTACACTTCCTTATGAACAGTACAGCTGCCATTTTCCATATGTCACCCAGAATGTGTTTTCACACATGTAGCGCACAATGGTGCTGTTGGTGTGCGAAAGCAATGTTTTGGACAGATTAAGAAAATCACAGTTACACTGTTCATGAGCAGAGGTCTTAAAATGGCTATGTTGAAAATTTGGTGCCAAAAGTCCATAAAATGACTGTGTTACGAGTGGGCATTGCGCAGTTTCCACGCACCCTCATAAGTTCATGACTTTGTAATATTTTCAGTCCAGATTTTCACCAGTGGCATTTTCCACACTTCCTTATGAACAATACAGCTGTCATTTTCACAACATGGCTGAAGTGTGTTTTCACACTTTCAGCGCGAGTGATGCGTGGCACATGGAAATCATTGTTCGGGACAGATAAAGAAAATCACAGTGACACTGTTCATGATCGCAGGCACCAAAATGCCTGAGTTGACAATCTGCTGTAAAAAATCCCCAACCTAATTATATTATGGGCGTGCGTTGCACAGTTTCTATGTACGCTCGTGACTTCACATTTTTTAAAATATTTTTACTGCAGATTTGCAACATTGCCATTTTTTACACCTCCCCATGAACAGTACAGCTGTCATTTTTTACATCCTGTTCGGAATGCTTTTTGCACCTGTGGTGCTAAAATGCCCGTAATCGCTTTGCATAAAAGCAGCTTTCGGCTAACAAACTGATATTCCCCTGTTCATGAGGTGGGTCACAAAAACATGTTGAAAATTTGGAGTGAAAATACCAATGAATGCCTGAGGTATTAGGGTTTCCAACCATAACGCCCAACCCTGTAGAGAAATGACAGGCATCAGGGGTGTGACTTGGGATTCTTGCCTGTAATGCTCATACCATTCCACACCCTGCAGCCAAGAGTGAGAGGCATCGAGTATGCCTTGACTCTTTGGCCCCAAAGTTCACCCCATTCTCCTATATCGCACCCATCTCACTGTATTTCCTAATGGAATGGGGTGCGCATAAGGGCCAAAGACCCCAAGGAACACCGTGACACTTGTCAGTGTCTGCAGGGTGTTGTGTGGTGAAATGGCGTGGCTGTTATGCCTGACAACCCAGAGGCACACCCCAATGCCTGTCACTCTCTGCAGGGTGGTGGTGGGGTTGGCTTCAGTTCAATATTTCACTGCCATTCCTATTACGCAGCTCTGTAACTTCTACACTACCACTGCCAATGCCAGTAAGCAAACATTCGGCATTGACAAATGCTTGTTATTTTTCCCTTCTATGGTCTCAGTACAATTTCTAATTATGTTTTAATGAGGAGATGATCATTCCAGGTTGATTCAGAGGAGTCATTTTAATTAAGAGCTTTTTAATAGCAATTGTTAAATTCAAAATGGATAACAGTTATGAACATATATTAGTTTGGTACTAATGGTTCGGGTTAATGATATGTGATATTAATGTAATTTAGACTGTTTGTTGTTAAGGCTTTGGGATCTTCTCTGGCCATCTGGTGTCAGGTGGGACAAGATTGTACATTATGAGTGGCTCCACCAGTGACATGGAGTCCCACTATATGCTGCAGAGGTGACTTATGGGTGTAACTGGAAGTGGGGTAATCAGTGGGGCTTGGAACAGCATGAGCCGTATGGTGCTCCAGTGGACGTGCTTCAAAGCTGATGTGTCCAGTGGGCTATCAGGTAGGCACAAATATGATAAACATGTGAATGGTTGGGTCAGAGGGTGTCACAAGGATCAGCTGTATGCTCAATTGAGGCCAACAGGTATAGCTGGTCGTAGGGCGAGCCATGGGCATGGAGCAGTATGCACTGCATGGTGCTTAAATGGATATGCCTTCAATCTCAACAGACCCAACTGGCTCCTAGATAGTATCGGTGTGGATTTGAAGTGACTACTTGGGACTTTCTTAAAACACAGTTCTTATTAAGAACCTCAAGTATGGCCAATAAGAGTGGTCGTATAGGAAGTGGTCTGCAGGGTATGTAGCAGTTCTTCTGCATGATACCTTTAATGGTTGCCTTATTATTGCAGTGGATCCATTTGGCCATCGGGCTGGCTTTGATGGGATAGGATGTGTGTGGAGGAGATAAACTCTGATGGGATAGATCAGTCCTCTATGGTGTCATTTGGCACAAAGGCTACCACTTGGCCATTTTTTAGGATATAGTAATGTTGGACTGGCTATATTATTAGCTTGATTATGGAAGGGACTTATTTAATTGATCGTGATACAATTTTGGTATATAATTTATACGCTTTTATATGTATCATGATGAATTTTACAGCATGTCAACTGAGACTGAAGATATATGTTGTGTATTGAAGGAATTGTTGCGTTTGTTTAGATATTGTAATGACTTTTTAGATGAACAATAAAATTTTACTACTTCCAGAATCTCCCATCCAAGTAAAACAACTGCTCAAGTCAGTTTCCAAGCCTCAGAAAACCAACAAAAATGCTTCCCTCATAAGGTTTGTAGAAAAATATCCAGTCCTTGTTTTTTGTATAAACAAAGGAAAGCAAACAAGGTAGAGAAAAAAAACAAGAATAAATACTGCAGGGTTATAACCCAATCTTTCTCATACCTAAGCGAGCCAAATATAGAGAGGCAATTTTGTTCAGTGAGATTTCAGTGTGTCAGTGCAGCTTTCACTATAAGCATGTCAGCATGTTTGTGCAGCATTTAAAAATGGCACTGATAACAAAAGAACACTAACGCATGTGCACTTTAGACCCAAATTCAGATCATGGGATCAAACCACAAAAACTGGAATGAATTATCTCTTAAATAATAGTTTTAATCAAGTAGTGCAGTTCGATAAATAAAATGAATTATTTATTAAATTATTTGTCTATTTATTGCACTGAAAAGTTAGAGTCCCCACCTCCAACTTTAAAATAGTCAGAACGATCCCTGACAAAAATCATTAAATTGCTCCAGACGAGTGCAGGCAAACAAGACAAAGAAAATAAAAGGAACGCACATCAAAACAAATCTTCCCATGCAAAAAGGCAACCTCCAAACATACTCCTCTTGCTTAAGGCAGACAAAATGAGTATTCCATGGATCCAGCCCAAGCGGGATGCCGCATCAAGTTTTAATCAATTTTTGTTAAAAGGGAGGGAGGGAGGACTATGGAGATAACAGCAGGTAATAACCCTGGAAACTAGAATAAAAGGAAAAAATGGTATCCAAAAAAGTTCCTGGAGACACTGTTTTTGCCCCCCTCAGGGTTTACTGACCTAGAGTAACCAGCTCTGCTATGACCACCATGGACTTCTTTAGCTGGGTGCATTCTGGTTGGGGCAGCTGAACAGGAACAGCAATAACTTTGTCACACCAGACAGTCCAGAATGGCTCTGTAAGTATTATCAGCACTAGTAAAAAGCCACCCAAATGAGCATTTAGCTATGGTGTGCAGGCAACGGTGGCATACCTGCTGATAAAAGAAAAGTGCCTATACAGAGCCCTGCTCTCAATGTTTCTCCTCAGCAGTGAAGCATGCAGTCACAGCTTCTCCCAGAATCCTCATTCCTCCAGGGTACTAACCCTCCCCTTCCTATTACCATTCTCGTCTCTGGTCTTTTTGATGAGCGACCACTGCCCATGCACATATCTGCTTGAATCCCCTGACTGTGTTTGCACATGCCACTGCAGCCCACAGACTATTCCAATGTTCCACCATACTTTCCATAAAGAAGTACTTCCACATACCCCCCTAAACCTCCCTCCTGTTAATTTTCACTCATGACCACATGACCTCAAGTTAGTACTCAGGGTAAACAATTCCCCACAGTTTACCTTGTTAATTCTTTTAAGGAACTTTTTTTCTTCTTTATATATGTCATTTGCTCCATGTGGCCACCTATGCCTGCCACCAGGCCACCCTCTTGCCCAATCCTATTATCCTCTTCACCCCTTGGGGATCAATAAGAAGCGGGATTTGAAGGCATTGGGGGGCGGTCACAATCAGCCATAGGGAGACACAGGATTTTTGGTTTTTTCTCCTGTCCTGCCTGGAACAGTGGTCCACAGGCAAGCGTGTGTACATGGAGGCACATGCATGCTCCTGGAAGAAGTGTGCTCATTCCACCCTCCCAACATTCATCAGTCCAACAGACATCCCTTGATCTGACATCCAGCCTCTACAGGGTGACAGCCAAAAGTGAGGAAACTAGCCTCCAAAGTCTGGGAGATGAAAGTAGCCCAGCAGTCAATAGAATCATCTTCCAACCCCCAGCCAATCCCCATTGGCCCAAGCTCACCTGAAAAATTGGTCACTGGCATGGTGTGAGATATGGCATCTAGCACCTCAACCCTCTGCACCACCAGGCTGGCTGCTTTAAGGAACCAGAATGTTTCTGTATCTCCCCTCTCCTTTCTAGTTTCCAGTGAGTACATATTTAGTAGCTTGAGTCACTCCTCAAAGGATCTATCCTGCTGGCCCTGAATCATTTTTGTTACTCTGCACTGCACTGTTTCCAACTTATCATTGTGCTTTCTCAGGTGAGGACTCCAGAGTGGGACAGAGTACTCCAAGTGCAGCCTCAAAAGTAATCTGTATATAGGGGAAGTATTACCTCTTTTCTTCTTCTATCAATACTCCTCCTAATACATCCCAGCATCCTGTTAGCCTTGCTATAAGCCACGCTGCACTAGCACATTTGTTTAAGCAAGTTACTGATGATAACTCCCTGCTCACATTCCTGTTCTGTAGTGCTAAGTCTTACCCCATCCATCCAGTACTCAGTCTTGGGGTTCCTTTCCCTAGGTGCATTACTTTGCACTTTTTTGCATTGAATTTTAACTGCCAGACCTTTGACAAGTCCTCTAGTTTTTGTAGGTCCCTCTGCATATCCCTTATTCCCTCATCACTATCCACCCTCTCACATAGTTTTGTGTCCTCTGCAAAGAGACACAGCCTGCCCTGGATTCCCTCACCAGTGTCACTAGTGGACATGTTTTAAGAGGACCAGACCCAGGACAGATCTCTGTTAAGCCCTGCTCGTAATCTCCCTTTCCTCTGATATAACCCCATTGACCACCACTCTCTGCTGCCTCCCTTCTAACCAACTATCCACCCGGTTCACTATGGTTTTAGACACACCCAGGTCTTCCATCTTTTTGAATAACCTTCAGAGTGTGGTATCAAATCAGAACCCTTGCTGAAGTCAAACTACAGCAGATTCACAGCATGGCCCTCATCTACTTTCTTGGTCACGCAGTCAAAGAAAAAAATCAGATTAGTCTGACAAGATCTTCATGCCATGAAACCATGTTGTTTACTATCCTGGAGCCCACTGCTCTCTAGGTGGTCCACGAGGTCCTCTTTGACTAGTGATTCCATCAACTTCTCCACTATGGAGGTCAGATTGACAGGCCTGTAGTTCCCTGGTTGCTTCCTATCTGCCCCCTTCCCTTATGAAGTGGTACAGCATCTGCCATTCTCCAAATCTTGGAACTTCCTCGGAACTAAGTGAGCTGTTGAACAGCCCAGCCAGTAGTTCAACCAGTTCTACTGCTAATTCCCTAAGTATTGTCAGATGTAACCCAGTTTGTCCTGGGGCCTTATCCATCTTAAGGGCTGCCAGCCCTTTCAGGAGCCTCTCACTAGTAAGTATTGGCTGCCTCATTTCCGAGACTCCCTTAGAGACCACTTTAGTTTCACTTTTTGGCATGAATCCGTAGTCCTCCTTAGTGAATACTGAGCAAAAGTAGTCATTCAGGACAGCAGGCTTTTGCTCATCTCCTCTATCACCCTACCCCCCTCATCTAGTTATGCAATGCCCCCCTTTTTTCCTTTTTTCACTGTAATATTGAAAAAAGAGTTTTTTCTGTTCTTGACCCCTTCCGTGATATGCAGCTCTGTGTCTGCCTTCACCTCCCTGATGACCCTCTTTGTCTCTCTATTTTTCTGTAGCTAACCCTCCCTTTCTCTCTCCCCTGCTTTTCGTTGTATTTATAGAAAGCTTTCTTTTTGGCCCTAACTGCTTCCCTGACCCTAGCTGAGAACCATAGTGGTTTCTTAAACCTGTTATGCTTGCCTTTGATGCCTCAAGGATGGCTTCCTTTATTGCCCCCAATCTCTCCTCTACCCCCCCTTATGTCCTTTGCTCCTACTAACTTATCCAGGAGCAGTTCCCTCAATCTATTGAAGTCTGCCCTTCTAACGTCATGGACTTCAGTTCTTGATTGTGGATTCCTGGCCCCAAAGGCCAATTCAAACCACACAGAGTTGTGGTTGCTGTTCCCTAGTGGCACCCCTACTCCCACAGCATCCACCATCTCTGAGTTGGTGAGCACTAGATCAAGGATTGCATTCTGCCTGGTAGGTTCCATAACAAGCGACACCAGTAGATGGTTTTGGAAGGCATCCAGTAACGTCTGACTCCTGTCACTCTTGGCCACCAGGACCTCCCAATCAACATCAGGCAGGTTCAGGTCACCTACCACCCCTACTTGTCCCTTTGCTGCCTCTCTTTTAAGTTCCTTCTTGTGTTCTCTGTCCCTTTCCTCCCCTTGCCCTTGAGGCCTATAGATCACCCCTAAGCGCACTTTCCTGCCTGAGGTTGCCGTGAGTTGCACTCATACTGACTCAGCCTCCCCACAACTACCCCTATTACTTCCATCTTCTGCCACTTCGATTCCCTCCTTGACAAAAAGGGCAACTACTCCCCCCACCAGTTTTCTATCCCTCCTGAACAGTGAATACCAAGGGACCATCATTTCTCAGTCATTTTTATCTGTGGTCTATGTTTCCATGATGGTAGTACACCAATCAGTCACCTACAGTATCAGTATACCTACCAATATCTGGAAATATCTGACCAGGTCTTTGGCTGCAACTGTATTTCAGGACAGCAGTAGCCATAGGCTCAAAGAGAGCTTCCATCAGTTGGGCAATGCACACATTTAAGCCCCAGGGAGGGACAGGATCCCTCACAGGAGGGTACAAGACATTGAGGCCTTTAAAGAACCTTTGAAAATAGATTGTGAGGCAGTGAACCTTTCTTTGCCAGCTGTTATGTCAGCTGAAACTGCTGCTAAATGCACCTTCAAGGCTGAAGGCCTCAGGCCCAGGGGCTACAGCTGAACCAGATATTCCAAGGCTATAGGTAGACCTGCCTGAATGGGGAATTAAATTTCTGGGAGTGCACCAGAATGAAAAGCTCTTCTATTTTGAAGCATATGTTTTCCTTGCTGTTGGTTTTCTAGAAACACTCAGCACTCATTACTTCCTCCAATAAATGTAAGCTAGAGAACTGTAGCCTTCAAAAACCATGCCCTGAAGCAAAGGGTTCTGAGGTCTGGGAATGTTATCTTTACCTAAGATAGAGTCCACAGATTGTATCTCAGGGACAGGTTGACTGAAGACTTATGAAAAAACAAAAAACGCGCACTCCAACTGCCATCAACAGTGCAACCACTAATCTAGAAGACTGTAAACCACTAAAAAATAACATAGAAACATATAATTTGATGGCAGATAAGGACTGCTTGGCCCACCTAGTCTGCCCATTTCCCTACCTATTGGATAAGCTGCAGATCCTAGTTAACCAACAGCCTACTTCTTCCAACCCTGTGCCAGAATTGTCTTATGTCTGTGCCATGCATTCTTGAATTCCCACACTTTTTGACACCACAACCTCCTTAGGAAGGCCGTTCCATGTGTCCACTACCCTCGCTGTGAAAAATGCTTCCTCACATTGCCTCTGAGCCATCACCCCTCTAGCTTCGAATTGTGCCTCCTTGTTCTTGCACATCTCTTTTTCTGAAAGATGATACCCTCTTGGACTTTGTTGATTCCCTTGAGGTACTTGAAAGTTTATATCATGTCTCCCCTCTCCCTCCTTTCCTTGAGGGTAGACATATTAAACTCCTTTCATCTCTCTTCGTATGGCTTCTGTTGCAGACCCTGCATCATGTTAGTTGCCGTCCTTTGGACTGCCTCCATCCTGTCTATGTTCTTGTGAAGATGAGGTCTCCAGAACTGCAAGCAGTACTCCAGATGTGGTCTCACCAACTGTCTGTACAGAGAGATAACAACTTCTTGTTTTCTACTGGTGATGCCTCTCTATTTACATCCCAGTATCCACCCAGCCCTCCTTACTGCCTGCTCACATTGCTTGCTAACCTTTAGGCCATCTGATATGACTACCCCAGGTCCCTTTTCATTTTTGTTGTTGTTAATACCTCTTTCCCCACCATTGTGTACTCTTTCCCTGGATTTTTGCTTCCCAGGTGCATTACTTTGCACTTCTTTGCATTGAATCTAAGCTGCCGTACTTTTGACCATTCCTCCAACCTTGCCAAGTCCCTTCTCATCCTTTCCACCCCCCTTGTGTATCAACCCTGTTGCAGATATTTGTGTCATCTACCAAGAGGCATACTTTTCCTTCCAGTCTCTCTGCAATGTCACTTATAAAGACATTAAAGAGGACCGGTCCCAGTACTGAACCCTGTGGTACTCTGCTAGTAACCCCCCTTTCTTTGGAGTAGACTCTGTTTACTATTACTCTCTGTGTCCTGTTGTCCAGCCAATTTTTTACCCAGACTACCACCTTGGGACCCACTCCCAGGCTGGTTAATTTGTTTATTAATCTTTTGTGTGGGACTGTGTCAAATACCTTGCTAAAGTCTAGGTATGCCATGTCCACAGCCCCTCCCTGGTCTACTACTTTGGCCACCCAATCAAAGAAATCTATTAGATTTGTCTGACATGACCTTCACCACTCTGAAGCTATGCTGCCTTGGGTCCTGTGCCCCACTGGGCTCTAGGTACTCAACAATTCTTTCTTTCAAAAGTAATTCCATAATTTTCCCTACCACTGAGGCCAAGCTAACAGGTCTGTTGTTTCCTGCCTCTGCTTTGCTCCCACTTTTGTGAGGAGGAATCACAGCCACCCTTCTCCAGTCCTTAGATACCACACCATCCTCCCATGATTTGTTAAAAAGGGTAATCAGTGGTGTCACTAGTTCTCCCCTTAGTTCTTTTAGAATTCTGGGATGAATCACATCATGCCCCATTGCTTTGTTCACCTTCAGTTTTAGGAGTTCTTTCAGAACCTTTTCTTCTGTGAAAGGACTGGTATCGCCCCCCTTTCCAGAGTGATTCTATTGATTGGATTAGGTACCTCCCCCTCCTCGTCTTTTGTGAATACTGAGCAGAAGTATTCGTTCAGTATCCCTGCTTATTCACTGCCACTCTGTGCCCACACACCCTCCCTCCCCTTTAATAAGCCTCACTATCCCTCCCTTGGTCTTTCTTTGCTCCCTAATGTACCTATAAAAGGTTTTTATTCCCCTTCTTAACCTAGTTGGCTATCATTTCCTCAATTTGGGCATTTGCTGTTCCGACTGCCTTCCCCATTTCCTTCTGCTTTAACTGGTACAGTTCTCTGTCCTGCTCCTTCTGTGTTTCCTTATACTTCCATGAATGCTATCTTTTTCTTCCTAACCTTCCCTGCCACCTCTTTTGAGAACCATAGTGTTTTTTTTTCTTTCATTTTGATTTGTTTATTTGCTTCACACAAAGGCTTGTTGCCTCTGTGATGGCAGTTTTGATATTTCTCCATTGTTCCTCCACCTCTCCTTCTTGCCTGTTTGCTAGTGCTTTTCTGAGGCACTCTCCCATTTTGACAAAGTCAGCCCTCCTAAAGTCCAGTACCCTCACTTTTGTATGGCTTCACTCTGCTGCTGTGTTTATCATAAACCACACTGTTTGGTGGTCACTTGTTCCCAGATGGCTACCCACTTCTAGATCTGAGATCCCCTCTCCATCCCCATTTGAGAGTATCAGGTCTAAGATTGCTCCCTCCCTCCCGAGTAGGTTCCAACACTAACTGTCTGAGGCATGCTCCCTGTAGAGCATTGAGAATGACCCTGCTCTAGGATGTGGCTGCAGCAAAGGTGCTCCAGTTAACAGCTGGCATATTCAGGTCCCCATCAACAATATCTCCCCTTTTTCTGCCATCCTAAGGATGCCTTCTATCATTTCCTTGTCCATTTCCTCTGTATACAACCCCATGCAGATTGTGGTGCCATTTCTGATCTCCAGGGTGATGCACAGTGCCTCCTTTCCTCCCTGTTTCCCCTTTAGTTCTGTTGCTTTGATCCCTTACCTTACATAGAGACCTGCTCCTCCTCCTCCATTTCTACCCTGCCTGTCCCACCTGTAGATTGTGTACCTTTGCACATTGACATCCCAGTCTTGGTTTTCTGTGTACCATGTTTATGTGACTGCCACAATATCCAGGCACCCCTCTTCCATTAAGGCCACTCGTTCAGGGAGTTTGTTACCCAGACTACTGGTGTTGGTACTTATTGATCTCCATTTTTTGATGGCCTTACCCCTTTTAGTCCCATCACTGTCCTTACTGTCTTTGCCTTTTTCTCCATTTACCCCTGCCCTTCTCCCTGTCAACTTCTCTATCTTGGTGTTTACCTCACTAACTATGCTGATTTTTTTGGGGGCGGGGCTAGGATTTCTCTGCTCCTTTTCAGTGCCTCCCCCCTTGGCTAGTTTAAATGCTTGCCAATGAAGCATTTAAACATATCACATAGAATCCTGGTTTCCTTCCTGGTCAGATACAGACCATTGCACCAGAATAGGCCTGTATCCCTCCAGGTGGACCCCCAGTCCCCAATGAAGCCAAAACCCTGAGCTCTGCACTGGTTTTTCAGCCTCTGATTGAATCCTGTTACATGAGGTCCCTGCACCCTAACTGATGCCCCAGAGGTACACCACAGACAGCTAGCATTTATGTATACATTATACTAACATATAGGGCTAAGTACATCTACCGTACAAGAGTAGATGTCAAGATATGTATGCACATGATTGCTATATGCTTTACTTTCTAATATACTCATGTATTTCTTACTTATAAGATGTTAGGACACTTGTGTCCTTGTAGTGTTATGATATATGAGTCGGCATTGCCATCTTCTGATGTTTTGTATTACTGCACAGCTATGTACATGAACTGTACTTTCTTTGTTTCCACAAAATGATGACTATAACAAAATTGTATAATGTTATCAAGGACTGTGAAGCCACCTCTAATTTAGCCAATAGGGCTCACCTCTGTAACTAGAAATGTTTCTATCTTACAGCAACTTTGGTAATTATCTTAGATATATAATGTAAGACATTACGTCTTCTACCTCGGAGACCCCAGAGATTTCTACACTCCTCGAGGTATAGAGAATGCATTCCATTGGCTCCCAGTTCCTGATGGTAAGAACTGATTAGGGCAACTGTGATTTTCCTTTTGGTAGTAATAAACAAGATTTATTACTCTTATGCAATGTGTTTGTGATTCCTTGCATTTCCATTATTGCCAAGAACCTGAGAGTGAGAGTTTAGACCTCCTGACAATCCCATGGCGCAGAACATCCTAGCCTCACCCATGCCATAGACAGGCAGCACTTCCAAGAAGGTTACTGTGTGTGTTACTTGTCTAAGGCCCCTCCCCAACTCCACAAACTCCTCCTGCACTGCTGTGATCCCGTTCCCAGACAGATCATTTGTCCCTAGGTGGACAATGATGTCCAGCTCCCTCCCCATGCAGCTGCTCTCGTGATCCTGAGGATTCACTCCCTGTCCCTCCAAGCCATGGCTCCAGGTAGGCACCTTACCTCCAACTCCCCCCTCCTAGTTCTAGCCCCTAACAATTGAGTCTCCCACTAAGAGTTGCTTCATTTCCCTGTGGGGGCACATGCCTCCCTCCTGTGGGTCTCCTTTGTGGAGGTTCCCAGCATCCTCCTTGGTCTCCACTGTGGGTACCTCCTTAGAGGAACCACACTCTGCCAGAACAGAATATGAATTTTGGAGAGGTACAACTGGAGGGATGCACCTCTGTTCCACCAGCCTCACCCTCCCTGAGCCTACTGTGGTCTAACCTCTCCTATTTCTTGGCAACCTCTGATGCAAAGTGTGTTGGCCATGACTATGCATTTTTAATAAATTTTATTTCCAGCAATGGTGTGTGCTCCACTTTATTTTTCAGTTGTTCACTGAAGACTTGCTCTACAGGGCCAGGAGCTTGGAGCACCAGGTGCCTAGTCCAGTGCTATGAGGACCATTGTTTCTGAGTACTCTCATCATGAGGGAAAATGGAGGAAATGCATAAAGGAATTTCCCTATCCAGTACAGGACCAGGGCATCCTCTGAGACTGACTCCATTACTGCAGGTCTGCACCAAAAAAGTGGGAGGTAGTTTTCCTCCCAGGATGCCAACAGCTCTGTTTATTGTGTACCTCATCATCTGAATACTGATGCTAGCACCTGTCTTTCCCTGGCAGGTGTACTGCAGATAGCTCTACACCTGCAGCATAGGCTAGATTCCAGATCTTCATGGCTTCTGTGCATAGCCTTGATGATTTTGTTCCTCCCTCCTTGTTTATGCAGTGCATTGCTGTGGTATTGTCTGTTCAGAGCTGGACAGACTGGCCCTAGATCTTGGAGGAAAAGGTTTGATTGCTATGAAAACTGCCCTGAGGTCTAGGGGATTGATGTTTTCCTGAGTCTCCTGTGTGCTGCAGGTACCACCTCCATGAGGTCCTCTAGGGGGGTACTCCATCACAGAAGTGAGGCATCTGTTATGAGGATATTTAGTGAGGACATAGTTCTGCTCCATGGTGGGGGACAAGGAACATGTGTGGAACTACAGACCTGCCAGTCTTCCCTCTATTGTAGGGAAGATGACAGAGTCACTAGTCAAAGAGGACCTCATGGAGAACAACAGGCTCCAGGATTGTAAACAGTATGGATCTGTGACAGGAAGGTTTTGTCAGGCTAACTTGATAGTTTTCTTTGTGCTGGGTGATAAGGGGATTGGATAGGGGCTACACTGTGGATTTACTCTTCTTCAGCTTCATCATGGCTTTTGACTTGGTGCCTCACAAATGTTTGTTAAAGAAGATGGAGGATCGGGGTGTGGCCAACGGCATAGTAATCTGGATAGGTAACTGGCTATGGGGGGCAGCACAGGGTTGTAGGAGTCAACAGGGTCAAGTCAACAGAGAGGAAGGTCATGAGTGGAATTCCACAGGGATCTGTTCCAGAACTGGTCCTCTTCAACATGTTAATCAACGACATTAATGAGGGTATCCGAGACAGGCTGTGTCTCTTCACAGATGATACTAATCTCTGTGGTAGGATGGATATCAATAAGAGAATCAGAGAAATGCAGGGTGATGTACAAAAGCTAGAGGAGTGGTCTAAGGTTTGGCAGTTGAAATTCAACACCAGAAAGTGCAAGGTAATGCAAATAGGGAACATGAACTCCAAGATATAGTACTGGTTCCGTGTGGTGAGACTTAGCACTATGGCTGAGGATTGGGACCTTAATGTTATTATCAGTGTCTACCTCAAACAACTGAGTTAGTGCAACAAGGCATATAGCAAAGCATGTAGGATGCTGGGATGTATCAGGAGGGGTATTCTTAGCAGAAGGGAAAAAAGTAATACTTCCTTGATATAGACCCTTAGTGAGCCCACACTCTGGAGTGTTGTGCCCAGTTCTGAAGTCCTCACCTCAGAAAGGACAGAGGTAGGCTGGAGATGGTGCAGTGCAGGGTAACAAAAAATTATTCGGGGCCAACAGGCCAGAGTCTGTGAGGAGCGCCAAAAGGCATTAAACATGTACTCACTGAAGACCAGAAGGGAGAGGGGAGATATCCTAAAAGGAATTAATAAGGTGAACTGTGGGGAAATATTGAGCTTGAAAGCTAGCTTATGGTCATGTAGACACAAGTGGAAACTGACAGAATGGAGGCTCAGAAGAGACATGAGGAAGTGTTATTGTACAGAAAGGGTGGTGGAGCCATGGAACAGTATGCCTGCCAAACAGGTGAGTGCTAAAACAGTTGGTGGGTTCAAGCATGGTTGGGATAGAATGAAGGGTATAGTGTTAGATCAGGGCAGCAGAAGCTGGCAGGGGAATGGGAGGAAGGATGGGAGGGTAAGGCCCTGGAGAGACAGTAGGTCACAGTGCTATACAGGGAACCTGAGCAAACTGTATGGACCATTGGTCTTGTTCTGCCATCTTTGTTTATATGTCCATGTTTCTATGCTTGTTGGGGATTGCTGGAGCAAAGGAATACCCTCTCTGAAGTTGTCATCTTCCTTCCTCCACTCTAGTGTCCTCAGCAAAGTTTTGTAACTGGCATTAGTTTGGACAGAGGATCCCTCCTTTGGGTCCAGTGGTCCCTTAAGTAATACTGGATGTCTCTCATCTTCAACCTGACCCCTTTTACCACTGCAGTGGATAGGGCCATGTGTCCAAGCAGTTGTAGAAAATCCTTTACAGATCTTGGCTGGTCAGTTCTAAAGGATTCTGCAGTGGAAATCAAATTTACTACCCTTGCTTGTGGAAGAAAAGCTTTCCCTTGCAGGGTATTGAGCTCTGTACCTATGAAGTCCAATATTTGAGCTGTAACTGTTTGTGACTTCTGCAGGTTGATCGGGAAGCCCAGATTTTCATGGAACTTTCCATTAACTGAATAGAGCACCTTGCCTCCTGCTGTGTTTTTCCTGAGACTAACTAGTTGTCCAGGTAGGAAAAAACTACCACACCTTGCCTTCTTAAATATGCAGCCACCACGGCAAGGCACTTTGTGAAAACCCTTGGTGCTGAGGTGAGGCTGAAGAGAAGGGCTGTAAACTGATACTGGCAGTTCCCTAGCCTGATTATAATGTTGTGAGTGAGTCTGACTGGGATGTGGAAGTAGGCATTTTTCAGATCCAAGGGACCCCAGGCAGTCTCACAACTGCAGAGATGGTATCTCTGATCCCAGTGTAACCAATTAGATTTTTCATTTTTGATGTGTTTGTTTAGATATCTGCAGTGTAAAATCAGTTACCACTTTCCATTTTTCTTGTGGGTCAGGAAATTTCTTGAGAAGAGACCCTTGACCCATTGTGTGGCAGGTACTTTCTCCACTGCTGTTGCTTGCAGCAGTTTCTTTACCTTCAGCTCCAACAGCATTTTGTTCTGTTGAGGTGTGAGGTGGGAAACAGTTTTGGATTCTGCTGTTTGAGGAATTTTCTGAACTGCAGGAACAAACTTGGCCCACTACTTCCAGGATTCACTTGTCTGTGGTGATGTTTGACCATTCCCGGAAGTAGTGTGCCAATCTCACCCCCAGTGAATTGGGTGGGTGATCTGGGCAGAATTGTTAGGGGTTTTGCTTCTACTGGGGCTTAGTGGCTGGTGTTAAAGTTGCACACCTAGTGCCCCCTCTGCTCCTAGCTCTATAGTAACCTCTTTGGGGTGGATACTCATAAGGAGCATATACAGTACTCTTGGGTAGTAACCCCTCCCCTTGCCTCCCCTTCCATAAGGCCTGTAGGAAGTGGAAGCCTTTACTTTCTCTGTATTGTTCCTGTAGGTGGTTCTCTGCTCATCCACATTTGTTTTGTATTCCTCTGTTCTGTCACTAAACAGGGGAGCTTCCCTCAAAGGAGAAGTCCGTGGCTCTGGTTTGGGTGTCCTGGGATAGGATGATAGCCTTAAGCCAGGCAAACCTTTTTATGGATTCTGCTTAGGCCAGAACCCTTGAAGCAGTATCATTAGTATCCACTGTCATGTAGAAATGGCACTTAGTGGTGTCCATTGCTGATCTAGATGTGTCAGCAATTTTCTGTGTCAAGTTACCTTTTGCTTTTTCACTCAGTGCAACTGTAGAGTTCCAGAGTGCCTTCTGCTACTGAGCTATGGATGGCAGGTAAGCTGCTTGCCTGAGAAGCAAGGAAGCCAATGTATACACTTTTTAGGCCCTGTCATCCAGTTTTCTGGGATACTTCTCAGGAGGCTGAGCAGAGAAGGGCTCTTTAGCCTTCTCATATGCAGCCACCTGAGCCACTCCCTCATGATCAGGGTAGGACTTCAGGTACCCAATGCCCTGTCTGGCAATCTGATACTTTGCTTTTATGTTCTTGTCAATGGCAGCAGCTGAGGTAGGTGCTGACATGATCTTGTCAGTGTCTTTCTTGAGGGATTTGTGAGTGGGGAGCAGAAACCTTCTTGGGGGAACAAATTCCATTATATCCATGAACTCTACATTGACTTTATCCTCCTCGGCTTCATGGGAGGGGATGTTGAGGATGTTTATCATTTGCCTAATGAAGGTATAGATGGAAGTGTAATCCTCAAAATGCCTGGAAGGACAGCCAACATCTTGCTCAGGTGAAGATTCAAGAGGCAGACATTCTTCCTCATCTTCATAATATGTTCCTTCCTCTTTCAGGGACATTTAGTATGGAACTGGAGCCGGGGGAGAGGGGAAGTATATTCACAAAATTTCCCATAGCCAGGAAGGCCTTGGAAAAATTGCCATGCCCCCGTCATATCCTCTGCTGAGGGCACTTGTCTTGAGACAACTGTCTGCCCCTTTCATTTTTCAGGATGAGTGACAGAGTCATGTTTCTCTTATTGTTTCTTTTTGGCAGAATCCATTTGCAGTACCTGCTCTGAGGTGTCATGTCAAAACAGCACAGCAAAAACAGTGAAGACAATTTAAGCCCAGCAATATGAGTGCTGAGAAACACAGTGACTGGAAACATCAGTGAGGCATCGGAACAGCAAAACCTTCCTGTGGTGTATAGTGCATTTTCAAGTATGTATATTTAAGTAAACGGGTGTGGGGGGCAAATCACCCTGTTTGTAAACTTCTGTGTGGTGTTCATTTGTTTTTTGCTGTTCCAACCTCTTAGTGAAGTTTCTAGTCGCTGTGTTTCCCAGCACTCATATTGCTGGGATTAAATTGTCTTCATTGTTTTTTCCACACAGTTTTGAGATGGAACCCTGCTGAGGCTCTTTCAGCTTTGTTTTTGCCATTACTTTTCTCAGGAGTCCGTCTTTCTGTCACCCTGGGTTCTGTACCATCATTTGAAGCTTTATCTTTCTTTCCTGTCTTCTTTGACAGGGGCTGCTATTTTGAGAGGCAGGACCTTCCTCTGAGTCTTTGAGTGACATGGAGGTAGACTGAGAAGCTATAAAACAACTTCCCTTACCTCTTTTCTTTTAGGCCTGTCAGTCATGTCAAACACTAAAGACTGAAATAAAAATTATTGATTCCTAAATTTGAAACAATGAATAAAAATAAGTAAAAAGTATGTTTAAAAGGGCTTATAGATTTAGAAATGTGGTTATGTTCCATAAAAAGTAGAACAGCTATTTTACCTTAAAAATCAAATTGATGGGATAAGTGACAATTCCCTGAAAACAGAACCAAACATTAATAATAAGGAAAAATATTATAATTTAAAAGAATAGTGGTTGTAATTTAACAGAGAAAAAATAGCTGTTCCCTGAAAGTGGGAACCGCGTTGTACGGCGGCCTTCTGCGGTTCCTAGGAACCAAACAGGAATCAGAGAAACCAATAAATTTCACAATAAAATTAAAAAATACAGTCTAACTAATGCAATGTATTGAAAAATATCTAAAACAACTAATAAAAATAATAAAAGTTTATAAATTAGTTAAAAATGGCCAGAAGAGTGAAGCTGTACTTCAGAGCAACTGCTCTCTTCAGTGGAAAAAATACATCTGACTTAAGGAGAATGGCGAGAGCAAGACCACAGAGCAGGGTTTGAAATTCATTCTAATTCTAAAGTTCTATAATTAGCATAAGTTCTGTCTCTGTGGCTTATCTCTATCTTGCAGATGAATGCAATATATGAATACATACTGTTGGATTCCTTTCATTAGAAAATCCAAATTCCTGGTTCCATGAAAAGAACTACTGTATGCAGAATTTTGTCCATAAAAATAAAATAATACAAAACACAAGTTTTATACATCAATTTTTATTCAGGTACAGTCACAAAAGGGACATTGGGGAGTAAGACCATATTTTCAGAAAATAGGAAATGTACAAACACTTACAACTATACAGAGACTTAATGATCCATTTAAAGGAATGTATTTTCTTTAAGCAGATTTCATGGTTTCTAGCAAAAAAAATCATAGTTGGCATTAGAAGAACTTGGCCAAAACTCCACAAAAATGTTAATTTTGGGACCTTACATTTTTTTTAACTGAAAACAATTTCATTAAAACAGGATCTTGCTGTTTATGTTGCATTTGCCTACCCTGAAATCATAATTCTCTGCTTAAAATATCACATGTTGTCACAGAAATGAGTCTGCCACCATAAGCAAAGCATTGTGACTTCAAGGCAGACATAAGCAGCAGGGACAGATAATATCTAATGGGTCTGTTTTCATGAAAATGTTTTTAGCAATAAAGAGGTAAAGTTATGAAATTCAAATTTTGTTTAGAATGTTAAGAGAGTTGAGTCCAGCTGATGCCAGACTCCCCCTACTCTGGTATACTAATTACCTAGGCTACAGAATCCAAACAGTCAAGATCATAGGCGTGAAATCATCCTTGCTGCATGTGGTAAGGGTCTGTCTTGGACCCAGTCCTATTTTTGATTTACACTTAATGAGCTGAATAAGGTGTTTACCAGCAGAGAAGTGGAAGGCCATCAATATGTTGGTGGAACAAGTATTATCTTCCAATGTTTTCACAGGCAAACTTGGAAAGCGAGGATGATTTGGTACTACTTGAGGGGAGACTGAAATGTTCACAACATGATTAATGTCATAAGATGAATGAAAATTAAGTTTAGAATTACCTAGTTATAAATTAAAAAAATGTATAATAATGCCAATTCAGAAAAAGTTAAGAAATATTTTCAGTACAATCTGTAGACTCAGACCAATCGCATTTACAGTATGTATTTCCCATTTTTGGGGCTGTCACAACTAAAGAACATGTTATCAATAATACACTGAAAAGCAGGTTAAAATAATATTGATACATACAGAATTGTATCAAGACATAAAAACAGTATCAGCAGAGCTGATTCTTAAAACTGGACTCCAACCTTTCTTTAAAAAAGTTATGTTTCTTCGTACTAAACCGGCGACCCAGATTTGGGAGTGGGCTTGGGTCATCAGGGGTCGGCAGAGAGAGGGAGAATTGAGCATCCCAATGGATGCTCTCCTCCATCTGGGGAGGGATACCAGGGATGCTGCCAGCACCCAACATCCCAAGAGGAAGCATGGTCTCTCGAGGGTGAGGTGACTCCACTTGGTGGAGTTGGGGAGGGGGAGGATGCTGTTAGGTGCTTGGGTGGAAGACGTGCATCAGCATGTCACCTCTCTGGAAATATCTCCTCATGCTGGCATTCCAGGGGATTGGGATGGGGTAAGGGAAGAGAAACGGAACCCCCCCATCAGGCCAAGATGATGACCGATTCACCTCAGGATCGCTGACTCACAGGACATACCCCATTGTACAGGCATTGCTAGGAGTAGGAGATGGTAGGAGGGTTAAAGGAGCTTGCCTGACACTCTAGGGGCAGATTCTGTAAGAGAGACATGGAGGCTTGATCAATGGTCAGAAGGAATGGGTTGAGGGGGTAGTAAGGAGGGATAAAAAGAAAGTAAAAAAAAAAAGTTATGTTTCTAGCACCAGCGGATTTAAAGTTATACCTTTTAAAACAGAATTTCCTTAGATGGGATAACTGTGGAACCATTAAGGCTAGAAACCTTTTTTTTACTGAAAACTTGTAGTCAGCTTAGTTGATCTGTTGATAAGATATTGCTACAGTTTCCATATGATGATATTAAAGCAAACTCTGGTCAGTGCCAATACAGCTGCAAAATGATTATAGTGATGGTGATGAGAGGTGTGTAGAGAAGATGCAGTAGAGGAATGATGGATGAATCAGTTAAGGGCTGTTGTGATTTACTGAAATTATATTCTGTCTTGTGGAGATTCCTTATAATAGGATCCTAAGTACGTAGAAATGTCCTGCAATTATAAATGTCCAGATTTCAAAGCAGGATCATAAATTCATGTAAATGTCTGCAATAATGCACTACATGGCAGCAGTGACTAAGATATCACCATAGCTAAAGCATGTAAAAAGTAATGTTTCCATTTGGTGAACATCAGTAATAGCACCCCATGGTTTATGATTTAAGCATTACTATCATTAATACATAATTATTTTAAACTGTAATTTCAATTAAGTGTAGTGTAGTGATAGAGGGGAGAAAACAAAGACAGTGGGTGCAGGAGACAGTGGAGGGATATAATCATACTGAGAGTAATACATATTGACATTATTTACCTGTTATCATGGACATTTGCATGTACTTTGCATCCTGCTGCACATTTTGGTCATGCTTTATAATTCATTTATTAGAAAAAGTAGGGAGTACATCCTTTGAGCTAAAAGTTCCTTTATGAAGGAGCCTCGTCATGCAATCAAAAGGAGAGAGAAACAAAACAGGTGGGAACATGTGCAGCTGTGAGGCATTGTCAAAGTAAACAGTATTAAATACATGGTCCCAGATATTCAAGCTGTGCCAGGCTGTGGCATAAGCCTGTGCGCTGCTCAAATTTGTTGCGCAGGGGTGTGGCCAGGGCGATATTCAACGGAGTTGTGCTATGGCACAACTGCTTTGAATGCTCGCACCTAACCACCCCACATGTGCATGGCGCAGTGGAACTGCGCCAGCGCAAAATGGTCAGAGTGGAGCATTGAGATGCGGTGGCACAAGTACCATTGTGCCATGCACAGCTCTCTCACGATATTCAAGGTGACATGCAAATGGGGCCATAATTTATGCAAAGTGCACAGGGGGGCCATTTGCATCTGATTACGGCCCCATTTGCATGCCATTAGCATGCAGGTCTGCAGATCCTGATGACTTGTGCCTGGCACCCTGCCAGGCAGCAGCCAGTGGATACAACGCCCCTGCAGCCCGATTGTGGGGCGTCCGTAGGGACAAGAACTTCTCTATCCTGGTGGTCCAGTGGACCATGATTAGCCTGATCATGGGCATAACTGATCCTCCCAGTCAATATCCCTGGTGGTCCAGTGGACCCGCGATTAGCCTGATCGTGGGCATCAGTACCCCCAAAAGTCAATATCCCTGGTGGTCCAGTGGACCGCACGAACCGATAGGTGCATGGCATTCCGCACCCCCAAGTCACAAATCCCTGGTGATCCTAGTGAACCCCCCACCCACCCACCACTGGGCCCCACCACCGCTCCCCATCAGCGGTGGGCGGCAGCACCCCCCGCCTGCCGCCCCTGCCCGCCGACCCTGACAGCTTGGTATGGCTGCATGCCCATTGGTTCGAGCGCATGAGCCAATGGGCGTACAGACCATACTGCGCCACTGATCAGTCGAATGAGATACTATCTGGACTGGCTAGTGCGATATAAGCATGCCCGGTGGCTCATGCTCTAAACCAATAAGTGCGCTCTCACTGACTATCGGTTAGCGGCGACAGGCAGCAGGCGGGTGGGTGCTGCCCTTCGGCTGATGGGGAGCAGAGGTGGTGGGCTCAGTGAGCAGGTGGGGGGTCCCACTAGATCACCAGTTTTGGACTTGGGGGTGGTGAGGAATGCCGCCCACGATCAGGCTCAGTGCGGCCCACTGGACCACCAGAGATATTGGACTGGGGGATACTGATGCCCGCGACTGGCTTAATTGCAGTCCACTGGACCACCAGGATATTGGACTTTGGGGGGTAAGCAGTTATGCCCGCTTATGACCACGATCCACTGGACCACCAGGATATTGGACTTTGTGGGGATGTCTGATGCCCGCGATCGGGGCATGGGGGTGCGCGCAAGGTGCGGCAGGAACAGGTGATGGCCACCCACAGGTGGCAGCTGCTGTGTTGTGCCCTGCAATGCAGCAGCTCACCTGTGGGTGGCCCTCAACTTGTTCCTTTTTTTTAGGTGTAACTTTGTTCAGGCGCAGGTAGGGGTTGCGCCTGCATAACTCTGCACGGCCCGGGCTGAATATCGGGCTGTGCAGTTTATGCATGGGCACGCCCCCCACCTCTGCCTGCATACGTACTGATGAGCCGAGCGCATCGGGTTGTCTTGGTGCACTTTTCCTTTTAAATATTGCACCGGGGCACATCAGTGGGTTGTGCATGGGGCAACACCGTTGCGCCATGCGCAACCCTTTTGAATATCTGGGCCATAGAGTATACAGTATCACAGTAATGTCAACAATATTACAGAGTTCACAGAAATTTGGAACACCAGCTTATAAGGGATCTTACCCATGAAGAGGAGAAAAAGTGCAAAGTCAGAAAGGTACAGAAACAGAATAGTAGTGAGTAGGTAGTGGCAGCAGTGCTAGGAATGAGCCTGGGTCTAACTAGTGTGTGCTGTAGAAGAAAGGTGGGAGACACCAACATGACCCAGCAGGTTAGCTAGCTGTGGGCACAGTGTTAGAGGGTTAAAGGAGGTAAATAGTGGGGGGGGAATAAGGGGGGTACAGAGACAGGAGAGACAATAAGGGAGGTAGTAGGGTGGGGCATAAGCAACTGAATAGAGTGTGCAATCTGGGACGGGCCAGGTTTTCAGGGAGCTAGTGTACATAGGTGGCTAGAGGTGGTAGAAGCACTGCTCAGGGGGTGTGATGAATTTTCTTAGTTCGGCTTTGAAGTGGCTAAGGCTTGTCTGGCTGTTAGCAGAGAATAGGAGTGTATTGATCCAGGAGGGAGCCCTTATTGCAAAGGTTTGCTTTCCCAAGGCTGTTTTTTCTAAAAGGCACAGCTAGTGCATGTTTAGCAATGCTTCTAGTGGCGTGCTCGGCTGGAACTGATCAGAATAAGGCCTATAGACAAGGAGGTGCAAGACCAAGTAGGGCCTTCTTTCCTAGGATGCAGGAATGCAACTTGATCCAGTCTTGGAGAGAGAGCCATTGCTAGATATTTACATACATTTAGGACATGTAAGCTATTATTATGGACATTTCCATGAATTTAGGATCCTGCTTCGAAATCTGTACATTTATAATTGTGATACATTTGTATATCATTACAATTCTGTTTTGAATATGGGGATATTTATGGGCTTTCTGATTGAATATGACTGTTTGGGACACTGATTCATCAGCATTTTACTATGGGCTCTTTTTGTATTCCTTGCTACTGCTTGTTATTTTACTGTCCTGCTCATTAACCTGCCCTGATATGTATCTGTGTATCCTGCATCTTGTGGAGACCCTTACAATAGAATCCTAAATACTTGGAAATGTCCTGCAATTCTAACTGTCCAGATCTCAAAGCAGGATAAATAAATAAATAAATAAAGGATCCTAAAATCATGCAAATGTCCATAATAATGCCCTGCATGGCAGCAGTGATTAAAAGATCACTGTATCTAAAATAATTAATAAGTAACGTTTCTATTTGGTGTATAACATCAGTAATGGCATTTCATGGTTTACGCTGTAAGCAATCACTACTACTCCAATGAAATATTCCTTTGATGTAGGCTGGTTCCTGCATTCGAACACTCCAGAGTCACCATACTATAAGGCTGCCAATGACTTAGTCCAGGAGCTAACATTCGGTTAGAAATGACCATGTACCACACCCAATATTCAGAAAGTCTGTCACTTGGTCCAGCTAGGGGAATACCTAAAAAACATTTCTAGACCTGCTGTACTCTGGATTTGTGCCATCACTAATTCACTACGCTGGCATGAATTGGACTGTGTGCATAGCGGTCTTGGTACATGGGTATATGGAACTGTCCACATGATAACTCACAAATTGATTGCAACAGGATCACCAGATTTGTTGCATGCATTCATATTGACATGCTCTGGCTATATAACACATCTGGTGTGATAATGGTCAAGGTCAGATACATATCATAGGGCTATTATGATAACTCAAGAACTGATAATAAAAGGATCATGAAATTTGATATGCATGTTCATCTTGACATTTCCTAGATGAGCTGTATATTTAGGGCCAAAACATTAATGGCCAACTGTCAAAAGGCAAAGGTCAAGGATCAACGTCAAGTGGATGTTGTAGAATGGGTGCACGTTGTGGGTCTGAATCTTTAATGACTGCTGTCTATGTAAGTGTGCACATTTTAATAAGGCAACTTTCACTGTCTTCAGAACATGAGAGGATGAAATGTAGTGTTATTTCTTATAATTGCAATTACACATTTTCATAACACACAAAGTTTTAACAAACATTTTTTTTTCTGATTACCTAAAGATGGACAGTGATAATAGCTGTGATGATGAAGTGGCTCTTCATCTTCTGCCTTCAAAGCTCATCAAGAAGACTGATTGGAGCAAATGCATTATGTGCCAGGCAGACAGCAGAGAAACTGTTAGCAATGTGACAGAAACTGGTATCTCAAAATTAATAGAGGCCATACAATGTAGAGATGACAAAGTCCATAAATGACTTAAGTCTGATTTTGACAGGCTCACTGAACTCAGTATTGTATGGTACAGAAACTGTCATGCCAAATAAACCAGTTCACGTAATCTTAAATTCGCGAAGAAGACATTCTGAACTCTTACTCCTGTTCTTCTTGAGATCAAAAAATCAAAAGAGGAAGAACTGCCTACCACTGCTAGATCAGCAAGGTTCCAATCATATGAGATGGACTGGTCAATGTGCATATTCTGTCAAAGAAAACCCACAAAAAAGTCCAGAAACTATTCTCAGTTGCTACATTTTCTGCATACAAGGCTATACAGCAAGTTGCAGAGGAGAAGGGAGATGCTGAAATGCTTACCAAAATTCAGAATGTTGAACTAAGTGCAGCAGAGGCAAAATATCATGAAATATGCAGAGCTCTGTATGCAGCAAAGCAAAATGTGAGCTTTAAGTCATACAAAGAACCTATCGATGAGGACTTGTACTCGCAGGCATTCCGTGAGCTAGTGACAGAGGTACAACCAAGTATTAATGCAGTAAGGGCTTATATCATGACCTTCCTGTTAGTTAGCTTCAAGTCTTATCTGGAAAAGATGGGTATTGCAGCAGACAGTTACCGCCCCCAGTGAGTGAAGAGCAGGTTGCAGATTCACTTTCAGGATTCACTGGTATTTCACCAACAACTGAATCCTTCCAAATCAGAACTTGTTTACTCTAATGACATACCTTTACAAGATGTAATCAATGCAGCTTCCACTGCATGCTCCAGGAAATCACACTCCCAGTTGACTTTAGAATCTGAAGAGGGCAGAGGAGCTTAGAAGGATGGAGACAGTCTTATTCAGGTGCTCCTTCATGTAGCACAGATACTGAAGGCAGATTTGGAGAACTGCAAGGGAATCAACATCAAACCAGTCTATATTTAAAATCTCACACTCAGAAAGTCAAAGGAAATTATTCCACAAAGACTTTACTAGTTTCTGCTATGGGTCATTACAAAACAGGATCTAGATGTAGAACAGTTTGTTGATCTCAGCTCAGAATGTAAGAATGAAGCAGATGAAAGGCACATAATCATGATAAGTCAGGACATTGCACATTGTGCATCGCACAGATGACAAAAGATGCCTAAGCACATCAGCTTAGCTATGACAATGAGACACTTTACAGATTCCAAACAGGCTATCATCATTCTGAACTACATGGGACATAGTGCCTCTTATGATGATATTGAGGTGGTAGATATTAGCCTTTTACTGGAAGTGCTAGCTCAGTCAGAAAACCATGGCATTGTTATCCCAACAAACATTGTTCTAAACACGTTCATTCGAATAGCAGCAGATAACATGGAAGAAACTTTAGATGGTAAACAGACAACCCACTCCACCACCTTGGTGGTACATCAAAGGAAACAATTTGGTCCAACACCAAAGAGAGCTGTGCATGCAGAACACTCCATCAGAAGAAGGGCTTTGAAAACAACAGATTATGTACAGCATATTCTGGAGTTAGGGGTGTTTGGGAAGAGACCAGCTGTAACATCCTTCATTGACAGTGTTGTGAGAGAGTGGTACCAATGTGACAGGTCCCTCCAAGATGATTCCTTAAACATGGACATTGCATGGGATATCATTTGAATGTGCCCCACAAAGTTATGTGAGGTAGGTCTCAATCCCATGTCAAATCAAATCAAATCAAACTTTATTTAACCAGTCATCAACACAATTGAGCAAGCTCATTTTCAAAGTGGTCCTGGACAAGGAACAGTACAATACATGGACATAGTAATACAAAAATTGTTACATCAGCAGATTGCAGTACATGGTCGGATGCAAAATATTTGAGTCCATCAAAGGAACCCAGAGGGGCAGACCATACCCAGCTGGAGTGCTTTCAATGCACTTGTGTTTGAGGCTAACCCACCTCTTACACAAATTGGCTACTGTCCTATGATTACGGGCTCTCCAAATGAATTCAGTACTGTGTACACAGTCATGAAGCAAATTCAGACAATGATGAAGGCACTGGGGCAGACGAATTCAGTAATTACGTTTGACTTAGCCATTTATGTGAAAGCAAATGAGATACTGTGACAGTTTGTAGACGAGATCAAGGACACTGTGATCAGAATGGGAGGCTTTCACATTGCCCTAAACTACTTAGCACTTACAGAGAAGTGGTTTGAAGACTCGGGCATAGAAGATTTCCTCATAGAGTCCAACACATATGGCAGTAGCACAGCTTCTGCTCTGCTTAAAGAAAAGTCATATAGTCAAGGCAGTCATTTTCAGAATGAATTCAAGTCAAGGGAGAACATCAGGACAATCTGAATGCCATGGAAGTGGAAAATCTCAACAGTGAAATCAAAGTGTGCAGAAACAGCACTGAAATGGGCGAATGCAGCGTAAAAACTTCAGGGAGTTGTGGAGAGACCTGAATGAGCTTCAGCAGCTGTTCACGTCTTTCATAGCTGAAGCTAGCTCAAAAGCACATCTCTTTGCTTTCTGGAACTCTTATATTCAGATGGCACAACTTTTACTTGAATTTATTCAAGGTGAAAGAATTGGGAACTGGCTGTTGCACTTGTCTTCTACTGCTGGAATGGTGCCATACTTCTTTTCCATGAACAGAACAAATTATGCAAGATGGCTGCCCATATATCTCACAGACATGAACTAACTCTCAAGTAACCCCCCCCCAGGTGCATGAAGAGGTCATGAAAGAAAATCATTCAGTCAGATGCTCAAGTTAACCATTCAGTCAGATATGGACAGATATGGCCCTAGAGCAGTCTGTTAACCTTGATTCTAAGAAACAAGGGGGCATCATTGGAATCACTCAACAGCCAGGAGCTCTAGAGATATGGTTTCTCACCAGCCATGAGAGGGCAGCCATAACAACTGCCACAAAGCACATGCATGGCTTGTAGGAGAGTGAAACAGTTGGCACTTTCAAGGAATTAGGGACCCAGTGACTGAAGATGATGATACTGATGTGTAGAGCCTTCTGTCAATGTTCACAACAAAACTAATGCCAAACCCATTCAGTCTTTCAGATAATAAGGACAGCGAGTGCTTCCCACTTGTGAACATTGCATCTGGAGTTGTAGTACCAGCTGAAATGACACAGTCTTGTGTACACTGAAGATATTGGTATGGCGCTATGGAGAGATTTATCCAAGAACAATTGAACAGTTTACCAAAAAGCTTTTGGGGCACCTTGCCATGCCTGAAATTGAAAATGTTTGCAACTCTAGCACAGAAGAAAACAGTCAGAGTTAGAGATGAGAAAGAACAAATTGTTAATGCTGACAAGAACGTTTTGGAAGACTGATTGTTGCAGCGAAGTCCAGAGATGTTGATCTAAAAGAAGTTCTGACCTATGAACTCTCTGCTGTTTCCTTCACCTTGGCACATTCAGATGGAACTATCAGAAAGGACATGAAAAGTGCTTTGCTGCCTGAACTTGAGAAGGAAGTTGAAGTTCACCCAAGGCTCCCCCATTCAGATAGGTCAGCGTCTACAGTCTATATTGTGGATGGCATGGCCACTGTGCAAATGGTCAAAACTGGAGGTGCAACTACATTTGGAGACTTAGCTGATAAGTGCTGGGAGATTCTAACAGCACCACTGAATCAGGAGGGCTGTAACAGAGTTGACAGTTATTGACCGATATGACAGAAAAGAGTCTGTAAAAGCAGAGAGTGTACCAAAAGGGGATCATCAGCTGCGCTTGAAGTAAAAATTGCTGGAATGAACACTCCTCTCCCAAGTAAGTGAGGGAAGTATATTAGCAATCTACAGGTACAGAGGTCAGTGTCAGTGGCTCAGTAGGTAGCATGCTTGCCTCTGAGGCCGGGAGGTCAGAGGGCTGTGGCTTCAGTTCCCACATCTGGCACTTGGGTTAATATCCCAGTACTGACACTGTAGTGCAGCATGAGAGGGGTGCTGCACTTCTGAGGTGCCGTCTTTCAGATGAGACATTAAACCAAGGTCCCATCTGCCTGGATTGGTGGTAGTTCAGGTGGATGTTAAAGATCCCATGGCACTTATCAAAAAGAGTAGGGGAACTTCCCCAGTGTCCTGGCCAAATTTCCCTCATTCACCAAAAATACCACCAACAGCTTAATCTGATTCAAGGTCAGTTGGCATTCATCTATATCCCCCTCCCCCGGGTTGTGCCTAAAAATAGGCAGGATTTGTCTAGTGCACTTACTCGGTCAACAAAAAATGAAAAATCTAGTCAACAAGGCTAATCTGGCCACATTTCTCAGTGAAAGGTGGTGTAACATTGGTCCTGAGATATTGCCTGCTGGCAAGAGCGTCATTCTCGCTGGCAGATTCAAGGATGGTATGGAAGCCATCTCAATTTCTCTAACTCAGCCATAGCCTCTGGATGAGCTCAGATATGATCATGAGGAAGCTGACACACGCATGATGCTGCATGCACTCCATGCCTCTGAAGACCACATAAAAGTAGTAATATAGTCCACTGATACCGATGTTGCTGTACTAAGTGCATATGTGTAACCTCCACCCACCGGCCTCCCTTTTTTCTCTGTAAGCAGGGCTGCTCCTCTCACATTTAGGTGCCACCGAGAGGGCTGTGGGTAGTCACTTATTAACTTTATCTTTTACAAAACTGTGGACCCATTTCTTCTACTACTGAGCCTGCCATCCTTAGACAGGCAAACCAAATGAGGCAACAACCTGGCACACACCTGGGGAGAGCATTTAGCATGGCCAAACTACCTGGGTCCTTGGGGGAAAACATTTGCTCAGCATTATGCTAGGTTTGTACTTCTGGTCAGGGGCACCCAAGTAAATCCGCATACTGGAAGCAATAACTGAAATGTCCAAACCAGTAATGGGATTCTAGAGTGAGGCTTTTATTCACATAACACAGAGAATAACAAAGCAAAGATGAACCCCCACAGGGCTACACTCGCTGGTGATGCAGATTACAGAGGTACAGAGCAATCACTTCCTTACATGAAACCCTCAGGTACTGAATGGATCTGGGCACACATGGCCTGAACTAGTACACTTCTCTTCTATTCCTTGACATGGCACTCTGGCCAGTACTAGGACACTTTTCCATATGGCATGGAGGTTGATGGTGGTTCCCTAAACCACCCATGAGCCCTTTCTAGCTCTAAAGGAAAAAATTCACAATCCTATGTCTGGGTGCTTTCTTCAGACACTGGCCAAGTGCCCGAGAGAAAGCCATAGGTGCCCAAACTGAACCTGGAGATGTAAACCTGGTTACTTCAGATGGGGGGTCTCCCAACTCTTGCTCCCAAATCTGTACTTGGCCATTCATTTGGTTACAACACCTTTCTTCAAAACTCTGGTTGTAGATGCTCTCTAGAAATGTTCAGCACATTTAACATTCTACACATTACTCAGGAGGTGTCCTGACTTTAAAAGTTCTGTAAGTGGCTATGTCTTTAACCTAGACCCCCACTGTTTCAGATGCTTCTAAGCCATACACAAATTATAATATATGTACTTGGCAAGTCTTCCTTTGACCCCATAGTAGGCAGATACTTTTACACTAATCTCTGTCTGGGTGAACATAGTCTTTTTATCAGAGGAGAACTCACCATGGTATGCAGGTGCCCTAGGGCTTCTTTTCTCACAAACACAATTTCTCTGGTACTCACAGACCAACTCTATTCTCAGGCAGCTTCCCCCTCTCCAGGCTGGACCAGGGGATTGCTCTTGAATTTCTGGAATTCCTCCCCATCCCTCTGTGGATGGGGCACTGGAACCACTCTAGAAATGGTCTCTAGTACTTCTTTCTGGTCTCTTCTATGTTCCTCTCTACAGTGATCCCTCTTTCTCTGGTAGCTCTATATCAGAGCTTGGCTCTGAGGAGCTGCACACTGCAGCACTCCTCTCTCTCTTGATTCTTAACAAAGACTGCTCTCTGAAGACTGACTTGAATTCCCCAACGTTCTACAGCTAACCCCTGCAGTCAGCATTCCATTGTGGCTTATGCTGCTGTGAGAATTCTATGGTGACATCATCACTCCAGCTCAACTGAAACTGAAAACAGAGTGAGACAGTGTGGAACCCATTTAACTGATATCCCACAAGCTGCCTTTTCCTGCCTGCCACTGGTTCTAAGTGGGAGTCTAGTAACCCCTGGGAACAAGGGGGTTACATATGCATATAGTTCACTTCATTGTCCTGAGTTGTGGTTTCACACAGGAATAAAAGACAAGCTATGCTACATACCAATGCATCATGTTGCAGAAAGGCTAGGTTCAACACTGTGCTCTGCCCACCCAGGTTTTCATTTGCTGGCAGGTTATGATAGCACTAGTGCTTTCTCTGGACTAGGCAAGAAAAAACCTTTTCAACTGCTAAAGGAATCTGAATGTTATCAACAGAGCTTGGCACAGCTTGGGAGAAAGAGTGGAACTGTCCATGGATAAAGTGAGGTCCTGTGAGAAGTTTGTATGTGCCATGTATGCCTCAAAGAATGCTGTTAATACAGCTGATGACACCCAACACTGGCTTTTCTGTCAAAAGCGACAGAGAAATGAAAATCTGCCAACTACATCCAACAGCCTTAAACACCATACAGAAAGGATCAACTTCCAGACACTTGTGTGGAAACTTTCATTTCAAGCAGTTCTGAACCTCCCCTCTCCAAACAGACATGACTGGCACCTTTTGGATGGTCAGCTCAGCCCTGTTCTTATGTCAAAAGAACCTGCTCCAAGTGGACTGCTGGAACCTACATCATGCATATGTCAGAAATCTGCATGCACAACAATTGATCTGTGCCAGTGCAAAGCAAACAATCAAATCTGCAATGAAGTTTGCTTTTGCATGGCAGGGGAACTGTGTGAAAATATCCATAGAACAATTGCTTATGAAGGTGACTTGGATGAAGATGATTAAGATGATGTGAAACATGTTACAGTTTTGGACTTTTCAACCACATGCAGAATACTTTTGTGTATTTATTTTTATATTCCAAAATAGTGCTTCAGAATAGCTAGATATACAACTTTGTGTTCAGGGGCAATGTGAGGAAGTATTATTTCACAGAGAGGGTAGTGGATGCATGGAACAGCCTTCCTGAGGAGGTTGTGGGGTCTAAAACTGTGGGAGAATTCAAGAATGCATGGGACAGACATAAGGCAATTCTTGTGGGTGGTAGGAAGAAATAGGCTGTTGGTTAACTAGGATCTGCGGCCTATCCTGTAGGTAGGGAAATGGGCAGACTAGATGGGCCTAGCGGTCCTTATCTGCCATCAAAGTCTATGTTTCTATGTTTCTATGTGTATCCGTGGAGTTTCATTGTATTCATTCTGCGTTTTGGGAAGTAAGAATTTGTGACTTCAGTATCTTGTTTAAATTTTCTTCTTCTTTCATTGTAAAAATTCAAGGTTTTTGTGTTTCACGTCTCACACACACACACACACACACACACAGATATATATTTATATAATATATATGTCACACACACACACACACATATTCGCAGTGTAACTGTGTAGTAATATACTTTGGCCAAAATTGCCATGATTACATTTTTCAAAAATTAGTGTTTTGCCCAAAATTCACTCAACTGTGAACACACTTCCAATTTTTTTACCCAAGGAGGCTGTTATCACCTAAATACATATTCTGAGCTCATTTGAAAAGAGTATTTTACATAGCTTTGGCAAAATAGTCAATCTTACAGTTTTTGCTGACAAAAATTATCCTCAGTCAATGCTCATTCTCAAAAAACATAATTGTTATGAAAATCAAACTTATTCAGCTAAAGTTATATTGCTGACTGTTACATATATGGTCATGCTGGTAATATGTTTCAAATTTGGGAAAGACCTAATGGATAGTTAATGAGCTAGAAGCTTTAAAAGACTTAGGCATAGAATTTTACATGTAAAGGCAGGCAGAAAGGTGCTTGGACAAGGCAATGAAAATTGGACTATCATGCATTAGTGATACCACAATTCTGATGTGCAACAGGCCTCAGGAAATGCACAAAAAAGCCAACTAATTAAACACAAAGTCAAACCTTCTGAATACTGGGTGTGCAAGTGTATCACAGTTATTTTTCTTTACTGTAGATCTGGTACATAATAAAATATTACATGCTGTACTGCAGGTACTGAAAAGTCAAAGAGTGATCCCCTCTGCCTTACTAAAAATTCAGTAACCAGAAATTAGTTGAGGGGAAATCTCACATCTTTTCACAGCAATATTTTCCCAAGTCCTTATGTGTATGTGTTGTGTGCCTCAAGTGGTTGCCAGCAATCTCATGTCTTATCCAAATCTGGTTTGTAAATAAACAATTACAGCACCCAGAAGTTATCATCGTATTTCTCCTCCATTTTCCATCAGAGTTGCTGGAGGATGATGTCATCAGAGTGACAAAGATAGTGGTGTTACACAAAATGCAATTCCACAGTAAACTGCTGCCAATAAGGATCTCACAGACATCATTTCTGTAAATATGTATATTTGCAACATTTATAATTATGTTCCTTTGATGTACTGCATTGCTGTAGATGACTATTATTTTTGTAATGCTGTTAATTACTATTTAAGTTTTTCCTATTGTACTATACTCCATACGCCTCCCCCAGGACACATATGGAAACAAGCTGCTTGTGCACCACTGCATACCCTGGAAAGAGCATACCATGGCTGTTTCACAATGCACAACTGTGAGTGCAGTTATTCTGCAAATCTTGTGTCACATTTGTGTGATAGGCCTATGATATATGCCTACCTTGGTTACATGAACACACTTGGCTCTGCCTCATGCCTCAGCACATACCCAGGAAAACACATGCCATGGCTTGTTCAGTACATAAAAATGAGACTGCACTTATTCTACAAACCTGAGTTTCAGTTTGTGTGATCACCCTCTGATATACACTAATCTGTGTTAATGAACACTTGCCTCTGCCTTGTGCCTTGTGCCTCAGTGTCAACATCGGTAATTGCATACCTATGCTTTATCACTATGTACAATTGTGAGTGCAGTAATTCTGAAAAATCTTCAGTCACTTTATGTGATCAGCCTCTGATGTACTCTTAACTGGGTTACATAAAGACACTTGCCTCGGCCTCATGCCTCACTGTATGCCCTGGTAAGTGCATACCAGGGCTGCATAACAAGGTACAATTGTTTCTGCAATTATTCTGCAAACCTTGTGTCACTTTTCTGTGATTGGCTGTCCACCACATGCTCATTTAGGGTACTTGAACACACTTGGTTCTGCCTCATGCCTCAGTGCATATGCAGGAAAGTGCATACCAGGGTTCCATCACTATGTACAAATGTGGCTGCAATTATTTTGCAAACCATGTCTCACTTTGTGTGATCATCCTCTGATATGCTATCACCTAGGTTACATGAGCACACTTGGCTCTGCCTCGTGCCTCAGTGCATACCAGGAAAGTGCATGCCATGGCTCTATCACTCTGTACAAATGTCACTGCACTTATTCTGCAAACCTTGTTTCTCTGTGTGTGAATGAACTCTAACATATGCTACCCTGGGTTCATTTAATATAGTTGGCTCTACCTCATGTCTCAATGTCTACCAAGGTACCTTTTCTCCATCACTGTGTACAATTGTCTGCAATGCTTCTGAAAACCTCTCTTTTTCTGTGATTGGCCTCTGATATATGCCCACTTGGGTTACATGAACGCACTTGGCTCTGACTCATGCCTCACTAGATACACTGGTAAGCGCATGCCATGGCTCCATCCCAGTATACAATTGTGAATGCAGTTATTCTGCAAATCTTGTGTCACTTTTGTGTGATTGGCATATGCTTTATGCTCACCTTAGTTACGTGAAGACACATGGCTCTGTCTCATGCCTCAGTGCATACCCGCAAAAGAGCATACCATGTTTCCATCAGTATGTACAAATGTGACTGCACTTATTATGCAAGTCTTGTCTCACTTTATGTGAATGGCCTCAGATATACCTTCACCTAGATTGCATGAACACATTTGGCTCCACCTTGTGCCTCAGTGCATATCCGGGAAAGTGTATACCATGGTTCCATTATGTGACTGCACTTATTCTGCAAATCTTGTCTCACTTTGTGTAATCAGCCTCTGAGATATGCTACCCTGTGTTAAATTAACACACTTGGCTCTGCCTCATGCCTCAGTGTCTAGCCAGATAACTGCATACCATTGCTTGATCACTATGTACAATTGTGGGTGCATTTATTCTGAAAACCTTCCGTCACTTTGTGTGATCTGCCTCTGATATACGCTCACCTGAGTTATGTGAACACACTTTGCTCCACTTTGTGTCCCGCTGCATATCCTTGTAAGCACATACCATGGCTCTGTCACCACGTACATTTGTGACCAGAGTTATTCTGCAAACCTAGTCACTTGTGATCAGCTTCTGATATACATTCACCTTGGTTACATGAACACACTGGGCTCTGCTCTGTGCCTCATTGTCTACCCAGGTTATTGCATACCTTTGCTCGATCACTATGTACAATTCTGAGTGCAGTTATTCTGCAAACCTTGTATCACTTTTGTATGATTGACCTGATATACGCTCACCTTCATTACATTAACACATTTGCCTCTGCCTTGTGCCTCACTGCATACCCTGGTAAGCACATAATATGGCTTGATCCATGTGCAACAGTGTATACCCAGGTATCTACATATCACATCACCACTACACTATGCTAGTCTTAGATTATACACTTCTTTGCATTAAAAGACACAAAAATCACTTACTGCAATGCAATAAAAGTTACACATTCTTTCTAAAGTTCAGCTTTAGCCACATCAGTAGCTCCAATTCTGTTTTATTCACAAGAATGTGCTGCAGATGCCAGGCCAGCTTGACACATTTTTAAGTCTTCTCAGAAATCATGACAACACATTAGGGGAATCAGGAGAGCAGAACATTTCTCAGCCAGAAAATGCTAGCAAGCCTTTTATTTTCTCAGAGGCTTTTATTTTAACACAGGCATACCAAGCTGCTGTTCACTGTGCATTCCTGTGTGAGGGACAGACCTTTTCATAGGAATCTCTCCTCCCCCATGGAGAACACACACACACACACACACACACACATTGATCACAATGACAGAAATCCTTCGCAGCCTTATACTGTGTTAGGAAGTGCGTGAGTGCTGGAATCCAGGGGCCAATCCTAAACAAATTAAACACTTGTGCCATATAGTACTATGCACTCCATTAAGCCCAGCAGTGATGAAGTAAAACTTTATTTATTGAGTGCCTTTCCAAAACCAAGGCACTTTACAATCATAAAATCACATAATTTTAAAACAGTTTAAAAATCATAACATCCATAGACAGCAGCAGACCTTAAAAACCATCAGGGAATGCTGAATGAAAAAGGTGGGATTTAAACTCAGATTTGAAACTTGAGACAGTCAGGCATTCCCTTAACCGATGAGGCAGAGAATTCCTCAGGGTAGGGCAGCAAACTAGAAAGCACGAGCACCCAATGTTTTTAACTGAACCCTGGGTATCTCTAGCAATCCCTCATCAGTGGATTGGAGTGGATGGGAGGGGCAATAGGGAGTCAGAAGATCTTGCGGGTAACAGGGTCCCTGTTCATGTAGGGCTTTATAGGTCAGTAAACTGACCTTAAAGGTGATCTGCTGCTGTACAGGCAGCCGGTGCAGTTTGAGCAGCACAGGCGTAATATGACTAGTCCTGGATGCACCAGTCAGAAGCCTGGCTGCCACATTCTGCACTAGCTGAAAGTGACAGAGATCAACCCCCAGAAGCCCTAGGTAGAGGTCATTGCAGTAATCAAGGCTGGTGGTCATGAAGGCGTGGACCAATGTAGGAAGGTCACCTGGAGGAACCAAGTGTTTCACCTGGGCAATATTCCTCAGATGATAAAATGAGGATTTGACAACAGCAGACACCTGAGATTTCAGGGTCAAACCGCTATCAAAAATTACACCCAGGTTACACACCCAGTCTGAAGTAGTGAGCTGGATGCCATCAAGCCATAAGCCTGGGGCCGGTCCAGCTCCCATACCCACCTCTGGGAGGCCCAGGTCCACAACCAACACCTCAGTCTTATCTGGATTCAACCTCAGCCAGCTGGTGCTCATCCAGTCTTTGATCTCAGCTAGACAGTTGTTAAGCACAGAGACTGCATCATCCCATCCGGCATAAAGGACATATACAGTTGAGTATTATCTACGTAGGTAGTGAAAACTCAAACTGTATCACCTAATGATATTTCCTAGTGGCAGCATATACACTGCAAACAACATGGGTGACAATATGGAGCCCTGCGGCACCCCGCAGGACAGGGGGAGAGCATCAGAGGAATAAATTCCAGTAACAACCCTCTGAGACCAGTCTGTAAGGAATGATCAAAACCAACTTAAGACTGTCCCAGACAGTCCACAGAGGAGCCTCAGGCACTCCAAAAGCACACCATGGTCCACAGTGTCAAATGCACTGAGAGATCAAGAAGGACTAAGATAGTACGAGTCTTTCAATCACTCACAGTTAGAAGATCATTTAAAACCCTGACAAGGGCAGTCTCAGTGCTATGTCTCTTCCTAGACCCAGACTGGAGAGCATCATAGACATTGTGGATAGCAAGGTGGTCATCCAGTTGCAATGCAACCACCTTCTCAATAACCTTACCCACAAAGGGTAGGTTAGAGACAGGCCTGTAGTTAGCTAGACAGTCTGGATCCAAGGAGGGCTTTTTTAAGGAGTGATCGTATGACCGCCTCCTTGAGGGGATCAGGAAAGACCCCCTTTTCCAAGGAACTGCAAGCAATTTCAGCAAGGATCGGGCAGATGATGTCTACACAACCTACCAAGAGGTTAGTAGGGCCCGGTTGCAAACTACAGCTGGTTGGGCACAAAGTCTGGACAAGCCTCACAATGTACATGAATTCTGGCTGGCTAATGTTGGTCCAGAAAGAGAGAGTGCTCGTCACCTCCAACCGATCTCCACAGTCCCTCACAGACAGAGTCGGACTGATACCCGACCTGATGTTGACAACCTTATCTGTGAAGAATCGAGCAAGCTCATCAAACTTCATCTGTGAAAAATCTCCTCCAGACTAGAGACGGATTGGATTGCATAATCTGGCTACAGTCCGGAAGAGCTGATCGATTCTGTGCAGCAGCAATCTGCCTTCTTACGGGTGATTGCTGATTGATAGCCCTTATAATGTTCCATCAATCTAAGTGTGTCAACCTCCAGGCCGGACTTCTGCCAGGCTCTTTCTAGTCTTCAACCAACTCTCCTCAACTCCTTCAAGGACCCATCAAACCAAAGGGTCCTTGGGCAAAGGGTGAGTGGTCAAATATGAACAGGAGCAATTTGGTTCAGGGTATCTCCCACTGCCTTATTATAGGCAAGTACCAGATCCCCTGGACTCATGCATTCACTCGACAAACCCGATATGTCCAGAACCACTGATAAACCTTCTGAGGTAACACCTCTTAAAGGGCAGAATTGGACTATCTCTGTAGAGGCAGGCTCATTGTGGGGAGCCCTGAAACTATGCCTTATAGTGTGGTGGTCTGACCAACTGACTGGTTCCACCCCCAAGTCCATGATCTCCATCCCCAGGGAGAACACAAAATCCAATGAGTGACCCGCTATATGGGTAGCAGAGGTAACCACCTGTGTAAAGCCCAGCATAGTCATAAGCTGGAGGAGATTTTGACCAAATTGTGAGAGTTCATCCTCTACCCAGGCATTGAAGTCCCCCAAAATTAACCATCTAGGGGACTCCAGTGCCACATCGACAATGAAGTCCGCAAGCTCCCTCAGGAATTCTCCACCATCACTGGGTGGATGGTAGAAGAGGAGTATGAACATTACATACATATTCTGTAGGTTACAGTCAGTGATTTCAGCAATACATATTGTTTTTTATCCAAGCCATCAGCCTCAATTCAGTGCACATAGTAAGCTTTATTTGTAAAAGGCTGGGACTAGATTAGTCCTGAAAGGGTTAACAACCCCTACAGACAGCAGGTAATCGTTGTACACTGCCACACACACAAACACACACACACACACACACATGCGCGCACATGCACGCACGCTCACAAGCACACATACACACACAAACACAGTTGGGAGAGAAATGTAATTTAAAACTCTGCTGGAGCAATGCAGTCTCATTACAAACTCAGTTTTGACCAACAGGGCATTGTTTAGTTAAAAATGTGTAAAATAAAGGTTTAGGTGTCCTTTAAGACTAAAGACAGCAGAGAGAAATTTCTCCAGTGAAACTCAGTGTTGACCAACAGGGCACTGTGTAGATAAAAAAAGTGTAAAAAGAAGGCTTAGGTGTTCTTTAAGACTAAAGACAGCAGAGACTAATTTCTCCAGTGATGCTCAGTTTAACAAGCTGCCTCTGCTGTTTACACACTGAGTGTATCCACTGAAAGTAATTTGAGCTGGCATAAGTATCCTGCACGTAGGAGAGGAACCCCCCCACATAGTGATTTTAGATAGTGGAGGGGTCGTACTCCAACTACAAAATTGTGCTTTGGTGGGAGTCTGAAGTGCCTTTTTTCCCCAAGTGATAGTGAGATGTCTGCAGGTCTCCACCCCTTGCAGCTGTAAAAATGTCGGCTAAATTTTTTAAATCCTGTTTTTTTGGGGGAAGGAGTTGTTTATCTTTTTATCTCCCTTCTCTTCACCAGACTGCCCCTTTCAACTCAGACCCCCCCCAGCCCCCTCACCCCGACATCCACTGCCAACCAGTACCCCCTGGGCTTGCCTCAACTGGCAGGGCCAGCGGAGTCCCCCAACCTCCATCAGGGACAGGATCCAGTAGTTAGACTGGTGAGCCAAGCTAGTTGAGTGTGGAATCTGTGAGGATTCAATCACCATCCCACCACCAGTAGGTGTTTTCCTTGTTCTGTCCCTTCGCTCAGAAGAAGTGGCATGCAGTGATGCCAATGACCGAGCTGCGCACGCTCCCATGCACAGGATGCCAGGTGTGTTCCCTGCCTCTGCCCCTGCCCTGTGTGTGGTCCAGTTGTTCCTGACCTCCAGCTTCCACCAGGGGTCAGGCAAGCACTGGGCACTGGTTCCACCTCTCCCCAGAGGAGGAGGAGAAGAGCAGTCAGAGGACACTCGATCCTCCTCCCCTCCTGGCTGGCCCTCCAACTCCCGAGCTTGCTACCGAACTTGGGTTGTCAGCTTCATGAGCAGTGGTGCTACCACTGGTCCGGTGGGCCAGCCAAAATCCTATTATTTTTAACATATTACTACATGCTACATATACTTTCTAGACATTTAGCGACACAGAAGAACTGTATCATTAGGATCTATACATGTTGACTGGACTCCAAGATTTCATTAAAAAACCTAAGTTTCTACAATTAACAGCTAAAATGTTAATCATCCATTACAAAGTATCACAAAAGATTATTTTTGGAAATGATCAGAAGCTACTAGTGGATGTGCTGTTTAAGTATAAACACATTATTTTCAAATTTTTTTCTAGTTTCAGTATGTCATTGGATGAGTTCCAGGTTACCCTACAAACTGGCTTTACAGAGGTATGATCATTTTTAAATTTCATGAAAAAAAAAATGGTTCAACCCTCCCTCCCCACACACACACACACACAAACAAACAAGGAGTGCATTTGGCTTTGTTAATAAATTGCAATTTGTGGCTTGTTAACTTCCCACTAAAACTCTGGATGATATAAAATTAGAATAGGTCAATTCATATATTGTAAGCATTTGCTCCTTTGGTTCCAGCCTTAAACATAAATATCTTATTGAGAAATACATCATACATGTGGGGCCTGAGTCATAAAGCCTTGGGAATGACACAAGGTGCTTATATCAAAGAAATAAGATGCAAGTGGCTTACTGTGCCACACCTTGCATCATTCCTGAGTCAGCAACACAGTCTGAGCCAGTTGGGAGACTGCATGCACCAGCCAGGCTTGTGCTGTCCTTGCAACGGACACACTGATGCACCATGGTGGATGGGGGCTTGTGCCAGGGCAGTGCTGCAACATCCTCATAAATGGAGATTCACTAATCCTCCCCCACATGGCACATGGTCCACAACAGTTAGACCAGGCCGGGGCTAGTCTAACAGCCCATGCACCACCCCCGGAGCCATCTCTGCATGGGAAGGAACCTGTGTCCACAGTTTCTGCCACTCACCAGTGGTATCCCATACCCCCAAAGCACCGAGAGATGCCAGTGGAGCAGTGACCTCAATGTCCCCCATGGTGCCATGCATGTGGATGCCCCCCCCAACATGGACCACCCTGTCTTGGTGGTGGCCATGCACTGTCCCTGTCAGGGTCTGCCTCCCCCACCCCATCCCAACTTGATCTGCCCTCCATGTCCCTTGTTCCATCCCCCATGACCCTGCCAGCCTTCAGGGTGACTGACTGGTGGGTCTCTGTCCTTGGGCACCAGTGCCACCTGACCAACTAGCAGTTTGTGGTATTCCCCTTCCTGTGCACCTTTACTTTGCTGCATGACAGCAGACACACATGACAGCAGACACACTGTGAGAGTTTGCCACTGGGACCCCTTCCAATAGTGAGTGAGGTGCAGGGTCCCTGGTGCATCAGAGATCGATGCAAGCTGCTATTTGCCACAGCTTGCATCGATCCAAGGTCAGCTTTGTGAATCCGGCCCCTGCTCCTAAAATATTATTCATCTTGAGATTTCTTTGAATACAAGACTAGACTGTAATTGATTCAGACCTTTATTATTTCAACTATAGTTTATGGTGACTCCATTTATAGTAATGCACTCAACTCTCTGTTAAAAAAAAACTTGCTGTACTTTATAATAGAGTAACAAGGCTCATTCGCCCCTAGGAGGCATACCATGGCAGCCAATATAGAAGGCTGAGATGGCTGCTTGTCTCAAATTACATACAGTTGCATTAAGCATTGTTTACGAGTAAAGTAAATAAATACTATTCCACAATACATATTGGATTTGGTAAACGGTAAACCAGTTAGGCCTTAGATCTTCACTAGATGTAGAGAGACTTGCAAAAGCTAGCAAGGTGGTCAAAGGTTTAGTAGTTGAAAGTCAGTGCCAAAAAGTGCAAGGTGATGCACTTAGGGACAAGAACCGAGGAGAGATTACTGGATGGGGGGGAGGTAAAGCTGTGCACAACCTCTGAGGAAAGAGACCTAGGGGTCATCATCATTGATTCCCTAAAACAATCAAACCAGTGTAACAAGGCCTACAGTAAGGCAACAGGATGCCGGGTTGTATAAGAAAGGGTACTGAGAGCAGAAGGAGGAATTACTACCTCTCTATAGATCACCGGTGAGGCCCCATTAGGAGTACTGTGCCCAGATCTAGAACCCTTACTTAAGGAAAGATAAGGACAGGCTGGAGACAGTGTAATGTAGGCTGACTAAAATTATTTAGGGCCAGCAGGGCAGATCTTACAAGGATTGGCTCAAGGCACTGAATATGTACTCAGTGGAGGCCAGATGAGAGAGGTAAGATATGATATAGACCTTCAAGTTCCTGAAAAGAATGAACAAAGTAAACTGCAAGGAACTATTTAGCTAAGTGCTACTATAAGATGCTGGTACTGGTTGTTTTATGTGGGCCCTGCACTGCCACTATACCGCTATGCACTTTATTTGTTTATACTGTACTCACTTTGTGCACTGTTTTGTACAAAACTGTACTCACTTTGTGCACAGTTTTGTACAAAACTGTATAGTATTACTTAAAGTGTGCTCACCTGTTTCTGTAACTATTTGCAATCACCTAATCTATTGTACCTGTTTTTGTTTTCCTTTGTACCATGTTATTGTGCCACCTTCATGGCCCAGGTTGTGCCAGAAAACGGTCCCTTGGACCAGTGCACCCACCCGGTTAACAAACTGGATAAAGCACCTGGTCCCACCTGATGATCTTCCAAGGTTGGTCCATGCCTTTGTGACCTCCTGCCTTGACTATTGCAACGGCCTGTATCTGCACTTAAAATTTATTTATTTAATATGGCATTTCCTGAAGTTTGAAATCTTTGCTGCTTTTTAAATGATCTGTTTTCACCTGCTAGTTAATTTATTTCTCGATTTTTATTTTTCTTGATTTGTATGTACAAGCACTTTGATATAGTTTGAATTGCGCTTTTAAAAAAATAAATTTTGATTGATTGATTTGATTGAAACAAACAAATAAATAAACAGTAGTGGATCAAGAACACAGGAGCATGAAAGGAAATTGTATTTATTTATTTATTTAAAATGTTCGTAACCAGAACAGGCACATGGAACCGAGGCTCGTTTTCAGGTGTGACCCGGGGATAGGGTTGCAGTACATCAGGGGAACAGTAAGCAGACATTGATGGAGGGAATCAAGAGGGTAGTGACAGCTTTATTTTACAGAAAGGGTGACACAGCTGTGGAGCAGTCTGCCAGCTGATGTGGTGGGTGCCAAAACTGTCAATAGTTTCAAACACTGCTGGAACAGAGTGAAGAACTTAATGGCTGCTAAAGGTGATAAGGGAAGGGCAGGGAGCATGGGGGTAGATAGTGTGGGTTACAACCCTGTATGGACAATAGGTCCCAAGTTTGTTAGTGTTTATGGGCAGACTGGATAGACTAGTGGTCTTTCTGCCGTCATTGTCTATGTTTCTGTGTTTCATTGTTCATGGAGTTTTTGGTTCTAGATCAATGCGACACACTCAGTGAACAGACCTTTTCTTGAATAGTTCAATTAACTTGGAATTCATTTCGACCATCCATAACCTCATTCATAAACCGATAATTTCCCCCATCTTTTTCAAAGGACACCTAAAACCCCATAAAATTGTGGGTTTGTCGTGCACAAACCACATTTTTGTGTACAATAGCAAACTTTATAGGCTATTAGGATCTCACCCCCAACCAGAGTGCATTGCTGCTCTGCAGCCCTGGAGTTCCTTGGAGTCAGCCACTCATGGAACCCAACCTGCCTGCCTGAACTAAGGATCTCACCCCCGACCAGGGCGCATTGCTGCTCTGTGGTCCCAGAGCTCCTCGGATCTGGCTACTCTTGGAACCCAACCTGCCTGCCTGAACTAAGGATCTTGCCCCCAATAAAGGTGCATTGCTGCTCAATGGCCCCGGTGCTCTTCGGAGCTGGCCACTCTTGGAATCCAACCCACCCGCCTGAGCTGAGGATCTCACCCCTGACCAGGGCACATTGCTGCTCTGCGGCCCCAGTGCTCCTCGGAGCCAGACGCTCTTGGAACCCAACCCACCTGAACTAAGGTGCGAATTCTTGGACTCCATAAAGCTACCTTGCTGACTGGTGGTTGCTGCTGAACCTGGCACTCCACTGGCTGGCCTTTCTCTGTGCTCTTTCCTAATAGGACCTTCTGTAAACCTTGATTTCTGTTGCTGCTGGCTCTTTATTTGAAACACTTTTTCTTTGTTTGGTCTCTCTCAGGGACTGAGTATTTTGTAAAGTAATTTGTTAAACAAATAAGAACTGCTTTATGAAACCAAATAATATTTATGCTTTTTAATTTGCCTGCCAAAGTGTTAATTGAGATTTCTGTCTTGGTCTCCTTTGTCCTCTGCTTTCCTGACTAGCAGCCTGCTAGTTACTCTCCTTTTCTGCCTGCTAAGCTTTGCCCACATCTCCCACTAATTCTCTGTCCTTACCTCTTTTCCTCATCTCACTCCCTGAAGCTGTGGCTCCATTTTGTGAGTAACTTGGCTACTTCAACTCCTAGCCAGATAACTTCAAGTCCTTTTCCTCTCATCTCTAATCCCTCCTCCCCCCTGTAGCCATGCTCCTTATTTCTTTAGTTTGTCTTGGCTACACCCTTTCGCTTTTGTCCGGGCCATGAACCTGGTGCCAGAACCCCAGCCTATTTAGTAATCTCTGCACTGCTCCCCCTTCCCCCTATTGTTTCTCACTCCCTCCCTTCCCTTTTGTGTTTGCCCTTGGCTTGCCCCCAATTAACCAGAAACTGTAGCTCAGGCTCTCCACTGTCCCTTCATCTTTGACCACCGTTTGCTTGTTCTCCCCTTGGGATCTTGTCTCTGACCAGGGCACATTGCTGCTCTGTGGCTCCTGAGCTCCTCAGAGATGGGCGCTCTTGGAACCCAACTCGCCTGCCTGAACTAAGATACAGATTCTTGGACTTCAGGAAACTACCTTACTGATTGGTGTTTGCTGCCGAACCTGCCACTCCATTGGCTGGCCTTTCTCTGTGCTCTCTCCTAATAGGACCGTCTGTAAACCTTGATGTCTGGCACTTCTAGTGCTTTATTTGAAACACTTTTTCTTTGTTTGGTCTCTCTCAGGGACTGAGTACTTTGTCCAGTCCACCCACCCCACTCCAACCTCTATTAAATATGCATCCTCCCCCACAGGTCGATGCCTACTAGCTTCTCTGTACCACAGTTGGTGCACACCTCAGTTAATTTCTCTGTTAAGAAACCTATCAGTAGCTGCAGTACTTTCTCCTGGGCATAACTAGCTGCACTGCTCTAACTTACTGAAACTGAGTGAGCTAGACCTGCTACCTAACAAACAGCTTACTCTCACTCACGTCTCTATTCTTATCCCTAACTTGGTGTCCCAAAGACCCCTGCTCACCATCTTATCTCTAATCACGGTCCACTATATACTTACTTAACATGTATTACCTCAGTTTTACCCTCCTCCTCCTATTAGCACTCGTCAGTGCTTCCCCTGGCTGTGCCACTACCACTACCACCAGGTGGCCTGACCATTTAACACCCTTTTGTGTTGCACCTTTAATCCTGTGCCCAAGAGTATCATACTCAGAAACCACACATTCTTGGTTGGACACCTTCAACCTTATAACGCTACTCCAGCTGTCTGCCCCCTCTTAATCTACCTAAACCCCCTACTATTTCTCATCCCAGTCAGTAACATTTCCCAAATCATGCCTTATCAGGTGTGCCCCAAATCCACCTCCTCTACTGAGTCTACAAGCTTAAAGAGTGTGCCATTATCCAGAGATTCTCTGGGTGGAAAGAACAAAATATGTACCCCCTGCCCCCACCGATAACCAACATAGTCTTTATATGCATCAAAGCAAAACTACATAGATCTTCCCTAGAAACCTTGGGAAGGGGATGACCCACATAAAATGGCAGGTCATAAGACTGGCCTATCTTCTATTACTCCTGTCAGGAAATGTGCACCCTAACTCTGGACCTGTGTCGCACCCTCAGGGCATTCCAAAACATCTGTCAGGTCTAAAAATAACCTCCATCAATAGTTGCAGTCTGCAGGCAAAACTTAATGCAATTCAAGTGTGGGCCACACAACACCAACCTGATATCCTGTCAGTAGTGGAGATATGGCTGAGTCCTAGGATCTCTGACACAGCCATACAACTACCAGGGTTCAACACTTCCAGGCATGATACGATTGGAAAATGTGGGGGAGGATGTGTAATATATATGAAGGAACACCCTCAAGGGCAAATGCTGCTGCATATCACTGCCAAGTGTTACACCCAACTGCTGCCAATGAGGATACTACTTGGTAAAAACGGAAAATCACTTACGGTAGTATCCACCTACATTCCACCTAAGGCTCAAGATAGTGGTTTCAAAGTTGTTACCGATTACCTTGTTAGGGGCAGTCCCGACATTGAAATTATTATGGTGGGGGATTTCAACATCAACTTGATCTCCACAGAAATAAGTCCCTATAAAGATACACTAATCATCACTACATGCCTCTAAATTAGTGAGCACTCCCATTTAGATAAACTACCAAACTGAAACAAGCACCATAATCGACTGGCTGGTCACCAATTGCCCTGAAAGAATAAATCACATTTCATTACTCCCCAATTCCCTTAGAGATCACTCCCCTATCCTTTTTAACTGGCTAAGGAGTCCCCTAAGGTCCCAACCAAAACCATCATTATAAGACTGCTAAAAAAAGGTAAGCTGAATGTGCTGAAGGAGCATCTAAGTGATTGGAGTTTCTTGAACTCCACGGTTGATGTTGATGATGCTCTAAAACTCTTTATCCCCAAATATAATGAATCTTGTGATATTTATGCCCCACTCACCAAGCTCAAGACCAAGGGACATCAAAACTCATGGATCTCCCTGCAATTACTTAATTACTTAATTTTGTCTTTGTAAGGATTTTTTGCAGAATTCAGTATATACTCTTCTTCAAAATTAATCATATACGCATTAGCGTAACTGGGTGCCATAGTGCTACCCATAGATGTACCTTTGTCCTGTTGATAAAAAACCCCATCAAATTCAAAATAGTTATTCTGTAATATAAATAATGCCAATTCCTGTAACATGGTTGTTCTTGGTACTGAACCAGCAGGTCTCTTGTTTAGAACTTTTCCCATATTAATGACACCCTCCCGATGTGGAATGGACGTGTACAGATCTATTACATCCCACGTTACCAGAAAAATGTGATCTAATTCAATCTGATTGGACAAAGTTTCTAATTGAACCATTAAGTCAGTTGAATCTTGTATGTATGTTTCATTTTTTTCTATTAAAGGTTGCAGATAATAGTTAACATATTTCGATACAGGATCAAAAACTGAATCTATCCCTGACATGATTGGTCCACCTGGGGGATCCAATAAATCTTTATGGATCTTTGGTATACCATAAAATGTAGGAATTCTTGGAAATTCTTTCAGTAAAATTCTCATTTCCCAGTCTTGTAACCAATTAAGATCTACAAATTCTGCCAATAATTCCCTAAGCCTACCCTGTAATGAGACCATAGGATCTCCCATCAATTGTGAATAGTTATTTCTATTTTGTAACAATTCTAAACACATAGATTTAGTTTCTGTGTTTTGGAGGTTGATAAGTTTGGCATAAAGATCATGGTGGTTACATGGATTTTTTAATGATTCTTTCAGAAATGCTTATAACACAGAGAGTGTAGAATCATTCACATTTGTTCGCCCCAGGTATGCGAGTTATGGGAGGTTAAAGTTTTATAACTTTCGTTATCAATGATGACATGGCTGTTGCTCCTAGCGTCATAATATTTAAGCTACTGTTTGTTTCTTGTTTTACATTCTTTTTGGAAGAAGTTAAAGGAAAACATTTCTTTGAAGTTTGAATGAATTAAGGCTCATAGAAATATATTTGTCAGGTAGACTCATGAAGTTGAATTAAATGTTATAAATTCATTATTTAAAGCAAAAGTTTAGATACAAATTAAATGTTAAATTTGTTTCTTAATAGATGTTAATGAACCCCGTGAACAAGCTCATAGGAGCGAAACGTAGGGGTATACAAATTGGAATAAAAGAAATCATTTTATGGAACAGCAGACTCCGGTTATTTCTTGTTTACATTGGATACTGAAGCACCCTCCAGGAGTTGTCGAATAATTTATTATTTTTGTTCACCATTACCCAAATATTGTTGTATTCTCTACTATGCTCTCCTGCCTGAGCCTCCTTGATTGCTTTGACATGCAGCTACTACCGCCCTCTGCTTCTTTCTGCTTCCCCGACATCGAGCTACCTGGGAGCTGGTTCGGTGCCTCATGGCACGGGCATTTCCGCATTGCCTGCACAGCCTCGGACACATTCCGTCCTTCAAGAAGAACCAGCTATCAGTTCAGACCATTTTTAGAGCTTCAGCCTGGCCAAATTGTGTACCTTTAGTTTTCAAACACTGCACTGCTGTTCGTGGTTTGCTATGGCAATTGCACTACTGGCTCGTTTCCTCTGCATCTTGCTGCACTGCCCATACTCATTTGTTGGATCTCATTTACTGCTAACATGACATAGACTCAAGGTACCTCAGCTCCCTTGTATAATTCTGGCATTTATGTTGGGAGTTCGAATTTGGCATAGTTTCCGCTATACTCTGGGAGAACTTCCTTTGCTTTACAGCTTTGCAGGCTACCCTGCTCATCTTACTGTATTTAAGTGCTCCATGCTGTGTATTGCAGCTCAACCATGGATGCCTTCCTTGCTCCTACCTTCCTATACCTTCCGTGAGGTATGAGGACATTTCTACCACCTGTTCACTCTATTTTGTTGCCTATGGTTTCACCTGGCACTGCTTCAGTAACTGCTGCTCTGCTTCTCAGCCAGTTTCCATTTTGTTTTCAGGACATGAGGCAGCCTAAAGCTCACTATGTACCTACACCTTCCAGCTTCCCAATTGCTGTTTATCTCACTCATGGGGACACTGGCTTATTATGTCTCATAGAGCCATCAGAGCTGCTTCTTTTTCTACCTATGTTATTGTGGTCCTGGCTAATTTATATCTTTACTCAGTCCTTCATGGCCACTCTGGTGTGTTTGGTATTTAATGAGTGGCTTTGCATGCTGCCTATGCCATTGAGCAGACTTGCAGAAGATCCTCATTCCATTTGACATGGGCAACCACAGAAATATGTTGGAGTTTCATTTCTGCGGGTAACTCCTACCTCATTCTAGAATTTCACAGCGCCGCTTGCCTATCCAACCCTCTACTCTCCTTTGTTCTGAACTGCTTGGAGCTCTGATTTGAACTCAATTTACCTGTGCTCTGTGAGCTTCCTGATTAGTCCTTTGTCTGACTCCTTGGATGCATGGACCGTTTCCTCGCTGTGCTCCGTCAATAGCCCATTGTTGTCTCTACTTCTATGGGCCCACTTCTGTGGTTATGTTCTGAGTTCACTAGGCCATTGCTCCACCTTCTGGCCCTTCCTGTGACTTGCAGGCTGCTTTGACTTGCTGCTAGAGGATTGGAGGGTATGATTCATCCCCTTCATGGCTACTCCTGTGCCCTATGGCTCCTCGGCCATACTACACTGCTTGACCGACTCAGCCTCTCATTTGGACTCGCCTCCATATCCCTGGATACTTCCTATTGAGATGCTCGTTGATTACGGCCTACCTTTGCTGCATTGGATGCTCCATCCCATGTTAATTCTAATTTCCTGAAGTTAATACTTCTGCCTGCTGAACTTTCTTATTGTCTCCCTGATTGAACCAATACCTCCTACATCGCATAACTTCAGTTCCTGGATGCTTGCTGCCTCTATCAGATCTGTGCCCCTGTGAGCCTCAGAGGTCTATTACACGGTACTCGCCTGCTTCTCATCCTGCCTTCACCCATCGGGCTGGGAGGTTTATCTACTTCTACTCTTGCCTGCTCGCCCAACTTGAGCCTGAAGATTCACAGATTTACGACCTGCCTACGCCCTTCGGGCTGGGAGGTTTTCTTGCTTCTGCTCTTCTGCCGCACCCTGCTCAAGGCCTGGAGATCCTCACTTTCTATTATGCACCTACTTGCTGTCGTGTCGGCCGACCAGAAGCTCCTTTCATGGATTTCATCTGTCGTTTGTTCTTCATCATGTGTTCTTGGATGTTTTGCCCTGCTGCCTCAGCCATGGAATTGCTGCTGCTTCCTTTCCAGGACTTGGTTGGCGTCTCCTGCAGACTTTCATTATCATGCTTGTGCTCTACTGAATTCAGACCTGCGACAAAACTACTTGATTGGATTCAGCCTCTTCAGTTATCTCCATCTCGAACTCTTCGGGTCTCGTCTAGTTTTCATGCCTCAAACTTTGCATACCTTCAATTCTCAATGTTATTCCACTCGTCCAGTTGCCATATCTCAACCTCAATCTCTTCCATTCGATTACGTACCTCTCCAGCTGATAGATTCCTGCACACTCAAGGGACTATCTACCATGCTCGATTTCTGCCAGCAGGCATTCCTGGGTCTGGCTGCGCTTCCCATACTGGAATCAGCCACCTCTCTCCTATCTCACCAGCTGTCGGTTCAGCTACGCTTTCTACAGGGGCTGGTTGCCATGTCCTGTTCCTTCTCATTTGCCTACGTTGGTGCAGTCCTGTTCCTACTACCTCTCACTTCAGATTAGCAGTCCAACTGACTTATTTACTTTTTGGACTCACCATATTCTACTACTTGGATGCTTCATAACCTCACACTAGTGTCTCCAATTATCCTATACAGCCTGCCTTTATTCCAGCTCAACTCTACAGCCATTGCTTGCATATCAATTCCTAAAGACCATACTTTACTTATCAGAACTGGATTTGTCACTCGATAGCCTGGCCTCAAGCCTTCTCTTATTTCTTGTACTATACAAGCCCTCTATTATTAGAAACCTGGAAGCCATAATACTTCTATTTGTCCTGCCTCATTGACGTCAAAGCTTGGATGCAACTATCTTTTTGTCTTCTGTATTGAGTTCGTCAGTCATCAACTTCATCTCCACCATCATAACAATTCCATAGATTATGCCCTCTATCAACTGAAGTACGGAAGATGGTTCTTCAATATCTACTCTCCATCATTCTCAATTGTACATGGATTCTCGGACTCGGAGTTTATTAGGAGGAAATTACTTCCTGGACATTTACAATTCAGTTCTTGCTTAAGCTCCATTTATCTGGATTAAATTCTACAACTTAGAAATCAGATTAGCTGATTAATTTAGTTTAATTAGGATCTCTCTCCTTTAGTATGCCCAGAAGGATGGGCAGGTCAGTAGCCATGGGTCCTCAGATGTTTCCCTCCAAGGGGGGTTTTCCTCTCCTGAGTGCTACTGGTCACACTCTCCGGAGTTGGAGGAGGTGATCGTCTATTCCTATCATTATTAGGTGTTGTCATACATGACTTCTTCAGCATTCAGTTACAGACCAATCGTTGATATTATCTATTCTTTTTGGGGCTTTCATAATTCTAAACCAAGCTTCCTTCCTTCAGGTGGGATACAGAGAAAGGCCAAAACCATCAAATATTTTCAATTGACTCAATTCAAGCATCCAAGTACCTAAGCACAAACCATTCTATACTACTACCTACTAAACATTGTCCTTTTAATGCTGGCCTCTGTATCCAACAACCATCTTCTTCATTCCACTATATCTTACATAAGCACTGAGCTATGAACCACACATAATAAGCACAGGAATTTCCAGCTACGCATTGTCAACAACCTAAATTCCCCCCTTGAGATGGTTAACCATTTTAAATATGTGGGAGTAACATTAGACAGTGCTCTTTCCAACTCTCAACACATTGACCAAGTTGCTTAAACTGCAAAAACTAAACTGGGTCTTCTTTACAGAAACAAACCTTGCCTTACCAATGAGGCCCTGAAGATAGCAGTGTCAAGCTCAAGGATTTCAGTCATTGTGTATGGCCTGGTCGTGCACCATGCAACAACTCCTATGGCTCTCAGAAGACTTAAAACAAAACCTCAACAAGGGTTGTAGTCTTGTGTTGGGTGCACATCTTACCCACACATGCAAACTATACAACCAAAGTAGCTAGCTTAACTTAAAATGCTAAATTCATTACCAAACGTGCTTGCTTGGCAAAAAATCAATACTTGGACTTATCCCGTGGAGTACGGGATTTTCTAGTAAAATAAAACATGTCCAGATGTACTAGGGGTCAAAATGATCAAACCCTGAAAGTCCCTTTCTGGAGGACCTCACAAGGTCAAAGATCCTATGAGTATTGTGCACCTATATGGCTCAACTCTCTCAGCAAAAAACTGCTGGCAGAAGTCAAACTTGACCCATTTAAAACAAAACTTCGATCTCTACTAGCTCTGACCAGTGTCTGTGACTGTGAAACCTAATCATCCTCCTCTCCAATATCTAGTTTTCATTTTCACCCAGTCATTCCTTGCCTTGTCTTATTTTCAAACTATCCTTTCCCACCCTATATACCATGGTCTCCCCCTTCTCCTTGACACTTACCACCCCTCCACCCTCACCTGATAAAGAACCTCTTATGACTGGCATTCCACGAGGCTTAGCTGGTACTATCTACATAGATACATAGATACATAGACAGTGTCGGCAGATAAGGGCCTATGGCTCACCCAGTCTCTTTCTCCTCTTCCCTCCACCCTTACCCTCTTCATCCTCTTTCTGTACTCCATCTGCCCCAGCTGCCCTATCACTCTCCTCTCCCTCATTGACCTCAGTTCTGTGCTCCTCCTGCCCTCTGTCCAACTTTTCTTCTTCCTCTCTTTTCCTTCTACCTATTCTCTTCCTACCACACTCACCTCTTCTTCTCCTTCCTACTTCTGTGTCCCTTCCTTAGCTTTTCATCACCCCATCCTACTTTTCCTGCTTGTCTCCCTGTTCCTCCTGCTACCTATATCCAGCAATAGCTGTTCTCTTCTTAGCACTTTATGTTACCTGAGGCTAATATGTATGATCATACCCGTCTTGCACTTTGACAGTAGAACTGTAATTGAGTTAAACATGTTCTGGCTGTTTGTAGTTCTGTTCCAAGATTTTGTTCATGATAGCTTGTCTGTTCCATTGTAATATATATTATAATGTATATTTTGTCCTACTCACTGTACTTCAGCTATTTGTTATATTGTACTACTGTCTTACCACTTCTGTTATCTGTTATGACATGGAACCTCTGTAAATGAGTCCCTGACTCAAAGATTTAATCCTAGATTGTAATAAATAAATAAATAAATAAATATTAAGTTATATCAGAATTTGCCTTGAAATCTGATGCTTAATACTGTTTTGGTACTTTTAAAAAGATATGAACAAAACTTCTTAGCTCTTGAAAGTCCCACTGTGATCAGATCTTAAAGTTGTGGCTAACATCATATATGATGATGACACTGGAGTGACAGCACCCACAGTAATCACTAGATGTATATGGTGCAGCATTTTACTTTCATGAGAATTTCCCAGTTTCTTATGTTCATCATATCTTACTGTCTTTGCAGACCACATTCCTCCTACATTCACACAAACAGGCTGAGACATGCACAATGCCCTGGAGAAAAATTGCCACACCATGTGTTTATTGATAATCATAACCAAAGTTAAATCAGCAGCATGATGTGTGCAGCAAGGGAATCACTGTAAGGATTTGGATGGTCAAACTCAACCTCAGTCTATCCTCTTACCCCCAAAGAAGACCCTCTGAGTGAACCTTCAACTCTCCCAAAGGGTATGGCCTCTGGAAGAACACCACCATCTGAAGGAAAAGTGATGTCTCATTAGCTATGTGACATGCACCCTTCTTCTCTGAGATGGCACTACACATGCAGGCCATGCCAGAAAAAGCCATCCTTTAACCAGCCCCCCCAACAGGGGCCTCCAAATATCTGGGCCCTCACCTTCTGCCAGCATCAAGGAGAACCATCTGTAGAAGATTTGAGTTTCCCTGTTACCCCTTTGTGCACTAATTGTGAGACTACCATGCTGCTACAGGATGAACGCTGTTCCTGTTGCTCATCCCCCAAATCACTTCACACTAGCAATTTCTCCAGAGCACTTTGTAGGTCAGCTTCAACCTAGCACAACCTGTGTCTGACAAATGCACATCTTTCCAAGCATACAACTGGGGTATAGCAGCGACTATCTCATCATGTCCCACCAGTACAATCCATAAAACTCCACACGGCCATGTTGGTCAACCTGCAAGCTTTTCAATAGCAGCAGGGTCTCTTGTGTGCTGCCAATGCCTCTGCTAGATGATATGTGACCAATTTATGTGTACCCTCAACCAAGCTTCCTAAAGCAAATGCAGATCCTACTTCATCTGATGCAGCAGCTCCAGGGACTTCACTGCTCCCAGGTCATTCCCTCCCAGGAAATCTACCAAAACCCTGGAAGGGTCCTGCTGTCAAGCTTTTACTATGATCCATTGGAGCAAGTCAACAAACATTATTCCCTGAAGTCCCATCCAGCATATCTGTTGTTGTCGAGGGTCCAGGAAAAGTTTCTCTGCCCTGGAATCCACCTCTCTTGCCAGCTGTCCAGTGAATGAAAAAGTGCTTGTATAACCAAATTTGCCCTGTCTGGGAAGTGCCACCTGCCAGGCAACAAAGAACAAGAAGTGTAAAGCAAATGTGGTTGCACATACCCTTCAAAAGCCTGCAACCTCCATTGGCCAAATGCCTGGATCTGTCCATCCATCAACCTTTTGGCCTGTGTATTCATGGTAGCCCTGATTGAAAAGGAATGAGTGTAGAACACTATCCAAATGACATCCAGTCCCCTCATGTTTTTTTTCTAGGGTGTAGCAAAACTTGAATACCATCCAAAGGGTCCCATTCCCATGTCAGAAGAATGTGACCCCCCCAGCCTGCCTTCTGGGACACATATTCCATAACCTGGGTCCTGACATCCCTCTGCATCACTGGGGGAGGCCTCAGGCTGCACCAACACTCTTGAGCCACATGGTCTGTCTTGCTACTCTGGAGCTGAACAAACACCCCCCTCTTAGGTCACCACCACTTCCTCATCCCCCAAGGTCACTGCAAGCCCTAGCGCCTTTCTCAGCTGGACTAATTTGGATACCCCAAAAGTCCCACAGAAGGCCACCAATAATACTGAGCAGAACATTGCTGCCTCTGATGGAGATGAGCACACCTTCAGCAGCTCACTCCACACCTGCTCCAACAAAGTCAGACTAATTAGCTGATACCAGTCTGGTTGTTTTGTAACACCACAGGACAATCCCTCAAACATTTTGTGAATTCAGAATGTTCACATGCTGTCCTCTGGATCAGCCACTTTGAAGAACCACAAAATGCCTGATAAATGCTGGCCCCCGGCCCCTGGTGTTAAACTTCTCAATTCATCTACACTTAATAAAAGAATAGCCGGTCCACTGAAATGAGCCACATGTTCTGCCAATCCTGGACCTGCCACATGCTCAGGTAGCTCTCAACACCCCTCCTGTAAGTCACCTGCATGCTGGGTGCTAGGAAATTCCTGAGTAACTACCAGGATTTTGGATCCTCAACTTCCATAGGTAGATTGGGAACTTCTCTGGGACACAACTCCACTTCTAAGGCTAGTTTCTGGAACCTCTGTCACTGCAAATGAGAAAGAGAATCAGCAGTACTGTTATCCACACCTGGCACATGCAGAGCTATAAACTGCACATTAAGTATCAAACATTTGAGCACAAAAAACCACATGAGGTCACTGAGAGGGCCCTTGGCCCCAACTGCCCGTTAATTGTATGGATCAACTCGGTGTTGTCTGTTCTAAAGATTACCTTTTTATCCCAAAAGCAACTAGGGTGACCACAATGGGAAAGAATTCCAGCAGCATGACATGATTGGTCAAGCCTTCCTCCACCTCCCTGGAGGGAGGGAGGCCATTGTCCCATGCACCATTCCCCTTGGAAGTAAGTTCTAAAGTGAAAGCCCCTGGATGCATCTGTGAACAGCTTGAGCACTTGGCTGGTGATCATTTTGGTCCAGTGTGACACTCCACTGAAGCAGTTCAAGAAAGCCAAACAGACCCCCAGTTCTCCTCTCATGTTGTCAGTCACCCAGAGCTTGTGGTGAGGCTCTGGATGACCAGAGCTTGTGGTGAAGCTTCTGGCATTCCATGCGTGTATTCACCAAGTGGTGGAAGAATGTCCTGCCTGTGGAAATTAGTTTGCAAGCCAAGCTGAGGTGGCTGAGCATCTATTATACTTCATGCAAGGTAATTTTGTGTGCCCTCGGTGCCCAGGCCAGCAACTCCCTCAGTGCCAGGACCTTCTCCTGTGGTAGATGAAATTTAGCAGCCATAGTGTTAACCTCAGTACCCAGGAAGGACAATGTGGTGCGGGTTCTTCTGTCTTATCCCAGGCCAAAGGCACCCGCAGATTGGCGCACACTACCAGGAAGTGACAACAATCCCTAATCCTGAGTCTACCCATAAATAAAAAGTTATCCAGGTTGTCTACTATCTCCAAATGAGTTGTCTTGTGCATCACTACCCAGAGGAGGAATGTGCTGAACTGTGTACACAGCACACACCACTGCACACCCGATTGACATGCAGTTGTCGACATAGTACTGGCCCTCAAACTTAATTCCCAATAAATCCCTGTCATCTGGATGAATTGCCCTATCAAACAGCACATAAAACACTGCTGTGTAGTATGGGTCAATGTGGTCATTGACAGAGTTCCCCTCTGGGCAGGACAAGTGATTGATCCTGAACACACCCAGCACCTTCTTGGGAACTAGTCCAATAGGCGGCAGCCTGAAGTGTGGCAGGGGAGGTATGGAGAATAGTCTGCTGAGCCTTCTTGCTGCAACTTCCTCGGCATCTTAGCTCGGACCATGTCCAGTTGTTCACTGCTAGACTTCTGGTTCTCAGCCTCATACAACTTATGGGGACCATCATTTTATATTATAAAGCTTACCCTGAAGCCATCCATAAGGGCATCATTGGCCATCCCATCTCAGTAATCTGTCAACTAAGCCTCAACACAATTGGCTATTATTGGCATTGGAGGCTTGCTGCTCTAATTCCAAAAGAGCCAAGGCATGAAATTGCCCAGTTTGCACTGGGTGAATGGGTGAGTGCAGTCACATGCCATGCACTCATGCTTGAACTTGCAAGGTGCTAACTTACACGCCCCGTGGTTAAAATTATAGCAGCTCCCACACTGAGACCCTTTCCCACTACTGCCCTGCTCCCCTTTTTTCAGTGACTGTGGCCGTCTGACCAGAAAGCAACAGTTTGTCTGTTGACCCCCCCCCGCCGAGATCAAAGGTGCACAGAAATGGAAGGTCCAACAAATCCAGCTTTTGCCTGGGTCATTTTGCTTCTTCAATGAAATTACTCATCATACTCAAGCCATCCACTCGCTGACCTGCTGGCTTGAATGACCATCAGTCGACTGTAATAGTTCCATAAACTGGCCACCTGGATTAGTATACCTACCAGAACCGCAAATTCCAGCCGACTAGTTCTCCCAGGCCCAGCATATCATGACCCTCTTCTTAGACTCCATCCTCTCATCCTTGTTCTTTTTCTCTTTCTCATCCTCTGGCTCATTGAGTCTGTTAAGCAATGTAAATATGTCCATGTATTCCACTTTGCCAATTTGCCGCTTCACCTTGTCAGAGAGGTGCAAACCCACTGACTTCACTAAACTCATGTAGCTTGTGGCAATGGGCTGCAGCCATGTCTGCTGCCTGATAGTGGTCTGGATAAAAGGTGTGACCCTTCCTATTCCCTACACCAATGCCTGTGCTGATGTCACAGACTGGGGTTCCATCTGCTTATACTCCTGAACCTCGATGAAGGCTGATACTTTATCAAGCGTTTGCTTGAACAGCAAAGGCTGTGCTCCTGCCCCATGAATCTGCTGGATCAATGGGATCCCAAAGTTTGGGGGAAGATCAGGAGAGCTGAAGTCGGGCCTTCTGGCTGCTGGGGTTGAACTAGGGACAGAACTACTGGTAAAGAAGGGTTGTTCTGTCCCAGAGCCTGGGACGGGACTACTGGCTGACTTGGCTCCCTTCCCCCCACTGGGCTATTGGAGGGGGTTGGACCTTGATCTGGGGATCCAGCTGGCACTGGAAGGTCATTGTCCACTGGCCCTGCAGGTGGAGGGGACATTCCTCTCCTTCTTTATGGGTGCTTGGGTGCTGGCTAGTCCCTTGAGCTGGGATCTTCAAAAGTATGCATCAGTTTATTTATTTTTATTTGCAATTTCGTTTTACCAGAAAAGGCACACTATGCTATTATAGCTTGTTTCCAGGTGCATCCTGGGGAATGGGAGGTATGCACCTGTTCTACTGATGGGGGAATGTTGGCCATGACATCAGGGAAGCTCCCCTGCTCTTCATCGATAAGTACCATGGCATCTTTTACTTCCACCTTGACAGTGACCAGAAATGGACTGAAAAGACCTCCATTTAATGTCACATCTGAAGGATGGCACTTCACCAGTGCAGCAACCCCCTCATACTGCACTACAGTGTCAGTTATGGTATTACCCCAAGTGCCTGGTGTGGGGCTAGAACCCATGACCATCTGATCTTCTGGCTCCAGAAGCAAGTGTGCTACCTACTGAGCTACTGACACTGATGCATTAGCACATCCCTCATCTCATCAGCACTCCAGTTCTGAAACTGGCCTGCCCTGCAGTGGATTCACAGGAGCAGCAGGTGTCTGCTGGGGTTTCTGTTTCATCCCCTTCTTAGCTAGCACCACCAATGGTTCATTCACTGGCATCAGTACTGGTGGTGACACAGGCTACTGCATTGGGGCTGGTTCATGCTGGCATCCCAGATGAGCTGGAGTGTCCTGGGTTCTGGAAGCAGGTGTCCCACCGTGTCTTCCCTTTTGCCTAGGCAAAGGCTAGCAGCTGCTGCTCAAATTCTGCTATGGTCATCTTTCCCTTCCTTGGTGTCCTGGATCACCACAAACTGTGAAGACACAAAGCACTAAACACAAAACCCCTGTCTGTGGCAAATTTCTCCGCTTTGTACTGCACTAGCGGGTTCTACTATGAAGTTAGATTTATCATGCACTATCTCCTCCATTCCCTTTCTTATCATGCCTCATCCCCCATGGCTACCCTCACCCCTCTTCATATATATATTTTTTAAAGTGTCCGCCAGTAACCCGAACCAATGAACCCAGGCTTACCAGGGGGAGAGCCTTGCTGTGGCAGCTCAAGTTTTACTAACCCTCCCTCGCTTTTTCTTTTTCTCTGTCTCTTTCCTACAACATCCTTCTATGCCCAACACAGGGTTTTTTTTTTTTTTTTTTAATAAACAGAAACCTTCAGTGTACAAACTGTGTACAGTTGGTTTCTTCTATTAATGATTTTCTACTAGGCACGGCCACCTGGCATGCATGTGTGGCCACATTAACAAGCTAGTGGCTGTAACTCAGCACACATGAACAGAACTCTGCCCAAGAGTGGTTCCAGTAGATGTCACACCTTCAACTGTGTGCAGTATTTCCAAACAAATGCATGCAGTACACTGGGGATATAGAACAGAGGTCGACCAAATTTCCTGTAATACCCAACATGTAATAAACAAAGGTTTATGTTCCCTTTAAACCCAGTGAGTTGGTATATATTGCTAGCATATGGACAGTTGTACAATTAAAGGTGATGTGAAGTGATAAATGTTGGGGATAAGAGGGCTGGCAGCAATCTCTTCACCCTTTACATTCCAATTTTTATAGAGGTTTTTTCTACCCCCTTGAGTGGGCAGGAGGCTATACATCTCCGTCTCTGCTGCCCTCCAGCTGGTCCCCATCTCCTCAAACTTACCTGCAAAGAATCCCCCATGGCTTTCCCCCTGTGGCAGGGCCAGAGGCTCACAACAGAGGTCACCAGAACTGCGGAACTAGACATCCTCTCTCCCTAGGCTGGGAAGGTTGCCAAGTAGTAGTAGTAGTGCCTTTCCAGCCACTAGACCCCTAAACTAGCTTCCCGAACTCGCTTCCAAACTCTGCCAGATTGGGAGCACATAGCACTACATGCTGGTCCATCAGGTGGCCTTTGACCTTTTACATTCCTGTCACAGTGGTGAGATCCTTAGGGTTCATACAGTGCAGCCAACTCAGGTGAAATCTGCAGGAAATGTGGTGGCTGCCACTGGTCTGTGGAACTCACTGCCATGTGACATCCAATGTTCTTATTGATTGACAGTCATGCTGAACATCAGGAAGAATTAACCTAACTGCTCACGGCTTCCCTACCAAGATAGCAGCTGCATCAAACCACACATATGGGACCACCCTACCAACATGATGGTCATGGCCCAATGCACATTCATGGCCGTGCAACCCAACTTGTCAGGCACTTCAGAGTGTGCACAAAATTGCCCAAAGCAGTTGGCTCCCATGGATACCACATTGAACCATGATCTGAGAAAGCACACCCCAAGGAATGGGTAAAATCTGCCCTAACTGAGAAAAAGTGAAAAGCCAGCCTAAACACTCTTACAGGTGACAATACCCCAAATACTAAGGTTAACAGACCCCAGCAACTGCAGTTAGACAACCAACAGGGCTAGCTGGCCTGGTGACACTGAGGGTTGAGGTGCTGGATGCCTCACCTCGCACCACATCAGTGACCCGAGTTCAGGAGCGAGCTCGGGCCACCAGGGGTTGGCCGGTGGGGGAGGGCGAGGAGGTGGATCGAGCAGCTGAAAGGCAGTTCTTCTCTCCAGGGAGGGATGTGGGGTTTCCCAGCTCTTGGCTGGCTCCAAGTGGAGGCTAGTTGGCAGCATCAATCCATGGGGGAACCTGGCATTAGGCCAGTAGGGAGGAAGGGGCCATCACAGGTGCCACAGAGTGCATGCGTGCCATCATGTGCATTTGCAACTACAAACTGGGGTTGTGGGAATCATGGGAGAAAATGCAAGATGGAAAAAAAGAAAAGAAAAAAGGAAAGAAAACCAATAGGGCTTAATTGATGCCTACTGTGCCACAATCCAAATTTTAAAACTCTTAATGGCAAAGCAAAGGACTGACCTGCTGACACGAGGCATAATTGAAAGACAAGGAAAAGTAATACATTCACCTGGGAGTAAGCTTGAGTAAGCAGTCCAGGTCTAAAAAACCTAGCTGGATCAGCAGGGAAGTGGTAGGAAAAGTAAGGGAGAAGACAGCAGCCTTCAACAGGTACAAGAAACCTGGGCGATGGGAGAACAAGGAGGTGTACTCGAAGAAATTTAGGGAAGTCAGTAAAGCAGTCAGGGCAGCTAAAGCAGTAAGGGAGCTGAGATTGACTCAGGAGATCAGAGAGGGGGATAAAGACTTTTTCAAGTGCATAAGGGAGAAGAGGAGTTGCAGGGATGAAATTGTCAGAATCAATTGGGGGCAGAAAAGGAGACGACCAGGCAGAGGCATTTAATGAGTAATTCTGCTCAGTGTTCACTAAAGAAAAAAAATGGGTCGATATCACAAGGGAAAGGAGGAATGGAGGGAGGGGGGCAGAGGTAACAGATGGGGTCATCCAGGAAGATAGGGTTCTAAGAGGTCTTAAGTCATCGGGACCTGATGGTGTACATCCAAGAGTCCTGAGGGAATTGGCAGAGGTATTGGCAGGCCCTCTGACAGACCTGTGTAACACCTCCTTGGAGACAGGGAGTGTGCCCATGGACTGGAAGATGGCTCACATGGTACCCCTCCACAAGAGTGGTCCCAGGGACAAACCGGGCAATTACAAACTGGTAAGCTTGATTTTTATAGTGGGGAAGCTGAATGAGACCATTTTGAAGGAGAGGTTGATGACCTTCCTGGATAGGAATGGACACCAGGATGAAAGACAACACAGGTTTCTCTCAGGGAGATCATGTCAGACTAACCTAATCGAGTTCTTTGATTGGGTTACAAGAGCGGTTGACAAGGGCCATGCTGTGGATGTCCTGTATCTGGACTTCAGCAAGGCTTTCAACTTGGTGCCACACAGGTTATTGGGCAAGCTGAGGAACCTGGAGGCAGGGGAGAAACTAGTGGGGTGGGTTAGGAGCTGGCTGAAGAACAGACAGCAGAGGGTGGTGGTAAGGGGGAGAGTCATCCAAGCCAAGACCTATGACAACTGGAGTACTGCAGGGTTCAGTGCTAGGCCCTGTTTTATTCACTGTCTTTATCGGGGACATTGCAGAGGGGGTCAAGAGGTAGATCAGCCTGTTTGCTCAGGGGAGGATATGGCTAAACTCGAGCACTGGTCAGATGTCCGGCAGTTGGGGTTTAATGCTAAAAAGTGCAAGGTCATGCACCTCGGAGCCAGACACCCCAGGATCAGATAATGGCTGGGGGGAGTGCAGGTATCAACTTCAGAGGTGGAAAAGGACTTTGAGGTACTAGTCACTGGGTACATGAGGGTATCAGCACAGTGCAGGGGGCAGCAGCAAGGGCCAATCAGATGCAAGGATGCATTACCAGGGGTATCACCTCAAGAAGGGAGGAGATTATCCTGCCCTTGCACAGATCACTGGTGAGACTGCACTTGGAGTACTGTGTGCAGTACTAGTGCCCTTACCTGAAAAAGGATGGAAGATTGCTGAAGGGGGGTCCAGCATAGAACGACAAAGATGATCATAGGTCTGGGGGGAACCCTATGAGGAAAGATTGAAAGAGCTCAACATGTATTCCGTGGAGGACAGAAGGGAGAGGGGGACATGATAGAGACCTTTAAATACTTGAAGGGCATAAACAGAGTCAGAACAGGAAGCTTATTCTGCTTAAAGGGAGGTAGGGTCATGAGGGACCACAGCCTTAAATTGGAAGGGGAAAGATTCAAGAGGGAGATGAGGAAGCATTACTTCACAAAGAGGGTGATGGCTGGGTGGAACGCACTGCCGGAGGAGTTGATCGCACTGAAGATAGTGGACAGTTTTAAGAGGGGATGGGACTGAGTCAAGGGGAGGGTACGTACATACAAGAACAAAAGGGGCGAAAGCCTGGGAAGAGAGGATGAGGGAGAGGGAGTGGGGGGCAACTGCAGTGAAGTAAAACTGCAGGCTGCACACTTGGGCAGACTTCATAGACTTGTGGGCCTTTTTCTGCTGGCAACTTCGTATGTTGGTATGTTGGTAAGACAAGATCAGTTCCAATGCCAACACGCTGCTGCTGGAGGATTGTGACAAAGGTGGTGGGGCACAAAGCACCCCTCTCACCAGATCCACACTACATGGCCACTGCCATGAAGACGCCTCAGCAGGCTACCCAAAATGCTGCATTAAACTGTAACACTCAAGCTTCATGCCCACAGTAGTCATATAGCGGCAGCCCAAGAAACATTCTGTCTGACCAAATTTCCATCAGACAAAGCATCAGGTCCTCCTCTTGTTTGTGTTCTGGCCAGTCACATGAGCAACAAGCTCCAAAATGCAGCTTGTCAGCAACAAACGAACACCTGCACCACACTCCACAGCAAGCCCTCTAGATCAGAAAGGGTCCCGCAATTCATCTAGTCCTGCTGAGTTAAATTGCAGGACTTCAGCACCTAACCAGGTGCATGGTTGAGGCCAGGCACCACAGCCATGCTAGTCAGCTAACCTGCTCCACCCCAGCCCCTGCTGCACCTCCATTTGTTCCGCCCACACATGGGCTTGGTCAACCTTATTCTCTCCCAACTGAAAGGCGAATGGGTCCCATCAGGCATCATCCAGCTCAAAGCCACGTGGGTACCAGTGTGGTCTGCTGCAGTGGAGCAGGAAGGGCAGGTAAGCACTATCACCGTGTTTGCTGCTAAATCAAGGTGTGCTGCTAATCATACCACTGCAACTATTCTGTAGTATACCAACCACAGAAGGGGGCCAGAGCCCAACACCACCACCATGTGACCAGGACTACTGGAAGTTTTAAAGCCCAGATCTGCTTCTTTTCTGCACCTGTCCTAAATCTATCAGCACAAGAGTCAGGGGCTAATTTAAAGGACTGGGATTGGGAAGATAAACCACACAGATTACCTAATTCAGGTCAGCACTCAGTGCTTAATGAGACTCAACAACATGGCTCTCCTAACAGCAGCAAAACCACTTAAACATCCATACAACACTCAACCATTTACTTGAACTTTGCTATGCCAGATGCCAACCTAGTGGTGTGGAGGGCTGAGGCGCTGAGCACCATGCCTCCTGCCACACAGGCAACACATGTTCGGGACCAGGCATGGGTTGCCAGCAGTCAGCCAGGGCGCGGGCCTGGGAAAGGATCAAGCAGCCACATGGCAGCTCTTCTCTTCTAGACTGAGATGGCAGGGCATCTCAACTCCTGACTGCCACCAGGTGGAGGCATGGTGATAGTGCATAGGATGACTTAGCACAGAAGTAAGTCAATGAGGGGTGGGAGTCACGGTCTCAGGCCACATGCGTGCCTCCAGGCACATGTATACACCCATGTATGCCATGACCGGGGGCTGACAGGGGAAGAAATCAGAGGAGAAATGGAAGACACAACAGGCAGTACATGATACCCACCCACCCACCATGCCCCCATCCATCACCTGAGCATTGGATGGTGGCACTGAATTTCAGGCTTGGGTGGGGATGGCCCTCCTCTGCCATCCCTGTCATGGGGGTAATCTGTGGGGGTACTCTGCTGTCCAGGAAAGCCTGAGGAAATGTTGGACAATGGGGAGTGGTGGAGCTGGGGCTGACGAGAGCCAAGCCTACCATGGCCTGGAGCATAAACAGTATATACAGTAGAAAAAAAAAGAAAGAAATTTGCTATGCCATTGTTGAAAAAGGAACATTCACTTATTGAAAAGCTTTTCAAAAGCTTGCTCCATTGCTGGAGAGGATTTGAAGTCCAACCAGAGTGGCGAAGCAAAGAGAGCTATGTACAGTTGTGCTCCTGATTAAAGATCCCGTTTCTCCTCCTCCTCTATGGCTGCAAGCCCTCCGACCTCTAGGCACCAAATGTGCCTGTCTAGCCTGTCCCCAGGTAGGAGTATACATTCCTACCTCATTTACCTGATGGCTTAGATGTCAGGAGGGTGAGTGGCGATAGACAAATCCCTGCCTGCTGCAATTTTTTGCAGGCTCTCTATTATACTAAGGCCAATACTAAAATCATAAAGCACTGGAAGGCTGATGACGCCCATCAGAATTGCCTTCATACTTTTCAATGATAATATCCTATAATGTTGCCTTCCCTCATGTGCCTACCTAGTCTTGCTTTGAACATGATTCTGGTCAGACTGTACACTTTGTCAGTCAGGTGGTTGTTTCAGATTCTGACCACCCTCTGTGTATGAACAAATTTTCTAAGCTCAGTCTTAAAATGTCCAGCTTGTAACTGTGTATTATGTCCCCTTATGAGTTGAGCACTCCTTTTATATTTCATGTTCAGTTTGGACATCAAAGAGGCAAAGAGGCATCACCCAGTATATCATAAAGGATCTCCCCTTATCCTTCTTTCCGGACTGAAAAATCCCAAGGATTCCAGAGAGCCTGGGTAAGCTATATCTTTTAAACTCCTTATTAATTTGGTTGCATTCCTTTGAATCCATTCCACTTTGTTTATCTTTTCTGGTATAAGGTGCACGAAAATGTGAGCCAAAGACAAACTGCAGCCATAATTTCTATATAGTGCTCCAAATACCTTAGGGTTTCAACTAGGGGTGGGCGGATATCTAACATTTGTCAGATATCGGATCCCAATATCCAATGGCTACTATCTGACTGGAGCCGGGGTATTGCTCAGGTCAGATAGTAGTAAACTATATGACTTGCTAACTCTTCACTAAATCCTCTTACTTCAAATTGTGATGTTTAGCTCTCGCTACACTTTTAGCCATATTGCCTTTTGGTTTAAATCTGCCTGCTTCAGGTGGTACTTTGCAAGCTCGTACGTTTTATCTCCGAGTGTGTAACTTATGCTTGAAACACACAAACATAGAATTTGACATCAGATAAGGACCGCTTGGCCCACCTAGTTTGTCCATTTCCCTACCTGATGGATAAGCTGCAGATTCTAATTAGTCAACAACTTACTTCCTCCTACCCCCCCCACTTGAATTGCCTTATGCCTGTCCCATGCTTTCTTGAATTCTCCCACTGTTCCTGACTCCACAACCTCCTCAGGAAGGCTGTTCCATGCAACCACAACCCTCTCTGTGAAAAAATATTTTCTAACATTACCTCTGAGCCATCCCCTCTCTATCTTCAAATTGTGCCCCCTTGTTCTTGCACATCTCTTCTTCTGAAAGATACTACCCTCTTGTACTTTGTTAATTCCCTTGAGAAACTTATAAGTTTCTATCATGTCCCCTCTCTCCCTCCTTTCCTCAAGGGTATACATATTAAGTTGCTTTAGTTTCTCTTCATATGTCTTCTGGTGCAGACCCTGCACCATTTTGATTGCCTGCTTGGCTTGGCTCTTAGTTCATTAATGTAGGTCCCCTTGGGTCAAACTGAGCTTCAACTCACTTCAAAAATATAATTGCCTTTCAGTACTTGACTAAGTTTAACTTTATAGATTAAGAAACAAGAAAAGCTTGTTCCAAAACTTTAGTCAAATGTTCACACAGCTAGTAATCTCACTTACTTTGCAACAACAGAAACTAGGCTTTGTCCATATTGAAAAATGTACATGCTGAACATGCTGTGGGACAAAGCACCAACTTACAGAGCTGCCTTTGAGAGTCAGATGTTGGTAACAACAGGATCTCATTGAGTCTTATCACACTTTTCATAGATCACGACAGACAAAAAGTCAGTAATATTAACACTTTACACCCCTTTTCAGTTGAATGAGCCCACTTGGCAATACAAAATGAATTCTTTGCAGGACATGGAAATTGCTTATGCGACAGCTAGATTGCAAACATCAACACACAGAGCTGCAGTGTAGATCAGGAGCCCAAAATCAAGAAACTGCATCAGCATTTTGAAAAGGATACAATTCTGATCATTACTGCATTTGCCGCTTGGCCATTAATGTGTCTTAGGAGACATTATCTCTCTGGTAGTTCAGCATCAAAAAACAGCCACTAACCCACTCATTTTAAAGACCAATATCCGATTGGATTGGATTTGGTCTGATGGCATGATGTCCTGCCAGATTGTGATACTGGGTCAGATATCCGCCCATCCCTAGTTTCAACTATTAAATTTTCTTTGTATACTCTGCAGTACCTTTCCTGGCTAAATCACGTTGTTTTGATTTTTTGAAATTACTCATTATTACTACCCCCAGGTCCCTTTCCTTGCTTTTGGATGTACTGTATCTCACTTAGCTAGTAGCTTGCTCCTTGGTTTTTAGAACCAAGGTTCAGGACTGTGCATTTTTCGGTATTAAAATTCATGCCTCAAGTCACAGTAATCACTAGATGTATCTGGTGCAGCATTTTATTTTTATGAGAATTTCTCCATTTCTTCAGTTCATCAGATTAATTGATACTTGACTTGTGCATTGATATATTTATTTTTTTAAAGTTGATAACTGGGAGAAGCACACTGAATCATTGTTCGATTCCAGGTGCGATCCAGGGGAAGGGGTAAGAGAAGTACAATACATACATAAATGAGAAGCAGGCAGGTTAACAGTGGAAACTGCAGGCAATAAGCCTGTATAAAAGATAAGAACAATATTACAGCAAGGCAGGCAGGTTACAAAGGCGCCTGAGGAGGTATAAGTCAGTATAATAAGGAGTGGCAAAAAGTAAAAACTTGCAAAAAACTGAAAGTCAACAAAAGTACACAAGTCAAGCTAAATAGCAGTAGCCAGTTTTACAAAAAACTTAAAACAATATGACATAACATGACATAATTAAACAAAAACAGGAGGAAAATACAATGGGGTACATATGGTAGACACAGGTTAGGAAAGAATATAAGGAAGATTTGGAGAAAAGGCAGGCTAGGAGAATTTAAGGATCAAACAGATGAACTAGAGTTAGCCATAATTAGATGAGAAGTAAGGGTTAGTCTGGGGGATGGCAGGTGCAGGGGGGAATGGGGATGCAGTAGCATGAACGTTTAATGAGGTTTAGCAAGGGTAGCGAGCGGAGAGAGGTGGGAAGGGAATTCTATGTATGTGGGGGGAAGAAGAAGGAGAAAGCAGCTATACCAGAGTTCGAGTGGGGGTGGGGGAGGGCAAAAGAGCAAGAATCATGTGGATGGAGGGAATAGGCTGTGAGTGGGGAGGGGGATAAGAGGGAGGCAAGGTAGGGGTGAAGCAGGCCGAACCAGAATTTTGCAGAGATGATGGAGGTGTGGTGGCATCGGCTAGAGGATAAGGAAGGGAGAGATAGTGAGGATCAGAGGGCACAATGCTGAGTCCTAAAAGGAAACGTTCAAGGTGAAGCGACAGAATGCTTTGAAAAGAACATCCAGTCTACAGAGAGTGGATGCAGAGGCAGATCCATAAACAACATCTGCATAATCGAATAGAGGTACCACAGTTTTAGTAAGGAGTATCCAGTGAACAGGGAGGGAGAGGGCATCCTTGTTTCTATAGAATGCACCAAGATTGGGATGGAGTTTTGAATGCATATAATTGACATGAGTTGAGAAATCAAGGTGGCTGTCAAGCCAGACACCTAAATACTTGTAGGAAGGAACAGTATCCAATGGGGTGCATCAAGGGTTAGGAAGGGGGGGAGTAGAGAGCTTGGCTAGTCTTTGGTGGGTACAGAAAACCATAGAGACTGTTTTGGCAGTATTAACCTTGAGCTGGTTGACCTGAAACAAGTTTAGGACGTGAGTAATGCCTGATTGTAAGAGAGCAGTCGTCATAGGAGTAGAGGGACCAGATGTAAAGAGTATAGTGTTGTCTGCATAAAGATTGATTTGGGATGAGGAACATACAGTAGAAAGAACATTTAGAAAGAAGGAGAATAAGATTAGGCCCAAGAATGGAGCCTTGAGTTATGCCAGCTAGGATAGGGAGAAGAGAGGAGAGGAGATTATGTCTCTAGTTTGGATGCATTGGGAGTGACCCATAAGGTAAGATTTGAACCATTTGACAGATAGGGGGGATAGACCAGGGTGTTCAAGTTTTGTGAGAAGAAGCAAGTGAGAGACAGAGTCAAAAGCCTTGGCTAGATCTATAAATATATCTGCAGTAAGGTGGCCTTGATCCATACCTATAAGAATGGCATCAGTAACCCAGAGAAGCGAAGAGACAGTGGAGTGTTTTTTATGAAAACCAGCCTGGAAGGGAGAGAGGAAATTTGAGCAGGTGAGGAAAAGGGTCAGTCTGGAAAGGACAAGGGATGCCTGTAGCTTCTCAAGAATAGGAAGGGGATGGATTGGACGATAGTTACCAGGTGAGCAGCGATCACCACCTTTGTGAAGGGGAATAACTTTAGCTGCTTTCCAGGCCTGAGGAACTGTATCTGGGGAAAAGGAGATGTTAAGTAGATGGGCGAGAAGGTGGGCAATGGCAGGGGCTGAGAGTTGAAGAAGGAGAGGGTCAAGCCCATTGGGGCTGGATTTGTGAGGCTTTAGGGATTTAAGGGCCTGAAACGCCTCTTGAGCAGTGATTGGAGAGAACTGAAATGAGTCTTGAGTAGGAGGAGAAGGCTGAGCTGAGGGGTGGTTACAGGGGTATTTAGAGTTTGAGGGGTGGGCAGAGGGGAGGTAACATTTATGGAGGGGGGAGAGCACATGTAGTGAAGTGAAGGGAATGGGATGGGCCTCTGTCATCTTCTTTGAGGATCCAGTGAAAATAAATATTTACCTTACTTATTTTGAGATTAGGATAGGGCGATTCAGTAAGGGAGCCTAGTTGCTGCCTTACTGAATCATAAACATCAGTGACAGTGGAACACAATGACGTAATTGAAGTGAGACTGGTAATACAGAACCATAGACGATCTATGTACCGGTCCATTTATGATCGTAATGTTAAACATCTGAAGCATACCAATGCGCTAATGTGCCAAGTGATGATTAACATGTCAGTATGTTTAGATGTTTAACATTATGATCATAAACAGACCAACAAATAACGCTTCTACGGCTCTGTATTATCAGTCTCACTTCAGTTACATCATCACGTCGCATGTTGGTGCCATCTTACAGCTAGAACGAGGCATGGTTTTCAAAAACATCAGGAAGTTTGTTAAAAAACTGAAACCTGATGAAGCCACTGAAAACACCACCAGTGAATGTAAATAGCATTATATTCTAAAACAGCAGGTCATTGTCTACCTTGCTACAATTGTAGATTTTTTACATCACAAACAGGAAAAATATGTGTTTAGGTGTCCTTTAAGGTGATAAAGTTGAATGCATGTCACAGTTTATGTTTCAACTAAGGAACATGGGATTATACTTTATTGTAAGTGGTTTATTGTGTAATTTAGTATTCGAGGCTTTTCCGTTCCATGCCATTTGTAATGCTGTTCTCTCCTTTGAAGCCTGCTTTACTCTCTGTGTCTTTTTCTCTCTTTTTCCCACACACTCCAAAGCCTCAAACTCAGTGCAAAATCATTTTGGGTAGCAGCATGCAAATCTTTCTGAAGAGCTACTTTAGCTTTCTTACTCCTGAGCAACATTTCTGCAAAACAAATCATCATCCTCAAAAGTCACAATTAGCCAGGTCTCATTAAATCAATACATAGAATTATATTATTATCTAGAAATGAAATTATCTTTTTCTCTTAAGTCTCACTATTTCCCAGAATTGGCTTGTGTTGTTCTGTGTATTGTGCCAGGATCCCAGTGAGAAGGATTGGCAGCTATGTGGGAATTGTTTTTTTGTCATATAGCCTTTGATCCTCCTTAGCAGCATGCTATCCCCAGTCTGTCCTCTCAATAACCTCCCAGCCCCTTTCCAACCTATCTTCACCCAAAGGAGGGAAGTAGGGATCTCTGGAACCATGCAGTGCAAAAGTACCAGTGGACATTATTTTGGTGTTCCATATTTTCTCCTGCTTTCTTCTGTCTGTCCCCCCCCCCCCCCCCCGTCATGCCAGGCAGCATGTTTGTAGTCCATGCACCCACACAGCAGTGCTCCTGTGGTGGAGTAAGCTCCCCATCCCATTACAGGGGTTGCTGTGGTGCCAAAATGCAGCATCAGCCCCACCACAGTTGGGAATGCTGCCATGTTGCAGTGCCACTCCATCTCCCATAACCACCTCAGTCAGCTCCTGAGTCATCTCCAAAACCCAGGTCACTGGTGAGGGAGGGTGAGGAACAACCCACTAAACCATCAAACAGCCCCCCAACATGTAAAAGTGTTTGATCAAAGAATACCAAAACAATCCTTTTAAACAGGTCCAGCAAATACTGATTCACCTGTGCTCAAAATGCTAGCTATTTAATCCCTTTGAGAGCCAGACAGGATAGATAACAGAAAAGGTAGGGAACATCTGGGCAGACTAGGTGAATAAGCAGTCCTTTTCTGCTGTCAAATTCTATGTTTCTGTGTTAAGGTCTGAGGCCTAAAACTGAATCAGAACTGAACAAATGTTGGAAATTGCAGCCAATGAAGAGTGATGTAAAAAAAAAGAAACAACATATACCTCGTGTTAGAGCTAAAATATTGACAATCAAAAGGTTCTTTTCTGTCCCATAAGTTAAGCCATTTTTGTGGTTCCATTTTTTTAAAATTAGATGCTATTGCTTTTCTAATTATAAAATGACTTGGATCAAACAAGAATTCCGAGTTGTTAAAAGTGGTCACATGACCATGCATTAATTTCACATTACTGCACTGATGGATTTTATTTATTATTTATTTTCACTGTTTTTTAACTATTGAAATTGTTTTATAAGTGCAATAACTAGATCTATTGGGGGATCATGTCAGGGACATGAAGAAGGAAGGGCCCCTGAGGAGCAGTGACAACTGAATGGTTTTGTTTTGTGTAGATATGGGGAGGGAAACATCAAGCACAAAGATGAAAGTACTGGACCTCAAAAAGGCAAACTATATTAAAATGGTGAAGATTATGGGGCACCTAGCTAGGCTTAAGGAAGACATAGGAATGGAACAAAAGTGGATAGTGATCAGAGCAGGAATTCTGGAAGCCACCAATGCCTGCCTTAAGCAGAAGGGGAAAAAATCCAAAGGCAAAAAACTAAGTTGGTTTAATAGGGAGGTGAGCCAGGCAATGAGGGACAAGAGGGCCACATGAATGTATTGGGAGTCCCGAAAGGAGAAGGATGGCCTATTTGGAGATAGCTAGGGAGGCTGGTAGGGCAGTCAGGTAGGCCAAGGTTAGGAAGGAGCTGCAAATTGCTGAGGGGGTCAAGAAGTGAGAGAAATCCTTCTTTGGGTATATCATTGAAAAGGGGAACATGAAGGTAGACATAAGAAATTAAAAAAAGGGAAGGGGTGGGTGGAAGGCAGTAAAGTGAAGGCAGAGACATTGAAAGAGTACTTCTGTTCTGTCTTTGCTAAGGAAAAATATTGGACCAGTGCTGCAAGAGAGGATGGGGGAGTGAGGGAGGGGAGATGGGGGGACATGGCTGAGGACAGGATAACAGACAACAGGATTAAGAAAGGGCTCATGTTCCTGAAGATAAACAAGTCCTCAGGTCTGGATGGCATGCACTCAAGGGTGTTGAGGGAAATAGTGGCAGAAGTGGCAGATCTGTTGGTTGATCTCTTGCACAGTTTGTTAGATATGGGGTTGGTATCGCAGGGGTGAAGAACTGAACATGTGGTGCCACTGCATGTGAGTGGGCTTAGGGAGGACCCCGAAAACTACAGGCCTGTCAGTTTGACTTCCATTGTGGATAAACTAATGGTGACCTTTTGGAAGGCAATGATAGTTGGGTTCCTTGAAGCAAATGGGCTTCAGGATGAGAGACAACATGGGTTCGTGTGAGAGAGATTCTGTCAACTAACCTGATCAGCTTCTTCAACTGGGTACTGAAGGAAATGGGCAAGGGTCAAGCAGTTGACATTCTGTACCTGGATTTAAACAAAACCTTCAACTCAGTACCCCACAAGAGGTTGATCAGGAAGTTGGAGTACCTAGGGGCATGAAGCAAATTAACAAGGTGGGTAGTAAATTGGCTCAGTGGTAGGACCCAAAGGGTGATAGTGGGAGAACTCCCAGGTATGAGGGAAGTCACCAGTGGAGTCCCACAGGGGTCAGTACTTGCCCCAGTGTTGTATAATGTTTTCATTAATGACACTGGGGATGGCATCAAAAGTAAAATCTGTCTCATTGTAGAAGATACCACGCTCTGTGGGAGGGTGAACACAAGTTGAAGTGGTGCAGTACCTAAAAGAAGACTGTGCGAAGCTGGGAAGGTGATCTGGCATATGGCAGCTAGGGTTCAATGTGAAGAAGTGCAAGGTCATGCACATTGGAAGAAAGAACCTGAAGGAAGATTTCAGTCTAGGTTGGGTCAAGGTCATTGAATCAGAGGAGGAAATGGACTTGGGGATAGCCATTACCAGTGACCTAAAGCAGGCTATGCAGTGTATAAAAGCAGCAGCCAAGGCAAACAGAATGCTGGGCTGCATTGCTGGACGAGTTCAGCAGCAGAAGGAAGGAGGTTATCCTACTGCTATTACATATCCTTGTTGCAGCCTCACCTTTAGTACAGCATGTAATGCTGGAGTCCCTACCTGAAAAAGGATATCAACAAGCTCGAGGCAGTTCAGAGGAGGGTGACAAAGATGATTCAATGACAGCAGGGTAAGGCGTATGAGGACAGAGAGTGCTTAATATGTATTCACTCGAGGAGGGAGAGAAAAGACATGATCTAAACAGTACCAGGTCAATATGTTGAGGCAGTGATAGTGCGGAAGAAACCACGCTGTGAAAACTGCACCTACATTGACAACGACAGGGGTAGAATAGCGAAGTGAATTACTGCTATCCCTGTCACTGTTCACCAAGTGGAGGAAGGGATCAAGTATCATGATGTGTGATGCTCTGTCCAAGCTGCTCCTGTGGCAGAGTGGTTAAGGCAGTAGCCCTTAGAGATGAGCACTGCTGGAGGCCAGGGTTTGATTCAGTTTCAGAAGTTGTTTTTTTTGTAATAAACAAAAGTTCCCCCCTCCCGAATTTCTCCTCGTCCCCACAGTCCACACCCCCTTGGAGTTGATTATAATAGTTCCAGGGGTGTGGGGGATGAAGCCCCCCATTGCACAAACAAAAATCTGCTATGTTTGCCCAATTGTTTGTGCTCCATCTGTGGCATTGTGTGCTGGTCGGTGTTTTCACCTACCTTATTTTGGGTTGCGGGCATTATGCTTGCGGCATTGTCTGCTGCACTGTTTTTGTTTTCGGGGTTATGACCCAATGCTAATCTAAATCTTCAAGTATTTGAAAGGTACACTATTAACAAGGTGGATATTGTGGACCTTTTTTGTCTCAATAAAAAAAGGACCTCAAGGGGGAACTGTTTTAAACTGGCAAGGGAAGGTTCAAGAAGGAGGTCAAGATACACTTCTTTACAAAGCAGGTAATGCTGGAGTGGAATGAGCTCCCATCTGAGGTCGTCAATCAAAAAACACTGGGGGGGATTCAAGATAGGGTGGGGCAGGGTGAAGGGGGTGAGGTTTGGCAGGGAGGGGGTGGTGCCCACTGTGATCTCTAGACCAGAGGCTCCACAATTAAGCAGACTTAATAGACCAAAAGGCCTTTTTTTTCACTGAGTAATTTGTATGTTCCTATGCAATAACCCACTCCAGGGCCTAGAGTTGTTAATGTACTTCCTAAGTGATTGAAGGCAAAACCTGTGAATTGGGAGTGAGACTCATAATGTAGAACTCCCAGTTCAGCTCAGTTGTGAAGTCCTGACTCAGTCCCATTAGTTGTGCAGCATAGGTTCTACCTCCACCACAGTGGATCCCTGCCATGATACATTTGGGGACGTTGCCTCCAGAACACAGGCTGCCAACAGACCTCAGACCTCGGTCAGTAAAAATAGCCATCGCACTTTACATATCCTTGTCAGAATTTCACAAAAGTAAAAGCACAAGCAAAGGGAGCAAAGCACAGCCCCAGGTTTCCCACAGAAAAACACTATTCAGTTGTAATGCTGTAATGCTGCTAGCACTAAAGGTCTTTAAATGAACATTGCAACTGACACCTTCCCTCTGGTCTGGAGGCTTACCGGCCCCTAGCAGTTCCCCTAGTGCCTGTAACATGTTTCCCTTCTGGTTCTGGTTTTCTGGCAGAAAAAGGGGAGATATTGTTGATGGGGGACCTGAATATGCCAGATGTTAATTGGAGCACCTTTGCTGCAGGCACATCCAAGAGCAGGGTCATTCTGGATGCCCTAAGGGGGCAGGCCTCAGACAGCTAGTATTGGAACCCACTCGGGAGGAAGCAGTCTTAGACCTGGTACTCTCAAATGGGATGGAGAAAGAATCTCAGATTTAGAAGTGGTAGCCATCTGGGAACAAGCGACCACCAAACAGTGTGGTTCACGATAAACATAGCTATATCAATCAAGCCATACAAAAGCAAGAGTACTGGACTTTAGGAGGGCTGACTTTGGGAAATGAGAGAGTTCCTCAGAAAAGCACTAGCAAACAGGCAAGAAGAGGGGTGGAGGAACAATGGGAGTGATCAAAACAGCCATCACAGAGGCAACAAGCCTTTGTGTAAAGCAAATCAATAAAACACAACGAAGGAAAAAAATGCTATGGTTCTCAAAAGAGGTGGCAGGAAGGTTAAGGAGAAAGGACAGCATTCAGAAAGTATAAGGAAACACAGAAGGAGCAGGACAGAGAACTTTATCAGTTAAAGCAGAAAGAGACTGGGAAGGCAGTCAGAATAGCAAAGGCCCAAACCGAGGAAAGGATAGCCAATTCTGTTAAGAAGGGGGATAAGACCTTTTATAGGTACATTAGGGAGCGAAGAAAGACCAAAGGAGGGATACTGAAGCTTAATAAAGGGGAGGGAATGTGGGTAGAGGGTGACAGTGAAAAAGCAGGGATACTGAATGAATATTTCTGCTCAGTATTCACAAGGGAAGAGGAGGGGGAGTTACCTAAACCAAAGAAGGGAAACACTCTGAAGACAGGGGTTGATACCAGTCCATTTACAGGAGAAAGGGTTCTGAAAGAACCAATAAAATTGAAGGTGGACAAAGCAATGGGGCCTGATGGGATTCACCCAAGAATTCTGAAAGAACTAAGGGTAGAACTAGTGACACCGCTGACTACTCTCTTTAACAAATCATGGGAGGATGGGGTGGTACCCGAGGACTGGAGGAGGGCAGATGTGATTCCTCTTCACAAAAGTGGGAGCAGGACAGAGGCAGGAAACTACAGACCAGTTAGTTTGACCTCAGTGGTAGGGAAATGATGGAATCACTTGAAGGAAAGAATTGTTGAGTACCTAGAGGCCAGTGGGGCACAGGACCCAAGGCAGCATGGATTCATGATGGGAAGGTTGTGTCAGACAAATCTAATAGATTTCTTTGACTGGGTGACCAAAGTAGTAGACCAGGAGGGTGGTGGACATGGCCTACCTAGATTTTGCAAGGCATTTGATACAGTCCCACACAAAAGATTAATACACAAGATAGCCAGCCTTGGAGTGGGTCCCAAGGTGGTAGCCTGGATAAAAAATTGGCTAGACAACAGGACGCAAAGGGTAGTAGTAAATGGAGTACACAGTGAAGAAAGGGGGTTACTAGTGAGGTACCGCGAGGTTCAGTACTGGGACCGGTCCTTTTAATGTCTTTATAAGTGACATTGCAGAGGAACTGAAGGAAAAGTATGTCTCTTTACAGATGACACAAAGATCTGCAACAGGGTTGATACACAAGATGGAGTGGAAAGGATGAGAAGGGACTTGGCAAGGTTGGAGGAATGGTCAAATGTATGGCAGCTCAGATTCAATGCAAGAAGTCAAGGTAATGCACATGGGAAACAAAACCCAGGGAAGCGTACACAATGGGGTGAGATACTGACAACAAAAAATAGAAAAGGACCTGGGGTAATTATATCAGATGACCTAAAGGTGGGCAAGCAATGTGAGAAGGCAGTAAGGAAGGCTGGGGATACTGGGATGCATAGGAAGAGGCATCAATAGTAGAAAACAGGAAGTTGTTATCCTCTGTACAGACAGTTGGTGAGACCCCATCTGGAGTACTGTGTGCAGTTCTGGAGACCCCATCTCCACAAAGACATAGACAGAGTGGAGGCTGTCCAGAAGAGGGAACAAAATGGTGCAGGGTCTGCACCAGAAGACATATGAAGAAAGACTAAAGGAGCTTAATATGTATACCCTTGAGGAAAGAAGGAGAGAGGGACATGATAGAAACTTTCAAGTACCTCAAGGGAATTAACAAAATCCAAGAGGGTAGCATCTTCCAGAAAAAGAAATGGGCAAGAACAAGGGGGCACAATTTGAAGATTGAGGGGGGACGGCTCAGAGGTAATGTGAGGAAGTATTTTTTCACTGAGAGGGTTGTGGATGCGTGCAACAGCCTCCCTGAGGAGGTTGTGGAGTCAAGAACAGTGGGGGACTTCAAGAATGCATGGGACAGGCATAAGGCAGTCCTAGTGGGGGGTAGGAGGAAGTAAGCTGTTGGTTAAATAGGATCTGCAGCTTATCTGTTAGGTAGGACAATGGGCAGACTAGGTGGGCCAAGCGGTCCTTATCTGCCATCAAATTCTATGTTTCTATGGTTTTCCAGAACTGCAGCAAGTGAAAACATAGAAACATAGACAGTAATAGCAGAAATAGACCAGCGCAAGGCTGCCCTCAGGTATACATATCCCTTTTATGCCTGATGCAACCGAACACCATGTAACTTTGAAAGAAACTATGTAAGGAATGATAACAAGCATCTGCCAATTCCGAATGCTGATTGCTTTGGTCCGTTGAGCTCGCTCACTGTCTGTCTGTCACTCGCTCATTCTGGTTCTCCTGGTGCTGCAGAATGTCCTTTTGTACTGGGCTCCTGCCTGCATTGGCACCTTTTTCTGCCCACAAAGAAATCCGCAGCAGTCCCGACAGAGCTCCGTTGAGATGGCTCACTCCCCCCCGTCTCACTCGCTCATTCTGTTTCTCCTGGTGCTGCAGGCTGCCCTTTTGTATGGGGATCCTGCCTCTGTTGGCAGCTTTTTCTACAGACAAAGAAATCTGCACCAGTCCTGACACAGCTCCGTTGAGCTCGCTCACTCCCCCTCTCTCACTCACTCGTTCCGTTTCTGCCAGTGCTGCAGGCTGGCCTTTTGTTCTAGGCTCCTGCCTGCGTTGCCACCTTTGTCTGTCCACAAAGAAATCTGCAGCAGTCATGATACAGCTCTGTTGAGCTAGCTCACTCCCCCCCCCACTCGCTCATTGTGTTTCTCCTGGCGCTGTAGGCTGCCCTTTTGTACTGGGCTCCTGCCTGCGTTGGCACCTTTTTCTGCCAAAAAAAAAATTTGCCGCTGTCCTGAAAGAGCTCCGTTGAGGTCGCTCAATCCCTCTGTTTCACTCACTCATTCTGTTTCTCCTGGCACTGCAGGCTGCCCTTTTGTACTAGGCTCCTGCCTCTGTTAGTACCTTTTTGTGCCCACAAAGAAATCTGCAGCAGTCCCGACAGAGCTCCTATGAGCTCACTCACTGCCCCTCTCTCACTCGCTTGTTCCATTTCTGCCGGCGCTGCAGGCTGCCCTTTTGCACTGGGCTCCTGCCTGCAGTGCCGCCTTTTTCTGCCCACAAAGAAATCTGCAGCAGTCACAATAGAACTCCATTGAGCTCGCTCACTCCCCCTCTGGCACTCGCTTGTTCTGTTTCTCCCGCCGCTGCAGGCTGCCATTTTGTACTGGGCCCCTGAGTGCATTGCTGCCTTTTTCTGCTGACAAAGAAATCTGCAGCACTTCCAACAGATCTGCGTTGAGCTCACTCACTCCCCCTCCCTCAGTCGCTTGTTCTGTGTCTCCCGTCACTGCAGGCTGCCCTTTTGTACTGGGCTCCTGCCTGCATTGGCACCTTTTCCTGCCCACAAAGAAATCCACAGCAGTTCCGACAGAACTCAGTTGAGCTTGGTCACTCCCCCTCTCTCACTCGTTTGATACTAATCTGTCCCAAACACTGATTTCTGACAATGACTGCGGTATTCTGTGCCGGAAGCATGAAAACACATTTCGGCCAGGATGTGAAAAATGGCAGCTGCACTGTTCATAAGGAGGTGTGAAAAAATGACAGTGTTGAAAATCTGGGGTGAAAATATTACTAATTTGCGAAGTAACAAGGGTGTGTGGAAACTGCACAACACACGCTCACAGCACAGTCATTTTAAGGAGTTTCATCACAAAATTTTAAACATAGGCATCTTAGGGCCTCTGCTCATGAACAGTGTCACTATGATTTTCTTAATGTGTCCCAAACACTGATTTCCCACAGCAACCGCGCTATTCTGCTCCGGAAGTGCGAAAACACATTTCAGCCAGGATGTGAAAAATGACAGCTGTACTGTTCATAAGGAGGTGCAGAAAAATGACAATGTTGAAAATCTGGAGTGAAAATAATGCAAATATGCGAAGTTACAAGCATGCATGGAAACTGCACACCGTATGCTCATAACACAGTCATTTTATGGACTTTCATCACCAAATTTTCAACATAGGCATTTTATTACCTCTGCTAATGAACAGTGTCACTGTGATTTTCATAATGTGTCCCGAACAGTAATTTCCCACATCCACCGTCCTATTCTGTGTTGGAAGTGCAAAAACGCATTTCAGCCAGGATGTGAAAAATGACAGCTGTATTGTTCATAAGGAGGTGGGGAAAAATGGCAATGTTGAAAATCTGGAGTGAAGATATTGCAAATTCGCAAAGTTACAAGCCTGCGTATCAACTGCGCAACGTACGCTCATAAAACAGTCATTCTTTCAATTTTTTCACCAAATTTGCAACATACACTTTTTGAGACCCCACCTCATGAACACTGCCACTGTCTTTTTGTTAATCTGTCCCAAAAGGTGATTCTGCGCAGTCATTTTTTCGATTTTTTCCACCAAATTTGCAACATACACTTTTTGAGACCCCACCTCATGAACACTGCCACTGTCTTTTCAATAATCTGTCCCAAAAGGTGATTCTGTGCAGTGACTATGAAAACACCTTTCAGGACTGAATAACGCCATGATAGTGCCAGAATTCATGAGGAGGGTTCCCAAAAACCCCTTGTAGAAAATTTGGTGCCAAAATTCAAAAAAATGCCCGAGATATGCATCAAAGTTAAAAAAAACCTATTTATGCCATTATACAGCTTACCGGCACTTCCACAGTTCACGGTCGGCTTTGAAGAGTGCAGACATATTCCCGGTCCACCGAAGATCGTCGCGCCAGACTCCAGAGGTAAGTATGGGGTGAGGGGAGTGTGGGGAGGCAGGGTGCAAAGTGGTTGGGCGCGGGTTGTGAGATGGGCCAGGGAGACCTCGAGGGACTGTTTTCTTGTTCACAGATTTAAACAAGAAAAAAATACTGCGGGATGATTTGTTCTTTACAGGGTCATTGGGCACGCTGGGGTGGGCTCCCAGCATGCCACCCGAATTTTTTGGGAGATGTACCTGATGGAGGATTGGGCACCCCCGTCGGCACAAGGTGCATTCAGCACACTGGGTGGGCTTCCAGCATGCCACCTGAATGTTTGGGGGGGCTGTAGCTGATGGGGGGTTGGGCACATATTCAGTGCTGGGGGGGACTAGAGCCGAGGGGGATTGGGCACCCCCTCGGCATTAACTAACCATTTTGGCAGGGGGAGGGACTGGCGTGGGGACTGCAGCCAAAGGGGATTGAGGCCCCCGTCAGCAAACACACACTGTTGTGGAGGGGCACGTGTTGCCAAGGGGGATTAGGCACCCCTCGGCACTGGAGGCTCACTAATATTGTTTGTGAACACCGCGGCAAGCCACCGCCATGTTCACAAACAATATTACAGGACCAACGTTCTGCCCAACAATGACGGGTCACTCCCTCATTGCAGCGGAATGGCTTATGCTGTAATAATGAGGCGGCCCCTGATTACAGCAGCTGAAACGTTTCAAGGTGGTGGCATGCTGGCTGAACTACTGTCAGCAGCAGTGTGCCACCCCATTGGGGAAAGCGGTCCAAGCCTTTAAAGGCTGTGGGGACATTGGCCACAACAGTGCCGTGCCTTCACAACCTGCTTCTGGCAAGCTGCCGCAATATGTTTCTTGCGCATGCGCGCAATCAGCATAAAAATGAGACTGTTCTCTTAAGTTATCACTTTCTACAGTGTCTCCTACTGATAAAATACTTTTGCAGACTGAGGGAAGCAAGTCAGGGCATTTACGTACGTACTCTGCATACCTTAGATCTGTAAAGCAGATCTGGGGGAATACATAGCAACCAGGGTAGATTTAAACTAGGTGTTGGGGAGGCAAGTGGATGGAAATCAAACAATGTCTCCAGGTGGGGAAGCCAAATGGCCTTACCCCCATACCAGTAGAATAACAGCAGGGGTGTGTTCACACAGTATCACTGACAATAGGGTTTGGAAGGGGAAGGACGGAAAGGGCACATATTGGAGGGTAGTCTCTTTAAATGCGAGGAGCCTGGGGAACAAAGCATCTGAATTACAGGTTCTGATGGTAGAGGGAGAGGTGGACACAGCTACCATCACTGAAAAATGGGCCTTCTAATACCAGGACTGGGACCTGGTAATCCCAGGGTACAGGCTTTACTGCAAGGACAAGGAAAAAGGTAAAGGAGGAGGGGTAGCTATTTATGTGAGGGAGGGGATAAGGTGTACCGAGAGGAGGGAAGGAGGGTAGGGCAGAGGCATTATGGATACAATTCCAGGATTTGAGGAACAGGACACTTAGGATGGGGTGGTGTATAGACCACCGTCTCAGGCAGAGGACTAGTGTAGGGAACTAGCGGGGCAGATAAGAAGGGTCAGCAGGAAAGGTAACACAGTGATCATGGGGTACTTCAATCTCCCAGGGGTAGATTGGAGCACCCCAGTCACCTCAAGCAGTAAGGAGCAGATCCTCCTGGAGGCTTTCCAGGACAGATTCCTGGTACAGATAGTAAATGGGCCAACCAAGTTAGGTAACATTCTGGACCTAGTGCTGACAAATGGGGACTTTGTCAGGGAGCTGGGGGTGGAGGATCCACTGGGAAGGAGTGACTGCCACATGGTGTGGTTCTCACTTAACATGGACAGGGAGGCAACAGGAACAGGGAACAGGGTGTTGGACTTCAGGATAGTCAATTTCGGTAGGATGGGGAAGATAGTTGCCTGGCACCTAGCCAGTATCCACCTGCAAATGGATGCAAATCAGAAATGGGAGGTTATCAAGCTAAGTCTCATGGAGGCCACTAGCTCTTGTACCAAGACACAAAGCAAAAAAGCTAGGTCAAAAAAAACAAATTGGTTAAGCGGAGAGGTGTTGGAAAAGGTGGGGGCAAAAATAGCAGCCTTCAGAAGATTCAAGAGATCCAATTGGGGAGAAGATAGGAAGAGCACCTGAAGAAATCAAGAGAGGTGACCAGAACAGTCAGGGCAGCCAAGGCTTCAAGGGAGCTTAGGCTGGCACAGGGTATTAAGGAAAAGGAAAAGGATTTCTTCAGATACAGAAGGGAGTGAAGAAATTGCAAGGATCAAATTGTGAGGATTAAAAGGGATGGAGGGTGGATGGAGAAAGGGACAGGTCAGGCAGAAGCACTCAATGAATACTTCTGTTCTGTATTTACTAAGGAAAAGGATGGGTCACTGCCTCAGGGGATAGGAAGGGTAGGCACTGGGGGGCAGAGATAACTGATGGGGTAATCTCAGTAGGTAGGGTACTGGAAGGTCTAAGGGCACTGTGGGTGGATAAGGCACCTGGTCCAGATGGCATTTATCCCAGGTATTGAAGGAGCTTGTGGAGAAACTGGCAGAGCCATTGGCAGATTTGTTCAATACCTCTTTGGGGACAGGGTACATACCCCAGAATTGGAAGATGCACATGGTTCCCCTCCACAAAAGTGGTCCCAAGGAGATATGGGCAACTATAGACCAGCAAGCCTTATATCTATTACGGGGAAGTTCATGGAGATGATCCTTGAGGAGAGGTTGGTAACCTTTCTGAAGGAAATAGTCTACAGGACGGAAACCAGCATGGGTTTGTCTGTGGCAGATCCTACCAGATCAACCTGGTGGACTACCATGACTGGGTGACTAGGGCACTTGACAAGGGCCAGGCAGTGGATGTCCTGTATCTGTATTTCAGCAAGGCCTTCGTTTCAGTGCCACATGGGAGGCTGATTAGCAAGTTGGGATATTAGTGGGCAGGAACGAAGATGGTGAATTGAGTCAAGAACTGGTCACAGGGGAAGCAGCAGAGGGTGGTGGTGGGAGGACAGCTCTCAGTTCCAAGGGCTGTGACTAGCGGAGTGCCGCAGGGCTTAGTACTGGGGCAGGTGTTGTTTGGCATTTTCATCACAGACATCTCGCATGGCATTAAAAACAAGATTAGTCTTTTTGTGGATGACACAAAGATCGGGGCAGTGGTGGATGACACAGTAGGGTGGCAGGGGCTGCATGAAGATCTGACTAAACTTGAGTGCTCTTCAGACACATGACAACTGGGGTTCAATGCAAAGAAGTGTAAAGTAATGCTCGTGGGAGCAAGGAACCCAAGGAGGTGTTACCAGTTGGGAGAGGTGTAGATACCCACTACAGAGTAGGAAAAAGATCTGGAGGTGATAATAACTGGGCAAATGAACCACTCAGCACAGTGCAGGAAAGCAGCAGCTAAAGCCAATAAGATGCTGGGGTGTATTGCTAGTGGTATCACCTCCAGGAGAGGGGAGGTAATCCAGCTACTGTACAGGTCATTGGTGAGGCTGGAGTACTGTGTACAGTACTGGCGCTCACATTTAAGGAAGGATGTTAAATTACTGGAGGGGGTCCAGTGCAGAGTTACAAAAATTATCCTGGGATTGGAGGACAAACCCTACGAGGAAAGGCTAAGGGAACTGAACATGTACTCCCTGGAGGAGAGGAGGGATAAGGGAGATATGATAGAGACCTTAAAATATGTAAATGGTATTAACAAGACTTGTACAGAGGGGGTTTTTAAGTTAAATGGTAGGAGGAACACATGAGGGCATGATCTGAGACTGGAGGGTGGAAGATTCAGGAGAGAAATTAAGAGACACTTTTTCATAGAAAGGGTGGTGTCTAGGTGGAATGTGCTGCCCAAGGAGGTGGTTTCCTGTAAACTGGTGTGTGGGACAAATTGAGGGAGAGGGTCGCCGTTATGGAGGGTCAGGGAGGGAGGGTCAGCTGCTGAGTAGGGGGATGGCTAGCTGTACACTAGAGCAAACTTAATAGACCGCATGGCCTTTATCTGCTGGCAGTTTCGTATGTTTGTATGTGTTGAAATTAAGGTCTGTCCTGCCAGGATGTGGACAGCAGGGCAGAAAACCTGTGAAAAAATGTTCCTTTGCATATCATTTATTTTTTGAGTTATCTGTTTTTCTCCCCTCCAGACTCCGGATCCACCACTCCTTCAGGCATCCTAGGTCCCCTACACCCCTCTAACCTCCCCAGGTGCCCTTCCACCTCATATCTACAGCCTACCTCGAGGTAGCTCGGCGTTTACCCTTTGCCGAGTGGGTCCCTCTCCTCTGAGAGGGAAGGCGCCGGTGGAGACAGCCCAGGACACTATTCTTTCTTCTCGACCTCAGGCACTGCTGAGACAAGAGCAGACCCTGCAGGAAGTCTTTGGGCGTGCCTTGACCCAGGTGCCATCATCTGGCCAATTCGGAGCATTTTTACTCATTTTTCTAGTTTGTCCTTTCTGCGCCGCTCACTGTAGTGCCCCGGTCTCCACTGGGACCACTACTGAGCAAGGCTTCCCACCAGCCCACCCCAGGAGAGGAGAGCAGTCCTCTGGACAATCGATCCTCTCCTTCCCCTGCAAGCCCCCTGTGTCCCGAGTCTGTTCCTGAACCCGGGCCACCAGTGTGTTTCAAGGTGTGGCATCCAGCACCCCAGCCCTCTGTGCCACCGGGCCAGCCATATCATTTTTAATGTTCTGAGGGAAGCCCTGGACCAATGGTCCACTAGTCTGCCTGTAACACACTATCATGCCCCCAGACATTTTATCAATACAAGGTCTGTATCTACACTGTCTACCTCCACCCCCTTTGCTCCTTGTTTTACTACTACCCTGAGTAACTACTAAGCCCTTACCTCTGTTCCAACCATATTTGAAACCATTAATGGTTCTAGCACTCACCACCTCTGCTGGCAGAGTGTTCCATTGCTCAGCTACTGTCTTTTTAAATAAAAATTTCCTCTCGTCCCTCCTGAATCTCCACTCGTGATCTCATGTTCTAGATTCGCTACTCTTGTTGAATGGTTCTTCACAGTTCACCTTGTTTGTCCCTTTTAGGAACTTGAAGGTCTCTTTTATATCACCCCCTCTCTCGCCTGGCCTCCAGCAAGTACATGTTCAAATCCTCTAAATCCATCATCTTAGGATTTGCCCTGCTGATCCTGAATCTTGTTGGTTTCCCTACCTTGTACTGATTCTAGCCTGCCCTCATCTTTCCTTGGGTGAAGACTACAGAACTAGGCACAGAACTTAAGATGTGGTCTCATCAGTGATCTGTAAATACGTAGTAGTTCCTCTTTCCTCCTACTGTCAGAACCCGTCCTAATACACCTCAGCATCCTATTTGCCTTACTGTAGCCCTTGTTACACTGGCTAGATTGTGATTATGATGACTCCTAGGTCCCTTTTCTCATAAGTGATATCCAGCTTAACCCCTCCCATTCAACACTCTGTTCTGGAGTTCTTATGTTCCCTATCAGCATCACCTTGCAATTTTTGGCATTCAAGTTCAGTTGCTAAACCCTGGAATACTTCTCCAGCCATGGCAGGTCCCTCTGCATCTCCCTTACCCACCCACTCCCATTGCCTACCCTACCAGAGAGCTTAATGTCATCTGCAAAGAGATGCATCTTACCATGTATTCCTTCCCCTATGTTGCTGATGAACATACATAGAAATTAGAAAAAATGTTGGCAGAAGGAGACCAAAGGTCCATCTAGTCCGCTCAAGTGTTCCTGAGATCTACTCTGATATCAGGAACTAACCTCCCTACTGTTTTATACTCTCAACTGCTCACCTGACTTTTTGTTCATGCATTAGCTCTGTCCCATCCCAGTATGAAGGATGTCATAGTCTTAGCTTCCACCACCTCAGTGGGCAGCCTCTTCCATGGTTCTACCACCCTTTCTGTAAAATAGTGTTTCCTATGCTCCCTATTGAAGCTGCCCCCCAACTCCACTTGTGACCTCTAGTGCTGAAGTCAGATCAAAAGAGGGCACCTTGTTTATTCCTGTTAGGAACATGTATGTCTCAACCATGTCCCCCCTCTCTCTCTCCTACCTTCCAGTGAGAACATATTCAACACTTCTAAATGCTCTCATTTGATAGCCCTCAGAGGCCCTGAATCATTTTGGTCATCCTTCTCTGGACTGTCTCCAACCTGTTCTTCTCCTTCTTTAGATGTGGACTCCAAAACTGGATGCAGTACTCCAGATGGGGCCTTACCATGGACCTGTAGAGAGGTAGTATTACCTCCCAGTTTCTGCTGTCAAATCCCCACCCCCATGCACCCTAGCATTCTATGGTGTTGCTGTAAGCTGTGTTGCATTGGCTAGTCTGTTTAAGGACACTGCAAATGATGATTCCTAGTTCCCTTTCCTCCTTAGGGGCATTTAGCTGGACCCCGTTAAACCTGTATACTGTCCTCAGGTTCCTCTTACCCAGATGCAACAGTTTGCACTTTTTTTGCATTGAACCTCAACTGTCAGACATTAGACCATCTTTCCAGTCTCTGAAGGTCTCTTTGCAGGTCCCTAACCACCTCTTCACAGTCACTCTTCCTCCTAGCTTGTTATCTTCCATGAATAGGGCAAGTTTGCCCTGTATACATATGCTGAGGTCACTGATAAACATGTAACAACCCCCCCCCGCTATGTTACACAGTAAGCTACTCCTTGGTACCCTTGACTGGGCACCCAAACTACTTTGTATACTTTTTGGTACCACCCCTAGCTTTGGAAATGTATACCAGGCTCATTACTTCTAGAGGTAAGAAGGGGGGGGGTGTTCAAAAACAAATACTATGCAAATGACCATTATACCCAGGTCCTGAGGAGAGAACGTTTGCCTAGGGCTATGCTAGGTCTGTACTTCTAGAGCGGTACCAAGTAATTCCACATAGGAAGCAACAATAAGAATGTCCAAACCAGGTTGGGGTTCTAGAGTGTGGCTTTATTCCAAAGATGGTACACTAAAGCAAAGGTGGACCCTCAAGGGTTTACACTTCATGGCACAAGGCAATGCAGAACATCTGTAGTGGACAGAAACTCTAAACATCCCATATTGCATAGGACGTTAGACTATCTTCAGTGGCAAGGCCTCAGCTGAAACACACATTTCTTCTAGTGGCACTGGCCACAATGTAGAACATTTCCCATAAGGCATATGATTTAGAGATTTGGTAGTGTGGCAACTGGCCACGATAGAGCACACCAGTGCTCAAATTTAGCACAAACCCACACCAGGGGGGTAAACTTTCTCTTCAGGCATTGGCCACCAAGTCCTAATTAAGCAGGCACCCTTACAGAACCTGTAGTGCTGAACTGGTCACTCCAGATTGGGGGTTGCCCACCTTTTTGCTTCCACAGTCCTTACCCAGCCATTCTTTCAGAGTTACACCTCAAACCTTTAGTAAAACAGTAGAACTATGCATCCTGGAATGTCTGTCACTTTCAGCATTAAAACAAATTACTTCTGAGTGTAAATTAAAGTCCTGAACAATGTGCCAGGTCTCTCTGGGGACTCCATGATTATCAGCCAAGTTTAAATAGAGATGACAGAACAGTCTCAAACTAGAACAGAACTTGGTGCATATGTCCCTTTGTCAGAGTACACCCCAAAAGAAAAACAGGTACATTCCTCCTGGGATGCCCAAAGTCAGATGACTCACAGCTGTACACAAACAGGCAGCTTCAATGTACTGGATCAAAGTCAGGGGATTGTCCATCAGATCCATTCTGCAGTCCTCCTAATCTCACAGGGGACGAGAAAAATTAGGAACTCCTGCTAGATGGTTTCCACCACTTCTACTGGTAGGCAGATGGTTCTCAGCAATAGGGTGAGAAAATAGGATCCTCTCACGGAGCCCACACTGCATCTCCTCACTCCTACAACTGCTCACTCTGATCTCTGACTCAACACTAACTGAAAATTCTAAAGCTCCCCACTCACAGCTAGCTACCATGGCTTATGCTGCTGTGAGAGTTCTAAATGACATCACCTCTCTCAACTCAGCTGAGACAAGTAAACAGAGAGGAAACAGGTGAAAACCATTTAACCAGTTATTCACCAGCTGCCTTCCCTACCTAGCACTGATACTGGTGGGATTCTAGTAACCCCAGGAGACTGGGGGGGTTACAAATGCATTAAACAGGACTGGCCCTAACACTGATCCCTGTGGTACCCCACTAGTAACTTCTCCTTTCCCTGACTTCTCCCCATTGACTACCACCCTCTGCTTTGTCTTTTAGCCAGTTACCTATACACCTGAATATGGTTTTGGCTGCTCCCATGTCCTCCAACTTTGTCAGCAGGCAGTTGTGTGACACAGAGTCAAAGTCAGAGTAGAGAAGGTCCACTGGGTGGCCCCTTTCTAATTCTTTAGTCACTCAGTCAAAGAATGTGGTTAGATTTGTCTGTCATGACCTGCCTGCTAAGAACCCATGTTGCCTATCATCTTGAAGGCCATTCTTTTCTAGGTAGTCCATCAAGTCCTGCTTTATTAAGATTTCCATTAGCTTCCCACCACTAAAGTGAGGCTGACTGGTCTGTAGTTGCTAGCCTCCTCACAGCTCCCTCCTTTGTGAAGAGGAAGCACATCTGCTGTTCTCCAGTCCATAATGAAAAGGACTGGACTCAGGACTGATCCCTGTGGCACTCCACTGGTGACCTCCCTTTCCTTGGATCTGACTTTGTTTCCCACTACCATTTATTGTCTCCCAACCGGATATACTATGATATCCCTAAACTCGGTATGCCGACGCTCAGCATACTGAGTAATATTGCCTGAAATCCACAGCCCCGAATGAATCCTTTGCCTGACAGTGAAATTTCAGGCATAACGCATATAAAAAGTATAAAATGCAGGGGGCTTCACACCCCCCAAGTGGGGAGCGCCGGCTCCCATACCCCTCATAACTAAAATATCTAACTCCGAGGGGCAGCACACCCCAGAATAAAATGTTAAGTTGTTATGGGGAGTGCAGTGTGTAAAATTATGTGACCAGGATCAGAACCCTGGTCACACATAGCATGCCAGCCAACCTACCCATGGTATACCCCTTCACATCATCGGGGCAGCTCGGCCAGCAACCCCATCCAGCCATCCTTTCCTGTGCATCAGAAGGGGTAAGGTGGCATTCCATCACATCTGCTACCTTACCCCATTGGGAAGAGTATCATCAGGTGTAAGTAGCGTCAAGATATCCCATCTATCAGGCAGTGCTGACCGGGGTACTGGTTGTTGGGATAGTCAGCTTCCAGATAATGTAAATATACATCACAACCAATTTTTCACCCATCTAACTAGTATCCTTTGCTGCACCCATATCCTCTAACTTCTTTAGCAACCTTCTGTGTGGCACCGAGTTGAATGCCTTGCTGAGGTCAAAGTAGGGTAAATCCACTACATAACCTTTATCAACTACCCTAGCTACCAAGTCAAAGAATTCTATCAGGTTGGTCTGACAAGAACTCCGTGCCACAAACCCATGCTGTTAAATGTCCTGGTATCTGTTTTTCTCCAAGTAGTCCACTAGGTCCTCTTTGATGAGTGTCTCCATTAATTTACCCACAGCAGAGGTAAAAAATGATAGGTCTATAGTTGCCCTGCTGCTCTTTGTCTCCATCCTTGTGTAGCAGAACTATGTCTGCTACCCTCCAGTCTTTCGGGACCGTGCCTGTCTAGACATAGCTGTTGAATAGCCCTACAGTGGTACAGCTAATGCTGATGCCAGTTCCCTGAGCACCCTGGGTGCGTCCAATTCAACCCCAGGGCCTTATCTATCTTTAGTGCTGCTAGCCCTTTTCTGGAATATTCACTAGTAGACACCTGCTGCCTCATTTTTAGGACCATTCATTCAGCAGCATATATGCCACCCTCCAGCAAAGGCCTGCTGTCCTCCCTGTGGAGGGGTTGTGGCATAACAGATGGACCAGACACAGAACTTCAGGTTCTACACACAATCTCTGTGTAATGCCTATTTAAAACACAAGGAATAACCTTAAGCAATGGTATATGCCTTCTTTAATACATCAGTTTGTAACAACAGACTACACATGTTCTTCCTCTGCACCTAGTCAAACCTATTGACTCACTGATCTACTGATCTAGCTCTTCAGTGGAAATTAATTTGTTCCCTATGTTGGTCTTGTGTGTTTGGGTGATGGGGAGCCCAAAAAGAAAAACCTAAAAACAAACTAAAGACAAAGAACCTCAGTGCAGAAGCACTAAAGCAAGGGTTACCCCAAAGGGCAGTGGAAATAAAGCCAAGTTTCAAAGAAACACATCACACATACCCCTATAATGCAAAGCAGCTTGGGATCATTATCAAATCACAATGTAATTTTAGGCTGATTCAGCTTAAAGCAGGAATGCAGAGTGCCAAAGGGCCTCTTAAACAATCTGTAATTTACATGCATTTTAAATAACACAGTGGGTTTTTCTGATATCTCTACCATAGTAACTTAATTTTTATAATACAGTCCCCTAGTAACTTTTTGCCTTTATCAAAAACACCTAGTGCCATTGTATTTTCAACATTTACAGGTTTCATACACATAAGGCATATATGTCAAGGTATTTTATGACATAGTGCTAGTGCATACTAAATCTAACAACAAGGAACACAGCTTGTTGTTTTACATGAGCTCGGAGGGCACCCCAATAATCTTCCTGTATGAGGATCTGAGAGGGAAAAGGAAAAATTGAAACGAACACTATAGCATATTCAAGAAAGGGGAGGTAGCAACCATAGGTGGCCAACTTTATGGACTAGAAATTATAAAGGCTAGATTAGGCTAAGAAATAGAAGAACTGTTGCAACAGATTTAAGAAAAGGTCAGTCCCCATGAGTGGCAGGATCTCCCTGTCACATATCTCACACCTTAAGAGGGAAGCAGTTATCTCAGACTACTTATCACCTTCCTGTCACAGGAAGGAATGGAGCTTCCACCCATCCATCTTCAGAAGCTCCATCTCAAGGTCCCTATTAATGATAAACATTTCATCATAAACATAGTGGATATCATCATTCTTTACCCTGAGATGTTAACACATTTCTCAACAGATACTAATGGTACCTCCCCTGCACTATCTCCTTTTAGAAAAGCCCATCATATTTCATTGACATCAATTCCTGCACCATATCTACACATGAAATCAGCATTTACATGTTTTGTCCCTGCCCTGTGTGACACAATAAATTGATAGGGCTGAACAGCTAAGGACCACCGCATTATACAGGGATTTTGTTTCTCTCATTTGGTGCAATCAGCAAAGTGGGATATGATCAGTTACAACCTTAAATTCAGTCTCTCACAAGTAATATTTCAGAGATCCAATAGCCCACTTCAGAGTTAAGCATTCTTTCTCTATGGTAGCATATTTTCTCTCCCTGTCATGTAGCTTCCTGCTGATATACATGATCGGATGTTCTTCCCCATCTATTTTCTGAGATAAGACTGCCCCAATACCGTTCTCTGATACATTGGTTTGAACTTCAAACACTTGGTTGAAGTCAGGGTTTTTCATTACAGGAGCTGTACATAGAATGGCATTGATATTTCAGAAAGCCTCATCACAAATAGAAGTCCCACCGAACCTTATTCGGGCACCTCTTCTTAGTGAGATCAATCAAGGACTTGCAATGGCAGAGAAATTAGGAATAAATCCCTGGTAATAACCAACCAGGCCTAGGAAAGATCTTGCATGCTTTTTTATGGTAGGTATTGGGCTGTTTGCTACTTTTGTAACCGTCTCTGCCTTGGGCTTCACTTGTCCATTGCCTAAAATGAATCCTAGGTATCTTGCCTCAGTCTTTCCCAGGGCACACTTAGCAGGGTTAATGGTCACCCCTGGCTCATTTATTGCTTGCAATATCTGGGACAAGAGTCTAAACATGGGATTCCCAGTCAGGGCTGAATATGACCACATTGTCCAAATAAGCTGCACAGCACTCAGTATGTGATCTTAGTATGAGGTTCATAAAATGTTGAAAAGTGGCTGGGGACCCATGTAGTCTGAATGGCATTGTGACAAACTGGTATAAACCAAATTAAGTGATACATGTGGTTTTATCTTGTGAATCAGAAGAAAAGGGGATTTGCCAATATCTCTTAGTAAAGTCAAGGGTGGCGATATACTGTGCATTGCCTAGCCTGTCAATGATGTCATCTATTCTGGGCATTGGATAGCCATTGAATGGTGATGCGTTGTTAAACTGTCTAAAATCTAGGCATAGATGTATCTCACCCTCTTTCTTGTCCACTATGATCATGGGTGAAGACTATGCACTCTTTGAAGGCACAATTATGCCTAACTGCTCCATTTTTTTGACTTCCTGAATCACCTCATCCCTCACCTTCATGGGCAATCTGTAGGGATTTTCATGTATGGGCTTGTCTTGCATGGCGATTATGGTGTACACAATTCCTTTGTCCCTCCCTGGGATGTTTGTGAATATGGGATCAAATTCTTGTAATACCCCCTGCAAATCTTTCTGTTGCTGAAGCTCCAATTCAGGGTTTATCTGAATCTCCCTCAGCTGTCCTGACTTCTCTAGCCTTTTATAGGCAACCTCCAGGTCTGACTCCCTAACTTCAGAATGGATATAAAGGGAGGGGTTCGGCTTCTCATGCCATTTCCTAAGGAAGTTCACATAGTAAATTTTCTGGGGGGGATCTCTTTCCTGGCATACTAAGCTCATAATTCACTTCTCCTGTTTGCCTCAAAATGGTGAAGGGGCCCTGCCATTTCATTGAGTAGTTTTTACGTTCACTTGCGTGCATGCGCAAGGAACATCTTGGGAGAATGGGACACTTTGGAGGTGTGCCTCTCCTGAGCAATCCCCTGCTCCCTTGAGCAGGTGTGGCAGTCCTGCACCAATCCGCACCGGTGCTGTGTATGACAGCGGTGGTCTTCTCTTCAAAGAAAACCACCGCTGTGTGCTTGCACCGGCACACCCCAAATCTTTGCTGCCATGCTGGGAGCCCCCCCAGCATGGAAAACATCCAGCGTTGTCTGCCAGCGGGGTGCCCAATCCCGTCAGCTCCACGGCCCCCAGCCATCCTTCTGCCACGCTGAGGCCCACCCCAGCATATGGCAACGCGTCCGTGTCGTCTGCTGATGGGGTGCCCAATCCCCATTGGCTCCACGGCCCCCAGCCATCCTTCTGCCACACTGGGAGCCCACACCGCAGTGGCAAACATCCCGCATCGTCAAAGTACAAAAAAAACCTGTAAATTAAAAATGGTCCCACGCAGTCTCCCACCCCCCTCCCACAACCCACACCACCCACTGTGCACCCTGCCTCCCCACACACACCCCTCACCCTTACTTACCTCCTCCAGAGCTTGGTGCAATGATCATCGTGGGACCGGGAACACTTCTGCACTCTTCAAAGCCGACTGCGAACTGTGGAAATGCCGGTAAGCTGTATAATGGGCTAGATGGGTTTTTTTCAACTTTGTTGCATATCTCAGGCATTTTTTGGAATTTTTGCACCAAATTTTCAACATGGGGTTTTTGGGACCCCTTCTCATGAATTCTGTCACTGTCATGGCATTATTTGGGCCCGAAGGGTGATTTCTCAGTCACTGCACAAAATCACCTTTCAGGCCTGATTAATGAAAATGACAGTGCTAGCATGCATAAGGTGGGTTTCAAAAGCCTATTTGAAAATTTGGTGGAAAATCTTTAAATGGCGGTTGTATTTAGCGCAAGTGCCAGTAAAGTTCCTATGCAGGCTCGTAAGTTCACCAATTTTCAATATTTTCACTCCAGATTTTCAACATTGCCATTTTACCACACCTTCTTATGAGTAGTACAACTGTCATTTTTCACGTCACCCAAAACGTGTTTCCGCCCATGTAGTGTACAATGGCACAGTCGGTGTGCGAAATCAATGTATGGGACACATTAAGAAAATCACAGTGACACTGTTCATGAGCAGAGGTCTTAAAATGGCTATGTTGAAAATGTGGTGAAAAAATTCCTAAAAATGACTGTTTTACAAGCATGCGTTGCGCAGTTCCTACGCACGCTCATAAGTTTGCAATTTTCAAAATTTCTACCCAGATTTCAACATTGCCATTTCTGACACCTCTTCATGAGCAGTACAGCTGTCATTTTTCACATCCTGCCCAAAACATGTTTCCGCCCATGTAGCGGGCAATGGCGCAGTCGGTGTGCGAACTCAATGTATGGGACACATTAAGAAAATCACAGTGACACTGTTCATGAGCAGAGGTCTTAAAATGGCTGTGTTGAAAATTTGGTGAAAAAATTCCTAAAATAGACTGTTTTACAAGCGTGCGTTGCGCAGTTCCTACACGCTCGTAAGTTTGCGAATGTTCAATATTTTCACTCCAGATTTTCAACATTGCCATTTTACCACACCTCCTTATGAGCAGTACAGCTGTCATTTTTCACATCCTGCCCAAAACGTGTTTCCGCCATGTAGCCGCACATATACAATGGCGAGTCGGTGTGGAACTCAATGTATGGGACATTAAGAAAATCACAGTGACACTGTTCATGAGCAGAGGTCTTAAAATGGCTACATTGAAAATTTGGTGAAAAAATTCCTAAAATGACTGTTTACGAAAGGCATGTTGTTCATTTCCTCTACGCACTGTGAAGTTCATGAATTTTCAATATTTGCACCCAATGAGTTCCAAATACCTAAACAGCACATAGAAGCAAGCAACATTCGGCATTGACAAGTGCTTGTACTTCTTTGTCACTGATTTTTTTAGCCATGTCCAAGTGCCAAATACCACTGCAAATACCTGCAAGCGAACGTTCGGCATTGACAAATGCTTGTTTTCTCTGTGGAGGAAAGGAGTAACAACACTTTGTCCCCTGACTGAAACGTTTTAGTCTTCAAACCCTGGTCATATTGTATCTTTCTTTCTGCAGGTCTTGCTTCTGTTCTAAGCTGTGGTGTGCCAAGTTGATATACCTCACCAGGCGTTTGCATAACTGAGTCATGTACTCTACGGCATTAAGATGTCCCACCTCCTTCCATTCTTCCCAGTGTTCTTTAACCACATCCAGTGCCCCCCTCAGGTTCCTCCCATACATTATTGAGAAATGAGAGAAACCAGTGGATGCTTCAGGGATTTCTCTGTAAGCAAAAACTGAATGGGGGGGTACCTATCCCAGTCTCTACCCTGTTCTTTTACATACTTCCTCAACATTCTCTTTAATGTCTGATTAAACCTCTCTATGAGGCTGTCAGTCTGTGGGTGATATGGGGAAGTACATACTGCTATCATGCTCAGCAGAGGGTACAATTCTTTTAGCAGGTGTGCATTAAAATGACTCTCCTCATCAATAAGTATTTCCTGTGGGATTACCATACAGCTAAACACCTTTGATAGCTCCTCTGCTATCCTTGGGGTGGTAACAGTTATAATGGGGATAGCTTCTGGGTAGTGGGTAGGGTAATCACATATGATCAGTACACATCTGTTACCCTTGGAGCTCTTTTCCAGGGGGCCAACTACCTCCATGGCTATCCTGTCAAAGGGGTTAGTCACAATGGAGATGGGTTGTAGTGGTACTCTATCCCTTTTTCCTGTCTGAGCTACCTTCTGACACTCAACACATGCTTTACAATGCTAAGCAATGTTCTCATAAATAGAGGGCCAATAAAACCTGGGTGATATCCTATTCAGGGTACTATCTCTGCCTGCATGGCTTGCTAGAGGGATGCCATGTGCTAGATACATGATTTGGGAGTGGAAGTTTTCTGGAACCATAAGTTGGTCCATTACCTCTCCAGTTCTGGGGTTAGTACATTCCCTGTACAATATTCCCTCTCTTACAACAAACTGAGGAGCACCTTTTTCCACTCCCTTCCCCACCTGTGGAAAAAAAAGGTTAAGTGAAGGGTCTGCTTTTTTGCTTATGCTGTATTTCACATTTAAGTGTGTCCCAAGTCTGGCTGTACACCAGCATGAGTATTAATCCAGTCCTTCTTTAGCTTCCTCTTCTCCACCTTAGTTTTACAGTCCTTGCCAGGATTCTCAAAAACATTATCATCAAATGAGAACACAGATGGTAAATGTACCTGTTCACTTGAGCTCTGGTGGTTACGTCAACTACAGCAGAGTTCTGAGTGGCATGACAATGCATAAATGAAGCAAAGTCGGGTAGTCATGCCCGATAACAACTGGCATGGGTAGGCAAGATGCCAACCCCACTTTTACCTCATGTGTCTTTTCTTGAACAGTTATTTGTATGGTGGCTGTAGGGTATCAACGGGTATCACTGTGCACACAGATGACTGCTGTATCCGGCCCTTTATTATTCCCAGTCACCAGATCTACTTGCACAAGAGTCTGGCGGTTCCCTGAATCAATCAGTCCCATCATCTTCTGCGATCCAGTCTACACAGTAGCCATAAAGTGACTCCAGTTCACTAAGGCTAGGTGAGCTGTCTCTTTCTTTCTTTATATTAGGACAGTTTCTTACATAATGACCCTTCTTTTGGCACCTATGACATACAATCTCTGCTATTGGAATTCATCTCCCTCTCTCTGCTCTCCAGTCTTATTTCACTGGGTGTGGATTTGACAGTTTAGAAGTAAAACAGTTCCTTACTGGATTGCTGGTGGTTGCAGCTGCTGATGTCCCTTGGAACCCTCTGGGTCTGGATGGTCAGGCTGCCATGAAGTCATCTGCTAATGTGAAGGTTTTATCAATGAAATCAGGCTTATGCTCTGGAACCCAAAGTTGTACATCCTGGGGTAAAACTTAAATAAACTGTTCAATAATTACCACCTCTAGAAGTTGGTCTTTGCTCTTGTTATCTGGCTGCAACCATTTGCTATCAGAGCTCCTTGAGACAGGCATAAGTGTCTCGGGGGTATCCAGTGACTACATTTTAAGAAACCTAAACCTCTGACAATAGGTTTCAGTGTTTATGTCATAGTGCCTGAGGATCTCCTGCTTCACACAGTCATAGTCCTCTGCCTCTCTGGAGTCCATGTGGCTATAAACCAACTGGGCACTGCCATCAGGTGTAGTGCCAGTCAAACAACCCACTATTCCCTTGGCCATGTGCATGTTCAAGCGATCCTTTCAGACATTGTGAGGAAGACTTCAATGTCATTACTGTCCGATAGTTTGGACAGTTTAATGTCATTTGGGCTACTGGGTCTTTCATTTTGTCCTGCATTGATGGCATGCAAGACCCTCATGGTATCTGCCCATTTGGGATCTTGCCTTCTCCATTCAATGTCCCCATCTCTCTCCATCTGCACCTGTTTTATGCAGAATCATTTCAACAACTCCCTTACGTCTTCAGGAGGAGCAACTTCAAGAGGAGGTAGTTCCTTCGATTCTTTCTTATCCTCTTGCATCTCTTTGTCATCTTCAGGCTTGGCCTTTCTACAAACTGCCAGGTCCAGTCCAGACAGCAACTTCTCTCCCAATATGTCAGCCATGGTTCTGGTCAGAACTCCACAGACTTTTTCTTCCGGGTTTTCCTTTGGCAACTCCTGGTGCATCGGTTCACGTGGGATATCTGGACAATATCCATGAGAAAATGTTCCCCTAGCCCAGTCCAGACATTTCCAGTAAGTTATCCCACTTCTACCACCAAGTCTGAAGAGGGGTTGTGGGATAACAGATGGACAAGACACAGAACTTCAGGTTCAACACACAATATCTGTGTAATGTTTGTTTAAAACACAGGGAATAACCTTAAGTAACAGCATAGCCCTTCTGCATCAGTTTGCAGCAACAGACTATGCATGTCCTTCCTCTGCACCAAGTTAGCACCTACTGACCCATTAATGTACTGATCTATCTCTTCAATGGAAATTAATTCATTCCCTATGTTTGTTTTGTGTTTTTGGTTGATGGGGAGCACAAAAGAAAAAAAAAAAAAAAAAAACACACGCTAAAGACAAAAAACCGCAGTGCAGAAGCACAGAAGCAAGGGTTACTCCAAAGGGCATTGGCAATAAAGCCAAGTTTCAAAGAAACACAACATCACACATAATCCCATAATGCTTGATATATGTGCAAATCACCATGACATTTTAGGCTGGTTCAGCTTTACGTAGGACTGCACAGTGCCAAAGTGCCTCTCAAGCAATCTGTAATTTACATGCAGTTTAAATAACATAACAGGTGTTTTCTGATATCTCTACCATGGTAACTTAATTTTTATAATACAGTCCCCATGTAACTTTTTACCTTCATCAAAAACACCTAGTGCCATGATATTTTCAACATTTACAGGTTTCATACACATAAGGCATAAACATCAAGGTATTTTATGACATTGTACTATTGCAATAGTTCTCAAACTTTGTCACAGTGTGCCTCCCCAAATCCCTGGAAAAGATTTTGAGCCTCCCCCAAAATCTGAAATAATCTTGGGCCTCCTCAAAGAAAAATAACATACTGTACTTTGCACAGTACACTATGAGTAAATTGCAGCCCCCTTTGAGTACTTGACTCACATTCAGTTCTTTGTCTCATACTGGCGTGGAACCTTTGAAAAAGAACTCCTGTGCTCAAAGGTGTTATCTGAATAACAAATAAAGAAAATAAACAAATATTATTCAGTTTATTGTAACCCCCCAAGGCCAGCCTACTTTGCTCTGCTATTTTCATTCTTGAACCATTGTCACTCCTTGTTGCAGTACCTGCATGGGTTAGACTACTTTCTCTGTTTCCTCTCTATATATGAAATAACCTTCCTACATACTTGCCTCTCCCCCTCCAACCCTGCTCCTAAGCAACTTCTTGCAGATTGCTTTGCTCCTTCCTGCTATTGCTCTTAGCACTTCTATGCTCAACCCTTGTATTTAGGTTGTTCTGCCATCAGTCTACAAATTGATTAACCACTCATTATTAGTTTATTGTTCATATTTATTTACATTATTGTTCACTGTGTATTTCTTGATTGTTTTGCAGTTAGCTTTTGAAATATATTCACCCTGCCCTTCCCTGGGTACACCTGAAATGAGCTCTGGTTCATTCACCTCTCTTGTCTCCTATTAGTAAATAAATACATAAAATTCATCTACTATTATCCTCTTTCAGTTTGCTTAATCTCTTCACACAAAATATATAAAACTCAAAATTTAAATACAGTACTTTTTCAGACTTGCTTGAGCCTCCCCTGGAACAGGTTGGGGCCTCCCCAGGAGGCTGGCCTCACCATTTGAGAACCCCAACTATTGCATACTAAATCCAACAATGAGTAACACAGCCTGTTGTTTTGCATCAGCTCGGAGGTTACCACAGTAACCTCCATATGTGAGGACCTGAGAGGGAAAAGGAAAAATAAAAGAGGACACAACAGCATATTAAAGAAAGGGAAGGGGGGCACCCATAGGTGGCCAACCTTATGGACAAGAAATTGTAAAGGATAGATTAGGCCAAGAAATAGAAGAATTGTTGCAACTGATTTAAGAAAAGGTCAGTCCTCAAGAGTGGCAGTACCTCCCTGTCTCACTCCCTAGTGAATATTGAGCAGAAGTAAACATTCAGAACATCTGCTTTCTTCTCATCTTCCTTTGTTACCCCACTTCCCAATGTTAGTCTAACAATTTTCTAACCCGTCTTACTTTTTCCCCTTAAATAATTGAAAAACTATTTTTTCCCACCCTTGACCCCTCCACAATATTCAGCTCTGTTTCTGCTTTTGCATTCCTGACTGCCCTCTTGGCCTCCCTAGTTCTTAACTGGTACTCCCCCATTCTTAGTGCCCCTGCTTCTCCGTATACCTGATAAAGGCCTTCTTTTTGGCCCTCACTGCCTCTGTAACCTTTCCAGAGAACCATATTCATCTCTTGTATCTGTTTCTGATGGTAACCATTCTCATGCATGTCTTTGTCACCTCATGAATGAGCCCCATTCTGAATGAGCACTCCGACAACCCATTTGACACTGTGGATGTCGAACAGGTTGTGTCACTGTTACGGATTCACTGTGGGGGTGTCACTCAAACAACGGCATATAGCACTACAGAAGAGGAAGTGGACCTAGGGGTTATCATCAGTAACTCCCTTAAAAAAATGAGTCAATGCAACAAAGCCTATAGCAAGGCTAACAAGATACTGGGATGGATCTGGAGGGGTATTGATAGCAGAGGAAAAGAGGTAAAACTTTCCCTAAACAGATCCCTGGTGATGTCTCACCTGGAGTACTGTACCTAGTTTTGGAGTCCTCACATCAGAAAGGACAAGGATAAGTTGGAGACAGTACAGCACAGAGTAACAAAAATGATTCAGGGCCAGCAGGGCAGATCCTATGAGGAGTGCTTCAAGGCATTAAATATGTGCTCACTGGAAACCAGAAGGGAGAGTGGAGATATGATAGAGGCCTTCAAGTTCCTTAAAGGAATTAACAAAGTGAACCGTGGGGAATTATTTAGCCTGAATACCAACTCAAGGTCATGTGGACATGAATGGTAACATAGAAACATAGAAACATAGAATTTGACGGCAGATAAGGACTGCTTGGCCCAGCCAGTCTGCCCATTTCCCTGCCTACTGGATAAGCTGCAGATCCTAGTTAACCAGCAGCCTACTTCTTTCTACCCCCACCCCCTAGAATTGCCTTATGACTGTCCCATGCATGCTTGAATTCTAGCACTGTTTTTGACTCCACGATCTCCTCTGGAAGGCCGTTCCATGCATCCACAACCCTCTCTGTGAAAAAATACTTCCTTAAATTACCTCTGAGCTGCCCCCATCTTCAAATTGTGCCCCTTGTTCTTGCACACCTCTTTTTGAAAGATGCTACCTCTTGGACTTTGTTGATTCCCTTGAGGTACTTGAAAGTTTCTATCATGTCCCCCCTCTCCCTCCTTTCCTCGAGGCTATACATATTAAGCTCCTTAAGTCTCTCTTCATATGTCTTCCGGTGCAGACCCTGCACCATTTTAGTTGCCCTCCTCTGGACAGCTTCCATCCTGTCTGTCTTTGTGGAGACTGGGTCTCCAGAACTGCACGCAGTACTCCAGATGGGGTCTCACCAGCTGTCTGTACAGAGGGATAATAACTTCTTGTTTTCTACTGGTGATGCCTCTCCCTATGCATCCCAGTATCCCCCAAGCCCTCCTTGCTGCCCTCTCACATTGCTTGCCCACCTTTAGGTCATCTGATATGACTACCCCCAGGTCCCTTTCCATTTTTGTTGTTGTTAGTATCTCACCCCCATTGTGTACTCTTCCCCTGGGTTTTTGTTTCCCAGGTGCATTACCTTGCACTTCTAGGCATTGAATCTAAGCTGCCATACATTTGACCATTCCTCTAACCTTGCCAAGTCCCTTCTCATCCTTTCCACCCCACCTTGTGCATCAACTCTGTTGCAGATCTTTGTGTCATCTACAAAGAGACATACTTTTCCTTCCAGTCCCTCTGCAATGTCGCTTATAAAGACATTGAAGAGGACTGGTCCTAATACTGAACCCTGTGGTACCCCACTAGTAACCCCCCTTTCTTCAGAGTGGACTCCATTTACTATTACTCTCTGTGTCCTATTCTCCAGCCAATTCTTTACCCAGGCTGTCATCTTGGGACCCACTCCCAGGCTGGCTAACTTGTATATTAATCTTTTGTGTGGGACTGTGTCAAATGCCTTGCTAAAGTCTAGGTAGGCCATGTCCACAGCCCCTCCCTGATCTACTACTTTGGTCACCCAGTCAAAGAAATCTATCAGATTTGTCTGGCATGACCTTCCTGTGAATTCATGCTGCCTTGGGTCCTGTGCCCCTCTGGCCTCTAGATACTCGACAATTCTTTCCTTCAAGTGATTCCATCATTTCCCTACCACTGAGGTTAAACTAACAGGTCTGTAGTTTCCTGCTTCTGCCTTGCTCCCACTTTTGTGAAGGAGAATCACATCTGCCTCCTCCAGTCCTCAGGTACCACCTCATCCTCCCATGATTTGTTAAACAGGGTAGTCAGTGGTGTCACTAGTTCCATCCTTAGTTCTTTTAGAATTCTGGGATGAATCTCATCAGGCCCCATTGCTTTGTTCACCTTCAGTTTTAAGAGTTCTTTCAGAACCCTTTCTTCTGTAAATGGGCTGGTATCAACTTCTGTATCCAGAGTGTTTCTACTGTTTGTTTTAGGTACCTACCCTCTTCCTTTGTAAATACAGAGCAAAATATTTGTTTAGTATCTCTGCCTTTTCACAATCACCCTCTGCCCACCCTCCCCTTTATTTAAGCCTCACTATCCCTCCCTTGGTCTTCCTTCGCTCCCTGATGTACCTATAAAAGGTTTTATCCCCCTTCTTAACTGAGTTGGCTATCTTTTCCTCAGTTTGCGCCTTTGCTGTTCTGACTGCCTTCCCAGCTTCCTTTTGCTTTAACTGATACAGTTCTCTGTCCTGTTCTTTCTGTGATTCTTTGTACTTCCTGAAAGCTTTCTTTTTCTCTTGAACCTTCACTACCACTTCCTTTGAGAACCATAGCGGTTTCTTACATCGTTTAGTTTTGTTTATTTGCTTCACACAAAGGCTAGTTACCTCTGTGATGGCAGTTTTTATTATTCCCCATTGTTCTTCCACCCCTCCTTCCTGCCCATTTGCTAGTGCATTCCTTAGGCACTCACCCATTTTGGCAAAGTCAGCCCTCCTGAAGTCCAGTACTTTTGCCTTTGTATGGCTTGACTCTATTGCTGTGTTTATTGTGAACCATACTGTTCGATGGTCGCTAGTTCCCAGATGGCTACCCACTTCTACATCTGTGATCCTCTCTTCATCTCCATTTGAGAGAACCAGGTCTAAGATTGCTCCCTCTCGAGTGGGCTCCAATACTAGTTGTCTAAGGCATGCCCCCTGTAGGGCATCTAGAATAACCCCACTCTTCGAAGTGGCTGCTGCAACTGCACTCCAGTTAACATCTGGCATATTCAGATCACCCATCAGCAATATCTCCCTTTATCTGCCATTCTAAGTATACTTTCTATCATTTCCTTGTCCATTTCCTCCCCTGAGAGAAGAGTCTGTATCTAAACCCTTGTGCGGATTGTGGTGCCATTGCCTGTCTCCAAATTTACCCACAGTGCTTCTTCTCCTCCCTGTTTTCCCTTTTGTTCTGCTGCTTTGATTCCTTCCCTTATGTAAAGAGCTACTCCTCCTCCTCTATTACCCTCTCTGTCCCTCCTGTAGATAGTGTATCCTGGTATGTTTACGTCCCAGTCATGGTTCTGTGTGTACCATGTTTCTGTGACTGCCACGATATCCAGATGTTCCTCCTCCATCAAGGCCACTAATTCAGGAAGCTTGTTACTCAGACTACGGGCATTGGTACTCATTGCTTTCCATTTTTTTGATGGCTTTACCTTCAGTTGCAGCATCCCCCACTGATCTTTCTACCTTGGTCTTTTTCTCATTTAGTACCCTGTTTTGTATGGAGAGGCTGGGATTTTCCTGCTGCTTACCAGTGCCTCCCCCCCTTGACTAGTTTAAAAGCTTGCCAATGAAGCATTTAAACCAATTGTTCAAAAGACTTTTTCCTTTCCTGGACAGATGCAGACCATCCTGCCAGTATAGGCTGGTGTCCCTCCAGGTGGAACCCCAGTCACCAATGAAGCCAAACCCCTGTGTTCCACACCATTTTTTTCAACCATTCATTAAACTGCATGGTGCAAAGTACCCTCGCCTCACTCATGCCATTGACAGACAACACCTCTGAGAAGGATACTGTGTGTGCTACTTGTCTTAGGCCCCTCCCCAGTTCTACAAAGTCCTTCTGCACTGCTCTAATCTCATGTTGAGCCAAGTCATTTGTTCCTAGGTGGACAATGATGTCCAGCTCAGACTTCTGTGCAGCTGTTCTCGTAATCCTGAGGATGTGCTTCCTGTTCCTCCAAGCCATGGCACCAGGCAGGCACCTTACTTCAGTTTTCCCTGCTCCCCCCAGTTCTATCCCCCCTAATAATTGAGTCCCCCACCAGGAGCTGCTTTCTTTCCCTGTGGTGCCCTCTGCCTCCTTCCTGAGGGCCTCCCTTGTGACAGTTGTCTGCACCCTCCTTAGTCTCCTCCGCGGGTGCATCCATAGGGGAACTATGCTCCCCCAGAATGGTGTATGGATTGTGGAGTGGAACAACTGACTGGGTGTGCCTCTGTTCCACCACCCTTACCCTCCCTGAGCCCACTGTGGTCCAACTGCTGTGCTTTCTTCGCAACCTCTGAGATAGTGGTGGTGTATCTGGTGCTCCCTGGATGGGGGAGGTTCCTTGCCACTGTCCAGTGCAGCCTGAAGATGGGCAACTTCCTCCCTCAGGGCAGATAGTTGTCTGCAAACAGGGCAGCATCTCAGCCTCCAGAAAGACTCCGGAAGACTGCTGCCCCACAGCCATTACATTGTACTACTCCCCACATAACTGTCTACCTTGTTTAGTTTTTTGTGTGTGTGTGTGTGTGTGTGTGTGTGTGTGTGATTGAGTGGTTATATAGAGATATATGCATTTATATAATGTGTATGCTATATTGTCAGTGCAGTGTGCTAGACAGGATATGACAGTGATATGTACCTGGCCTCTTGAGGAAATGATGTCAGAACCCCAGGTATAAATGAACTATTTCCAGGGATGGGTGGGGTGAGGGGTGGGAAGGGGTTGGGCCTAAACTGTGCCCTCACGAAACAATCAGCTAAATGCTCTGACCCACCGATGCAATGAGTGCCTTCCTGTCAGCAAGATGCCATACACGACAATTCGTAATACTGCTTCAAACCAATTTGACAGAGAAAATACCCTGCTAATCAAACAGATAAAAATCCAAACATCCAAGTCAGACACAGGTAAACCTCCCCAGCCCCAAAAGAGCCTGGTGACTTGTGCTCTGAAAACAGCCCCAAAACACGTCAGCTGTGCAGAAGGGCAGACACAGAAAAAAGTATTCAGCCTATGTGGGTTTAAACTCTTCCGGCACTGAAAACCTTAACACTTGTAACAAAAGTAAAGCAAACTCTACCTCCCTCTGTAATTAACAGGAGGGAGGTTCAAGGGGGACATGACAAAGTGCTTCTTTATGGAAAAGGTGGTGGGACCTTGGAACAGTCTGTCGGCTGAGGTGGTGGGTACAAACACAGTCAGAGGATTCAAACAGGCCTGGGATAGAATGAAAGGAATACTGGTTGCCTGGGTTGAAAGGACCAGGGAGGGGAATGGGGAGAGGATGGAAAGGGTTAGTACCTTGGAGGAACAATAGGTTCCAGGGAAGATTTCAGGGATTATAGGGAACTTGGGCAGACTGGAGGAACCCCTTGTCTTTAACTGCTGTCATTGTCTATGTTTCTGTTTCTTCCAAGAGGGAGAGTTGGGAGATGTTAGCACTGCGAATAACCAGGGGATCAGGACAGACTACATATCTGAACTTTAAGCTGAAGAGCATGGTCTAAGTTTTGGAAATAGTGAGGGCAAAGCTTATTTGCAAGAAACCAGCTCTGTATTTGAAAGCAATCATGGTTGAGGTGTGAATTTATGAGGGCAGTTTGGAGGGATCTAAAGTAGAGAGGAATATTGTCAGCATACATGAGAGTAGAGCAAGAAGGGGGATGAGGGGGAGGTTATTGTTGAAGACTGAGAATAGAATTGTACCTAGAAAGGAGCCCTGAGGGACACCATGACTGACAGATATTAAACTGAAGCTGGCATCCCAAAATGTAATAACCTGTAGTCTGCCAGATACGCAGTTGGAGAACAAGCAGAAGCATGGGGAGAAAGACTAGTAACTGCTTACTTTTTAACTTTGCAAATAATCAACATTAATAAGCCAAAATCTCAAATCCAGGCAATATTGAATGAAAAAGTGGATCAGGTACTGTTTTACCTTCAGCACCAGTTCTATGAGGGCAGTGCTAGAGGTGCACACTCTTTGGCCCGTCACCTCCACATGGCTCAGAGGCAAGCCTGTATACCCAAACTCTGCAACCCTGATCTACCATAATGCTGACCTCCAGAGGGTACAGTATTAGTAAGTTCCTACTCAACCCTTTACACCCCGGAAGGACCGCCCTCACCAAAGTGCAACTTTAAACTTTTCTACATAATGTATGTCTTCTCCAATTGTCAGAGGTCCAGATTGTGGGCCCATTGGGCCCAATTACTCAGGAGTAATTAATGAATGGAATAGCACAGTTCAAGACTGGAAAATGCCCAGGCACATGGAACTTTATAAGTCCCCTTTATTGAGAGGAAAACTGACACCAATCTTGACTGGGCTATTCCAAGACCTCAGGAAGGGAACCCCCTCCCCCATTCTGGTAATATACCAGATTCTCAGCTCTGCCAAAACCAGGCAAAGACCTTTTAATACCCATCTCATACTGCCTTGTTTCAATCCTGACCTACGATTATAAGCTATTCATGTCTATATGGGCTGCCAGGTCTGAGGGCCTTCTCCAGTGCTTGGTGGACATTGATCAGGTGGAATTTATTTTTTAACATGAATCTTTTTATTAGAAATTTTCCAAATACAAAATTACAAGTAACAAATAGAAGATTAAAGTGGCACTAGAAAAAATACAATATTTCAAAACTGAACTAAAACATAGTGGCACTGTATAGGGTACAACATATGAAAGAAACAATAGATGTCACAAACTGTAAACATTAGGTCACAGATACAATGATAAAATAACTGTCTTTAGCATAGGAGGCAATACTAATTGGACAAACATAAATGAGGAGTTGTCTTACACATAGTTAAATGAAAAAGTACAGAAGAACAAAGCCAAACATAATAAGCTGTAGAGCAATACATTATATTCTGAAGCTATCACAAAACTGAAAGGAGTAAACCATCATAAGTTATAGCGTTACTGCTGAAAAGCAGATGAGTGGGTTACTGGACTGAGGCAAAGGTATACAGCAGAGGTGTGAATTAAGAAAAGAGTCCTATTTCTTGTGAAAGATTTCTTGTTTACCAGTAGTGGTAAAGGATAGTCTGTCGAGGAGTGTCAATTTAGCAAGATCAAAACGCCAAGTGAGCAATGAATGAAGAGAAGTATGGTGCCAAGACATTAGCAGTAATCAGTTAGCTTCTGTAAAGGCAGAAAGGAGCCAGCGATGCAAAGGTTTGGATAATGTAAACACCTGTGTTGGAATGCCTAAAATACAATGTTTGGTCAAGGATGGGATGGGCAAATTTAGGATTCTGGAGTAGTGCGACAGGATATTCTGCCACCATATGGTGAGTTTGGGGAAATTCCAGAGTGTAGGCAGAAGGCATGCATCAGGATGGGAGCATTGCCAACGTAGCATAAGGGGGTACCATATCAATTCAGCAATGGAGTTATAGCAAGGACAATTTTGGAGACGGCAATATCAGCGAATGTAATTATGGCACTCAGAAAGATGGGTGCGCACTGATACGGTGACAAAGTTATTCCCCCCTCTCCAAAGTGCTACAACCTCAGGGTTAGTTATTTTATTAAGGGGTGTGTGGAGGATGAAGCCCCCCCATGAAAAAAGCATTTTAAAAACTGTTGCCGTAATGGTGTTCGCCCATATGTACCATGCTCCGAAATTGTAGTTGCTGTACTGTCATCACCGAAATTGTCCTCAGTATAATTTTGTTGCTGAATTGACATGGAACTGCATGAGGGATGACGGCCATTGGCTTTAGTACTTCAGGAGTCTTATACCACCAATGAAATAGACCAGGGGGATTTGTGAGGAAAAGGCAGGTGCACAACAACATATGGAGAACTTTGCTGCTATTAGATTACGTTAGGGAAAGGTCAATTTAGAGAACCGTTCAAAAGAGTCTTTTGGGCCATCTTTTGGGCTACATTACAAGTCATTGGATTTCCAGAGGCAGTGATTAACATGCTCTGTAGTGTCTATGACTCCTCTCAAGCATATGTTAAGATTAATGGCTTTCTTTTGACACTATTTCAATTATCGGGGGACACACACTAGGGTGGCCCATCTCCTACTATCTTTGCACTCTATATTAAACCCCTAGCTGTGCTCATTCATCATTCTAGCCCAGCATGGGTGATCCCCCTGGGGGATAGAAACACAGAGTTGCACTTTTGACAGATGCTATCCTACTGACCCTTGCTGGTGCAGAGGACTCCTTCCTGATGATCTGGGATAGCCTACAGCAATTTGAAGCTGTGGCTAGGTTTAGGCTAAACCCAACCAAAACAGAGGTCCTTATATTCAATTAATCCCTCACCGTAGCTATAACAACACATTCTAAAATCAGGTGGAATAGGACCTCCATTAAACATTGAGATACCCCCCCTATAAACACTGGGAACATTTAGACCTTCTAATTTATGAACTTTCTTACCCAAGCAGTGGCCACCAACTTACAAGCTTGGGCACAACAGCACCTCTGTTTTCTGCACAAAGTAGAAGCTATTCATTTAAATGTATTACCTAAATTATGCATTACCTTCAGACACTACCCATTATGCCTCATCATAGTTATTTTCCACATTGGAATAAGCTCCAGACTAAATTCATTTGGAATGGAGCCCACCCTTGGACACACATGTCTCTCCTCCAGCTATCAGTAGTCACTGGGGGAGTTAATTTCCTCAACCTTAAACTATATACCCAGGCAACCCAAATAAGACTAATCTGCCTCTGGACTACCCCAACATGTGCTGCACATTGGAAAAATATTGAATTTGTCCTAAATGATTGCATACCATAGAAGAGGTTCTATTTGACTCCCCTCTTAGGTACCTTCCCTTTGGGCAGTTTGGCACACACACAACCACAGTTCTAAAAGCATGGCACAACATGACCTGGTGTGATGTGTTCCAGGGCTATGGTCCTCTCCCTTTAGCACCAAGCTGGACAGGGACAACCCATTAAATGCAAATGATCCCTTTCTCAAGAGACAGGCTGAAAGTGGTCTTATTTATTATCATTAATTCCTAAATGGCAAGGAGGTGATACCCTTTCAACAGCTGTGAGACACCTATCAACTCAAGGCTTCTGATCATTTTTGTTATCTCCAAATTAGGACATACATTAATGCACTACTTGAATACTTACACAGACTACCCCCCCCCAGCTCTTCTAGCTATACTACAACAGCATCAACTTGGAGGTGAAGGCTCATACTTGGTGGGGCAGCTTTATGCCACCCTACATGATCTCTCTACATTAAAAGCACTACATAAATGGATCGAGGAGTTCCAAACTAGCCGTACCCTCAAACAGTGGAATATACCATTCCCAATTTACAAACTTAGCATGACCCCTTATATGAAGAAATTTGCATGGAAATACAGAACTCGCTATTTTCAAATTCCAGCAATTACTGATAAATATATGAGGCCCCAATCAGGGCACTGCTGGCAAAACTGGGGGGAACCAAAGCAGATCAGGTGCACATATTTTGGAATTACCCAACCATCCTAGCCTCTTACTGGTCAGATATTTCAAAAATACGTAATACCCACTTTGATATCTGAACTCTCATTTGTCCAACCCTGGTCTTGATGGCTATCACCCCAGAGGGGTGCGGAGTATGAGGAAGATAATTGAAGCTACTACAGTTATTATGGGCATGGGCCAAAAAGATGATAACAGAGCTTTGGTTTAAATCTCATGCACCCACCATTCAGTGATGGATAGAATTCATTGAGTCGCTATATAAATTAGAAAAGCAAACTTATTATTACATTAATCATATGTCACATTTTGAGAAAATATGGTGAAAATGGACATTATTTTAATTAGACACACACAATCTTTGTCCCATAATCAAAATGCTTGTTAGAGATTATCTGACACCTGTGAAATCAGTCTGTTTATCTTCAGTGATGGGTATGATAATTAAAACTATGGGTCCTCCTAGTCGTATAAGCTGTACTTTTAGATGGAATGAAACATATAACTAAACTATAACTCTGACAATCTCTGGTTAAATGTACCAAATGTGATATACAATGCCTGCAACTTGTAAGTAGTTAAGTTTCTTGCTCTGCACTGTAAGATGTTCTAAAAGAAAATCTCTCTCAATAAAGATATTATAAAAACATAAAATAAAAAAAAGCATTAATAAGCCAACAATTGTTGTACAACTTGTAATAGAAGTGAGAAAACTGATAACTGGCTTAAAACAGCACCACGTGAAGCAATTGTCTTTTACAATCTGTCACTTAAATCTGTTTTAGTGAGAGACTTGCATCCTCAGTGCAGCACAGGCTCCCTCTGGCGACCTGCTGCTGGACTTCACTTTATTCAAATACAAAATTGAAGCCCATTACAGGTATGAACTTTAGATGAAAAGGCTAATAGAAAGCATAAATCATTCCAGTGCATACATTTTGGTGCAAGAAGCAGTGCTGGAATTACACTTTATGAGCTTTAGGAGCTATGGATGGACCTGGGGTCCATGACTTTGTAAGTGACCCTGTTTCCAATTATAAGCAAATTACAGTGATGCAAGAGCTATGGGGACACATATCAGGACTTGCCCAGCAACATCTGCATTTCCCATTTACCCTCACACCCAAGCAAGTAAAAGTAAAACATGTTAGATTTTGAGAGTTTAATAAAGATTAAACAGAATTCCCTTATAGTATTTCTACTGTATTATGACATTGTCACCCCAGAGTTGCTTATGTCTTTCTTAACCACTTGTTCAGTTGTCTTCCACTTCAGATAAGCAGCAATTTGCTTCAAACTCTTTCTGCACTTGTGTAACCAGTTTACTGTCTTGATTTGGACTGAAAAATAAAACATATTACCTCCATAGTTTAAGTCTTGTAGTAAGTATAAAGATGTGCAAGACCCCCAATCCCTTCAACTATCTTGGCACCCCATCGAATTCTTTTTGGCTCATTCATGTTGCAAAACAGAAGTCAGAAAAAAGTCAGATCATTCATTCAGAAGTAATGTTTTATCTGGCTTGAAGAGCTTCTGCCATTATCATGTCTCTTTCTGCAGGGCAACCAAAGACTTTTAAAGAGTGTGAACTTGGCTGCCCGACATCACAGTGGAAGCACCATGCACTTCCATGCTGATGACCTGGGTTCAGGAGTTGACCTGGGAAGCTAGCAAGGCATCAAGGGCCGGGGGTGCTTCCAACCAGGGGAGGGAGGCACCCAGTACTGTAGCAATGCCTGCAGTGGGCTGAGGGAGCTTGACTCCCCTAGAGGATGTCTCTACATGTGACCAAGGTGACCTGGGACACTGGGAAGGGGGACAGCCAGGGAGAAAAAACAGAAAACACATGTGCACTGACAATGATGGCCATCAATGATGGTGTCAGTACTCTGGGACCCTCCCTATGTGGGATCACCCCAGAAAAGATAGGTGTGAGTTATGGTTGGGGCTGGGTGTGCTGTAACATGCCTGAACCAGGCATGAGGAGGTCACCAGTGGCCAAAATGCTGTATCAAAAAAAAAAGAAGAGTGTGGGCTGCTCAGTTAAGGTCTGGTGAACATATGGTAGTGATCCTGTACCATATTTGTAAACTGGAGGTACAATCAATTTAAAGAAGTCCTACAAGCAGTGCAGTGCAGATCTTCATGGGTCATCCTCCTCCTTTCTTCTTGGCAGACTCTACCCAAACATTTGCTTTTCAAACCATGTTCTATGGATTTAACAAAGATAGCCTGAAGAGGCTGTTCACCTTTATGAGATCTGTAGTCATGGTGATTGCTCTCTTGACTGTTGTTGCTGCCTCAGTCTCCTCCATTGTTTTCTCAGCTTTTTTTCCAGGATATTAAAGTGTGTTGTGAAGTCCTCCATTCTGTCATCCAGTGTTTGTATAGCCTTAATGTAGTATATATATATGTATATAGTATAGACACACACATATATACTGTATATATATATATATATATATATTAGAGCAAAAAATCCATTTAATGCATCAGTTAGGGTTGTTCCACAGTGAAGAAAGCAAGAAAGATTTGATGTTAGGATTAAAAAAACCCCATGGACCCACCCCACCCACCCAGCAGGCATTGGGGTGTGTTGGGGTAATCGGCTAACTCTCACCCCATTACATGTGTAAAGAAGCTGAGGTGGTAAACTATGGGAGAATGGGGTGAGAGTTAGGACCAACAACTCCAATGCACACCCCAATGCTGGCTGGGGTGGGGTGGGGTGGTCCAAGGTTTTTTTTTCAACTCTAACATCGGATTTCCTTGCTTTTGTCGCTGTAGAACAACCTTAACTGATGCATTAAATGGATTTTTTTGCCTCTAATTTCCCTTCTTTTTGAGAATAAAGACTACAAATAATGGATGGAATGTGGTGATGGGAGCGCGGGGACCTTTGATTTTTTGTGACATAGTAACGGTAACAGCAACGCAAATGCAAGCGGTAATGGTTATGCACATGGTGATGCAAATGTAAATTGTAAAGCAAGCATTAATAGAAACCCAGGTGCCAAGTGACACCAAGGCAAAATGTGATGCAAATGGAGACACAAGCGCATACGGAAACGCAACTGTTAATGCGCACAGTCATGGTACCGCTATTGTAAATGCAAATGATAACTGTGACAGCAACAATAAAGTGAAAGGAAACAGAAATGCAAACACAAATGCAACCATGTATGGAAACACAAACCGTAATGCTCACGGTCAAGGTACTGCATTTGTAAATGGAAATGGTAACGGAAACAGCAACAATAACACCAAAGGAAACAGAAACGCAAAGGCAAACGCAAGTGCATATGGAAACATGAACCGTAATGCACACGGCCACAGAAACACAATTGGAAACGTAAATGGTAACGGTAAGAACAACAATGAGGCAAAACGAGAGACAAAGGAAAAGGGAAGGGCAGCCACCAGCAGAAATGGTAATGTGCATGGTGATGCTAAGCAAAAGACAAACACAAACAGTAGTGGAGACACAAATGGCAACAGTAACGCAAATGCAAAAGGAAACGCAAAGGGTAATGCGCACAGTGGCATAAACAGGAACGGTAACGCAAATGAGCAGGGAACACAAGTGTAAAGCCTATGTGGAATAGTAACTGAAGTGCACACCATATTTTTCCCCAAAAGTTCCATTGAGAAACACAGTGAAAACAAAGAATGTATGCATAATAATGGGCCTCGGAGCAGAAAATGAGCAGTTGTAATACTAAAATGGTAATATCTAAGTAACCGTACGATGTAGAAAAAAATTTAAATTTCACATGATTCATGAGTTTCCTGGCTTGGTTTTCACTGAATGTATGCATAGTGACAAAAAATCCATATTTCGCACTGTTTCCGAGACATGAGCCCCGAAAGGCGAGGCAGATGCCACCATGTTAGTCTATGGGAAAAAATGTCAACTTCAGAGTACCGTAACTTTGCTTCTGTACAATATTTTGTCACCAAACCACTAAAAGGCACATCTGTGAGTTGTTGACTGCCTTCTCTCCAAATCTCAGCCCAGAAGACCAAACTGTTTATTTGCAGCAGGGTGGCAAAGAATTCCTGTCATTTTGGCCATAGTCTAGAAAAGTAGTGTTGTGATTTGCGACACCTTTCGCAAAAATTTGTAAAAGTGTCGCAATTGTGACACTACTTTTCCCAGAAATTTTAAAAACATATTTCTGGAGTGTTTAACCCCAAAATAAAGACATGTCTAGCATCCTCAGGGCTCGAATAGGTAAACACAAAAATAATTGTGTCCCTAGATGGTCCCAATTTTAAATGCCAGGCATTTCTGTGATCAGTAACTGAAAACAAAATGGCAGATTTGCAACACTACTAGGGCCATTTGCAACACTAAAAAGTGCATTTGTGAAAGTGTCGAACTTTTTGTTAACTTTTCCCTTTGATTTATATTGGGAACTTGTTTTTTGAATAACTTTTGAACCATTCAATATATTTTCACGAAATCTTCAAAAGGCACATTGGGAACCCCATCCATACGTTCCCTGAAGTTTTCGGACTGGTCGCACAAACTGTGTGATCTGTAGGTGCGAGCAAATAATTTGAAAAAAACTGTAAATGCGCACATGAATGTCGCTTAATAACTCCACAGCTGTATATCTGACCAGTACAAAAGGTGGCAGATCCCAAGATCTATGGTTATGCCCCATGCCTGCCAAATTTAAGGCAAATCTGTTAAATGGTTGCAAAATTAGTAAGGTGCAAAGTTTCACCATTTAACCTTAAAAGGGGTACTCAACCCTAACTAAGGTAGCACTACCGTGCTACCGTTTTATCTATATATATATATATATATATATATATATATATATATATATAGACACACACACACACACACATATATATATATATATATATATATGGTAGTGCTACCATAGTTAGGGTTGAGTAGCCCTTTTAATGTTAAATGGTGAAACTTTGCACCTTAATAACTTTGCCACTATTCAATGGATTTGCCTGAAATATGGCAGGCACAGGATGTAACTATAGATCTTGGGATCTGCCAACTGTTGTACCAGTCGAATATACGGCTTCGGAGTCATTAAGCAGCATCCGTGTGCGCATTTATGGTTTTTTGCGCATTCTTTGTTCACGCCTACAGGTCGCGCGGTTTGTGCAACTGGTCCAAAAGCTTCAGGGAACATGTGGCCAGGCTGCCCAATGTGCTGTTTGAAAATTTCATGAAAAAATATCGAACGGTTCAAAAGTTATTCAAAAAACAAGGTCCCATTATGAGTCAATGGGAAAAATTAACAAAAAGTTCAACAGTGTTGTTTGCGTTACCATGTGCGTAACTGTTGGCACTTGTGTTTCCTCTGCTGTTCCTGTTACTACGTGACAAGACATCATGTGGTGGGAGTGCAGGGTCTGAAGGGCCCCACGCTTCCGCCACTACATTACATTAACTATTTATCGCCCTCATTCTCAAAAAGAAGGGAAATTAGAGGCAAAAAACTCTGTTTAATGCATCAGTTTAGGTTGTTCCACAGCGACAAAAGCGAGGAAATTTGGTGTTAGGGTTGAAAGCCCCCCCCCATGGGCCCCCCAGCTCACCCCCCCAACTGGCATTGGGGTGCACGCTGGGGTCATTGGTCCTAACTCTCACCCCATTCTCCTATACCTCAGCTTCTTTACAAATGTGATGGGGTGAGAATTAGGGCCGATGACCCCAATGCGCACCCCAATGCTGGTTGGAGGGGTGGGCTGGTGGGTCCAAGGGGAGCTTTCAGCCCTAACAATGAATTTCCTCACTTTTGTCACAGTGGAACAACCCTAACTGATGCATTAAATGGAGTTTTTGCCTCTAATATATATTATAGTGGCATGCTAGTGCCGCTATGTTTAGGACTGAGTACCCCATTTAAGGTTAAAGTATGAAATCTTGCACCTTGATAACTTTGTCAGCATTTGACAGATTTGCCTGAAATTTGTCAGGCATAGAGCAGTAGCATCGATCTTGGAATCTGCCAAGTTTTGTGCCAGTCAGATATATGGTTTGGAGTTATTAAGCAAAATTCCTTAGCGAATTTATGCTATTTTTTGCACATACTTTGCTTGTGCCTACAGGTCGCATGGTTTGCACAACTGGTCCAAACACTTCAGGGAACATGCAGCCAGGGTCCCCGATGTGCCTTTCAAAGATTTTATGAAAAAATATTAAACGGTTCAAAAGTTATTCCAAAAAACAAGTTTCCCATTATAGTCAATGGGAAAAGTTAACAAAAAGTTCAACAGTGTCACAAATGCAGTTTTTAGTGTTGCAAATTACCCCTGTAGTATTGTAAATCAGATATTATTTTTCAGTTAATGGTCAGAGAAATGCTTGGCATTTAAATTTGGGACCCTCTAGGGACACAATTCTTTTTGTGCTTACCTAGTCGAGCCCTGAGGATGCTAGCCATGTCTTTTTTGGGGGTTAAACACACCAGAAATATATTTTTAAAGTTTTTGTAAAAAGTAGTGTTGCAAAGTAGTGTTGCACTCACGACACTTTCATGATTTCAATTGCGAAAGTGTCATGATTTGAGACAATATTTTGCGATACTATGCCCAAAATAACAGGAATTCTTTGCCAACCTTCTGCAAAAGATTGGTTTGGTCTTTTGGGCTGAAATGTGGAGGGAAGAAAGCAAACATCGCACAGATATGCCTTTTTGTGATTTGGTGACAAAATATTAAAGGGATGCAAGGTTACTGTACTCCAAAGTTGACGCTATTTCCCATAGACTAACATTACGGCGTCTGCCGCACCTTTTGGGGCCCGTACCGTATCTCGGAAATGCTTTGAGATACAGATTTTTCATCAGAAAAAGGCTTAGCCCCCCACTAGGGAGCTATCTATAAAACTAGCCAGGAAAGTCATAAATTATATGAAATTTTAATTTTTTTTTCTACATCATATGGTTCCTGTGATATAAGCAATTTAGTATTCCAAGTGTTCATTTTCTGCTCCGAGGCCCATTATTATGCTTACATTCTTTGTACTCAATGTGTTTCTCTGTGCAGCTGTTGGTGAAAAAAAGGGTGTGCACGTTCATTGCTGTCACAGTTAGCATTCCCACTTGCGTTTCCGTAACCGTTTGCATTAGTGTTCTCATCTACACCACCATGAGCGTTACCCTTTGCGTTTTTGTTTGCACTTGCGTTTGCGATACTGTTACCATTTGCATTCCCATTACTGTTTCTGTTTGCATTTCATTTTGCATCACCATGTGCATTACCATTTGCATATGCACTTCTGTTTGCATTTGCATTTCCTTTAGCATAATCGTTGCTGTTACAGTTAGCATTTGCATTTCCTATTGCGGTACCGTGACTGTGTGCGTTACCATTTGTGTTTCCATATACGCTTGCATTTCTGTAACTGTTTGCGTTACCATTCACACCACCATGTAGTTACTCCTTGTGTTTTTGTTTGTGCTTGAATTTGCATTACTGTTAACATTTGCGTTTTCATTACTGTTTTTTTTACGTTTCATTTTGCGTCACCGTATGCATTACCATTTTAGTTTGTGTACGCGGTTCTGTTTGTGTTTGTATTTCCCTTGGCATCATCATTGCTGTTACCATTACCATTTGTGTTTCCTATTGCGGTACCATGACCGTGCACGTTACCAGTTGTGTTTCTGTATGCTCTTGCATTTGCATTTCCGTTTGTGTTACCGTTCCCATCTACACCACCATGTGAGTTACCCTTTGCCTTTTCATTTGTGCTTGCATTTGCGTTACTGTTAACATTTGCATTTCCATTAGTGGTTTTGTTTACGATTCGTTTTGTGTCACCGTGTGCATTACCATTTGCATTTACTTACGTGCTTCTGTTTGCATTTCATTTGGCGTCATCGTTCCTGTTACGTTAGCATTTGCATTTCCTATTGCGCTACCATGACCATGTGCATTACCATTTACGTTTCCATACATGCTTGCATGTGTGTTTCCATTTGCTTTACCGTTCCTGTCTATGCCACCATGTGTGTTACCCTTTGCGTTTGCATTTCTCTTGACATTTGCGTTACCATTTACATTTGTATCACCATGTGTGTTGCTGTTTCCACTTGCATTTGCATTACTGTTACTGTTACTATGTGACAAAATATCATATGGTGGGAGCGCTTGGCCCAAGGGACCCCACGCTCCCACCACCACATTTCATTCACTATTTATAGCGCTAATTCTCAAAAAGAAGGGAAATTCATGGCAAAAAACTTCATTAATGCATCAGTTAGGGTTGTTCCACAGTGACAAAAGTAAGGGAATTCGATGTTAGGGTTGCCATCCCTTGCACCCCACCCCACCCCCATCAATAGGAATCGCGGTGTGCATTGGGGTCATCGGTCCTAAATCTCATCCCAGTCTCCTACACTGCACCACCTCAGCTTGTTTACACATGGGATGGGGTGACAGTTAAGACCAACAACCCCAATGCACACCCTGATGCCTGTTGTTGGGGGCGGGGTGCAATGGTTGGCAACCCTAACATCGAATTTCCTCGCTTTTGTCACTGTGGAACAACCCTAACTGATGCATTAAATAGATTTTTTTTACTTGAAAAAAAAAAATATATATATATATATGTATATATATGTATGTGTATATATATAAATATTATGGTAGCACAGTAGAGCTACCATAGTTAGGGTTGAGTAGCCCTTTTAAGGTTAAAGGGTCAAACTTTGCACCTTAATAACTTTGCCACCATTCAACGGATTTGCCTGAAATTTGGAATACATGATCAAGAACCATGCATCTTGGGATCTGGCAACTTTTATAGTGGTCGGGTTTATGGCTGCTGAGTTATTATGTGAGATCTGCGAGCACATTTATGGTTTTCGGTGAATTCTTTGCGCTTGCCTACAGGTCACATGGTTTGCATGACCAGTCCAAAAACTTCAGGGAATGTGTGGCTGGGGTCCCCGATGAGCCTTTTGAAGATTTAATGAAAAAATATTAAACGGTTCAAAAGTTATTCAAAAAACAATTTCCCATTATAAGTCAATGGGAAAAGTTAACAAAAAGTTCAACACTTTCGCAAAAGCACTTTTTAGTGTCGCAAATGACCCTAGTAGTGTCACAAATCTGCCATTTTGTTTTCAGTTGGTGATCAGAAAAATGGTTGGCATTTAAAATTGGGAACATCTAGGGACACAATTCTTTTTGTGTGCACTAGTCGGACCCTCAGGATGCTAGCCATGTCTTTATTTTGGGGTTAAACACCCCAGAAATATGTTTTTCAAATTTCTGGAAAAGGTAGTGTTGCAAAGTACAGTCTCACTCACAACAGTTTCGTGATTTCATTTGTGAAAGTGTCGTGATTTGCGGCACTATTTTGCGACACTATGCCCAAAATAACAGGAATTCTTTGCCACCCTGCTGCAAAAGAATGGTTTGGTCTATTGGGCTAAAATTTGGAGAGAAGACAACCAACATGCTATAGATGTGCCTTTTGGTAGTTTTGTGAAAATATATTGGAGGGTTGCAAAGTTATGGCACTCCAAAGTTGACATTTTTTCCCATAGGATAACATTACGGCGTCTGTTGCGCCTTTCGGGGCCTGTATCTCGGAAACGATGCAAGATACAGACTTTTCATCAGAAAAAGGCTTAGCCCCCAAAAGGGGGATAAGTACAAAACTGGCCAGGAATGTCATAATTCATATGAAATTTAAATTTTTTTTCTGCATCATTTGGTTCCTGAGATATAAGCAATTTAGTATTCCAAGTCCTCCTTTTCTGCTCTGAGGCCCATTATTATGCATACATTCTTTGTATTCACTGTCTTTTTCAATGCAGTTTTTGGGAAAAGAAGGGTGTGCCCTTTCATTACTGTGCCAGTTATCATTTCCAATTGCATTTCAGCTACCATTCGCGTCACCATTCCCGTGTACACCACCGTGTGCATTATGGTTTGCATTTTCGTTTGTACTTCTGTTTGTGTTACTGTTACCATTTACGTTTCCATTACTGTTTATGTTTTCATTTTTTTTGTATCAGTCTGTGCATTGCCATTTGTGTTTGCTGTCTACCTTCTGTTTGCGTGTGTCTTTCATTTTGAGTCATCGTTGCTGTTACCATTACCATTGGCATTTCCAATCATGTTACTGTGCACGTTATGGTTTGCATTTCCATATGCGCTTGCATTTGCTTTTCTGTTTCTGTTTCCTTTGGCATTACTGTTGCTGTTACCGTTACTATTTACATTTTCAATTGCAGTACCATGACCATGCTTGTAATGGTTTGCGTTTCTGTACATGCTTGCATTTGCATTTCTGTTTTCTTTGGTGTTATTGTTGCTGTTACTGTTACCATTTGCATTTACAATTGTGTCACCGTGCCTGTGCATGTTACGGTTTGTGTTTCCATACTCACTTCTGTTTATCTTTCCATTTCTGATTCCTTTGGTGTTATTGTTGCTGTTACCATTACCATTTGCATTTACAATAGCAGTTCCATGACCGTGCGTGTCACGGTTTGCATTTCTGTATGCTCCTGCGTTTTGATTTTCGTTTCTGTTTTCTTTGGTGTTATTGTTGCTGTTACTGTTACCATTTGCATTTCCAATTGTGGTACCGTGACCGTGTGTGTTACCAGTTGCGTTCCATATGTGCTTGTGTTTGCATCTCCATTTTCGACACTGTTTGCTTTGGCATCACTTCGTGCTTGCATTTCTATTACTGTTTGCTTTACCATTTCTGTTTGCTTTACCATGTGCATCACCATTGCTGCTTGCATTTGCAGTTCCTGTTACTATGTAACAAGACATCACATGGTCGAGCCCTGCACCAGTTTCAATTGCCACTGGTAATACACACAGTCGGCAGCTGGCCGTGGAGGTGAGAGGTGGGCTGTGCCAGTTGCCTGCTGGGGAAGGGTGGGGAGTACTGGGTGGGCTGGCAGGGCTGGGTGGGGAGGTGGGGGGCCACTAGACTACTAGGTATTGCTAAACTGAGATGTATTTTATTATGATGGGAGGGGAGACTACTAGACTACTAGGGATAGCAATATTAATTATAAAGAACTACAGATCGGGGGGTGGGGGTCACTAGACTACCAGGGATATAATTAAAAAATATACATTAAGACACATGGGGGGCACTAGACTACCACTGATAATAAATAAAGATATTAATCTGATACTCATTTGTGGGCCACTAGACTACCAGGGATAAGAGAAATCATTATCTACTTTGCCATGATGGGGAGGGGGCCGCTAGACTACCAGGGATAATAAAAACAACTGTTTTTTTTATACACATGTAGAAAAGCGAAGCCTCCTGAGCAAAACCCACCCTTATATTGCTTTATAGGGCACCCCTGGGCTACAAAAAGCTATTTTTAAATATGGCCAGCTCGTTCCTCACTTGTGGTGCTTGATCGCGATCAAAGATTCTCGCGATCAAAGAATTTGTCGGCTCGTGATCAGAGATCATTAGTGAGCCACGAACAAAGAATTTAAAAGCTAATAACTCTATTTTGGACCAATTTGGATGAAACCAAAGCCATGGCTCGATAGATCATGGTCCCCTGAGTAAAACCCATCGAAGTTTTACTTCAGAAGAGACCCTGAGCCGAGATATTTGTGTTTGTGCGATCGGAAAACTGAAAACAAGATGGAGGACCTCGTGGTCAAAAAATTTTTTAAATTCCTTGGGGACAAAGATTCTTGAATCATGAGGCTGCAAATTATTTGATAGCCAGGTGGGACGAGATGGCCAGAACCCCATTCTTTGATAGCAAGATATACATATAAATTTTCCCATTGACTTATAAAGGGAACTTAAATGTGCCATAACTTTTGAATGCCTTAATATTTTTACGCCAAACAAAAAGAGGCATATTTGGCCACCAAAGCTCTTTCAAACAAGCCATCTTGCAGAGCAGCACACCACATAATGGTTGTGCAGGACCACATTTGGAATGCCAAAAGGTGCCTCCAAAAATGGATAATTTTGCATTTTTCAACACAACACTTTTATACACAAAGACCAGCACTCTAATAGAAATGCAATTTGGCAGATCAAGAGATCTTCCATGCTCCAACATGTGTACCAAATTTCAGGCAAATCCATTGAACGGGTTCAAAGTTATTAATGCCCAAACTTTTGACTTTAGTATGTAACTGACCACTCAACCCTAACTATAGTGGTGTGACTGCACCACTATAATATATATATATCTATATATCTATCTATCCATATATATATATATATATATATATATGTGTGTGTGTGTGTGGTAGGAAGTCTGAAGAACATCATTAGGGTTGTAGTTAATGCATATGGATATTTGTAGTCCTGTCTAAGACATAAGTTCCTGTCATGCCCAGTGGGTTTTTCTTTGTGTACGCGCACTGATGTGTGTCCACTATCTCAGAGAAGAATAAAGATGGCCACTGAACATACAAACTTTATCTGAGTCTCTCTGTAAGGGCACCAAGATATACTGCAATTCAGAGGTGCTGCATTTTTCAGTTGATTCCCATCCAACTATTTAGCAATCCGCTGTGTCTTGGAACTCATACGTGCTTTCTCTCCATGAGGCTTGGCCCATCTTCACTTTTTTATCCTTTCCAAAAGTATGATACAAATTTTAGTTGAAATGAAATCAATATCTAGTTACCTTTCTGTTCTGCATATCAAATAATAGAGTTTGTGTTGCAAGATTCAAAGTTTGGTTGATGAAAAAAGGTTTCAAAATGTTTTCACTGTGAGCTCACATTCTTGCTGCTTACTCCCTCAGCAGCTAGCTCTAGCATAATTCCCCTGAAAATAAAAAAAACATACAGTGGTATACCCCTATAATTTAATTTGTGCACCAAATTATGTTAGGATCAGGTACCGTACACCCCCAGATGCAGAATCCTAAAGGGAACACTATTCCAGGCTGAGCACCATTGCACAATAAATGCACTTTGAGTAGTTGACACGACATGCACTTGAAGTGTGTATTTGTTTTCCAAGACCATACACCCAGTTGTGTGGTTTTGCTTACTTAGACAACCAATAAAGCTTTACAAGTTGCAGTCTTACTCTGGGAAAGTAACTTTTTTATTTTACCAGAAGAACTCTTAGATCACACTCTTTGTACTGAAGTTTTTATTCTATAAAGTCAGAGAAGCTTCTATGCAGAAGAAAGGTGTCCTGAATTGTTGTTGTTCTTTGCAGTACTGCTAATTCCAATCGAAGTACAGCTCACAACCAAACAATAATTAATTTGAACTTCCAGCTCATGGTATGGAGTATTCAAAATTAATAAAAACCTCAAGGCTCCAAGGGGCAGAGATCTTCTTTATTCATGGAGTACCCGTTCAAAAAATACAACTATAACACCTGTTTCCCACACATGCAACTAGGGATAAGAGAACTACAAGTTCTAGTAAGCCATAAAAAGTTCTGGCAGTTATCCTTATCAGAACTTTTAGAACCTTTTAGTTTAAAGTGTAAAAACTTTTAACCTTCATTTTCACCCATAAGATACTGTCAGTGAAAGGAAAGGAATCTAAACACAACTTTGAATGGTACTACAGCAAATATGGCATGATTAGTATCCTATAGCTAGTTTGCATGCTTTGTGTAACATCACTGTGAGTAGGACCACATAATATAGACCTGGTTCTTTGGGTTCTTTGCCCAACTCCAGCCTTCTTTTAGGATCTTTTTTGCCACTGCCTGTAGCCCTTGGTATAGATAAAGACCTGCTGGGAGAGTGTATTAAGTGCCAACATCAGTGTCTTAAAAATTAATAGAAGATTATCAGAATCCAAAAAAAGTTCTGATAAGGGTATTTTATAGAAAATGACATAGGTTCTGGAAGGTTCTGAATTTATCTGAACTGATTCTCCCATCCCTGCTTGCAACAGTAGCGCTGAAGCAAAATATGACTACACAGTCGGTTCCCCTTCTACATTACAAATATTACAAGCATTGCTTACAAATATTTACTTTAACCCTTTCCATTCTTAAATGTTCCCTTCCCCATTAGGTAGTCTCTGGTGTTCATCTCAGGTCTAAGCAGAATAACATAACACTTAGGAGTAAATATACAAAGAAGCAGACCAGTACTAGAGGACACAATAGCGAATACCTCCACAGCCACCATATACTTCCCCCGTGTGCTGAGGTAGGCTGGGATGAAAGACATCCACACACTGACAAAAACCAACATACTGAATGTGATAAATTTAGCCTCATTAAAGCTATCTGGGAGGTTCCTGGACAGAAATGCCACTATGAGGCTGACAGTAGATAAAAGGCCCATATATGCTAACATACACCAAAATGCTGTGGGTGATCCTTCATTGCATTCTATAATGATTTTCCCTGTTACAAAAGCTGTGTTTTCATCCTGGAATGATGGACAGATAACTAGCCAAGTAACACACATTATAACTTGAACAAGTGTACACAGTATAACCAATGTTTTTGGCAGTCTGGGTCCAACATAACTCAGCAGGTTACTATTTGGCTTGCTAGCATTAAAGACAATGACCACCACAACCGTTTTAGCTAAAACACAAGAGACAGAAAGTGTAAAAATGATTCCAAAAGCAACTTGGCGGAACATGCACGTCATATGGGTGGGGCGGCCAATGAAAATCAATGAACAGAGGAAACACAGGACAAGGCTCAGCAAGAGGAGATAGCTAAGCTCACGATTGTTTGCTTTGACAATGGGAGTGTGATGACACTTCACAAAGATTGTTAGGATTGCAGTGGCAGCCATCACCATGAATGTGGGAATTGCAGCTAAAGTTGCACCTAGGGGCTCTTCATAGGAAAGGAACTCAATCAATTTCTTAATGCATTTGTCCTGCCTTTCATTGGGCCAGCGATCTTTTGGGCACTTCAGACAGGCAACAGAATCTGGAAAAGAAAAGAACACAAAATAAGGTTTGGGATTATGGCAGGAACTTTACTGTCTATTGTTTTTCAGTAAAACATTAATTTGATATTTCATGGGTTGTTTTGCAAAAGTAAGACTTAATGTAACCTTGAAGTTAGGGAGGCAGGATAGCCTAGTGGTTAGAACACCAGGATGTACACCTGAAGACTCAGCAGAACTGGGTTTGAAACCCACATTCACCTCTTGCATACTTTGGGAACCTGAGTAAGTTATTTAGCTCCCCAGACATACCTGGAAATGAACGTTGGTGCAATTTGCTTTCCCTGTCCCAAGATTCTAAAATATTAATAAATAAATACCTGTGTGTTCTTAATCTGGGGGTCTTGTCTCAAAAGACTGTCTCCAATTTTGTTTCTGTATGCCAAAGGGGACAATTGTTTCACACCTGGGATGCTAAATAAGTAAGCACAAAGACAACAGGTGGCCTAAAATCTTACATCTTTTAACATGGTGGTTGGATTCTTGAATATTCCAAGTAACTATATTTGTGTCATGTCTATCCATAGTCATTAAACCAGTAATTTAGAATAGACTTGCCTTGCAATTATAAAACATAAGTACACAACTATTACCTGTAAATCTACACACTACATGAACATATCTAAATATTACTAAGCAATGCATTTTGATACCTACTTTACCGCCCCATCCCCCAGTGAAGATGATAAGAGCCATTTGAATATTATACTCTATGTACATAAAGCCTACTATAGACTTATTTTCCACTCTACTATCAATTCTATGGGTGGTAACTAATATCGGACTACCAATCTACTCTCACCCCACTCTCCATGACCAGAAACAATGTTTCAGAAAAAACTTGATACTCTAATTTACAAACCTAATGGAATATCCTGGATTCTCTGCTACCATTCTAATGCTTATGAGACGTATTCTATTAATGAAGTACATCATTTGTATACTGATCTAACCTAAAAAATATCTTAACCTGTTTTCTGTAAGTCAGATTTACTTAAATAAAAAAGCCTCTCTTTATTAATTTCCCTTTTTTGTTTATATGGAGAAGCGAAAATAGTAAACAAGTAGACTCACTAGACTCCTATGTGTCACATTAGAGGTTTGTACAATGCTGGATTTGCCAACTCATTATGATATCCATATGGTAATTGCAGGTCTTTCAAATATTGTGGCTGTTACTACAATTCTTCTTATCATGTGTTGGTGACTATTCTTATATTTAGATGACAGTACATACCAGGATTCTCTATGTGTGTGAGCCCATCACAACATCTGTTTGGTGTTCATGGACAGCAGACCTCTGGCAATAATTGTATATATGGTATATGAGCCCTTTGTGTATATATATATATATATATATATATAGAGAGAGAGAGAGAGAGAGAAATAATGGATGGGGAAGGGTTTGATATGAGAACTTAATGCACACCTGAGTTGTGGGATGCTACATAAACCCCGAGGGCGAAGACAGAGGGGTTTATCAAAGCATCCCACAATGAGGGTGTGCATTAAATTCTCATATGAAACACCCTCCCCATCTTTTATTTTTTATAATAACAGACCAGCAATTTTTCTCCTGCAGTTTGTGAGACTGTTTGGCCCGCCCACATACAGAATGTTGGCCAATGAGGCAGCAGCATAGTTTGACTGGCATGGCTCTTGAATGTCATAACAACCAGCTGGTTGTTATGGAAAATATCAGCCTTGTCAGTACATTGAGAGAAATTGCTGACCAGTTATTATACATACATATATATATATATATATATATATATATATATATATATATACGTAGTGCTACCATAGTTAGGGTTAAGTAGCCCTTTTAAGGTTAAAGGGTCAAACTTTGCACCTTATTAACTTTGCCACCATTCAACAGATTTGCCTGACATTTGGAACGCATGATCAAGAGCTATACATCTTGGGATCTACCAACTTTCGTACTGGTCGGATATACATCTGCAGAATTATTAAGTGAGGTCTGCGCACGCGTTTATGGTTTTTGGTGAATTCTTTGCTCGCACCTACAGGTTGCATGGTTTGCGCGACCAGTCTGAAAACTTCAGAGAACATGCATCTGGGGTCCCAATGTGCCTTTTGAAGATTTCATGAAAAAATATTAAACGGTTCAAAAGTTATTCTAAAAACAATTTCCCATTATAAGTCAATTGGAAAAGTTAACAAAAAGTTTGACAGTGTCACAAATGCATGCTTACTGTCACAAATGGCCCTAGTGGTGTCACAAATCTGCCATTTTGTTTGCAGTTAGTGATCAGAAATATGCTTTGCATTTAAAATTGGGACCAACTAGGCACACAATTCTTCTTGTGTTTACCTATTCGGACCCTGAGGATGCTAGGCAAGTCTTTATTTTGGGGTTAAACACCCTAGAGAAATGTTTCTCAAATGTCTGGAAAAAGTAGTGTCACAAAGTAGTGTTGCACTCATGACACTTTTGCAAATTTTTGAGAAAGATTTCGCAAATCACAACACTACTTTTTCAAACTATGGCCAAAATGACAGCAGTTCTTTGCCACCCTGCTGCAAAAGAACGGTTTGGTCTTTTGAGCTGAAATTTGGAGGGAAGCAGCCAACATCTCACAGAGGTGCCTTTTGGTGAAAACATATTGTACATTTGCAAAGTTATGGTACTCCAAAGTTGGCGATTTTTCCCATAGACTAACATGGTGGCGTACGTCGTACCTTTCGGGGCTCATATCTTGAAAACAGTGTGAGATACGGAATTTTCATAATGAAAAACGTATGTTCAGCAAAAATGTAGCCAGGAAAATCATGAATCATGTGAATTTTAATTTTTTTCTACATCGTACAGTTACTGAGATATAAGCAATTTAGTATTCCAGCTCCTCATTTTCAGCTCCGAGGCCGATTATTATGCATACATTCTTTGTGCACACTGTGTTTCTCTATGCAGCTATTGGGGAAAAACAGGGTATGTGCTTCTGTTAATGTTACAGTTACTGTTTCCACTTGTGTTTACGTACCCATTTGCATTACCATTCCCATCTACGCCACTGTGTGCATTACCATTTGCTTTCTTGTTTGCACTTGCATTTGCGTTACTGTTACCATTTGCATTTCCACTACTGTTTGTGTTTCAGTTTGTGTCACTGTGTACATTGCCATTTGCGTTTATGCCAGCCCTTTCTTTTGCGTTTGCATTTCTGTTTCATTTTGTGTCTTCGTTGCTGTAACTGTTACCATTTGCATTTCCTATTGCGTTACTGTGCCCCTGCACATTATGGTTTGTGTTTCCATATGTGCTTGCATTTCCTTTTGCATTTCTGTCTCCTTTGGCGTTATTGTTGCTATTACCGTTACCATTTGCGTTTACAATTGTGGTAACGTGACCGTGCGCGTTATGGTTTGCATTTCTATATGTATTTGTGCTCCTGTTTATGTTTCTGTTTCCTTTGGCATTATTGTTCTTGTTAACTTTACCATTTGCATTTAAAATTGCAGTACTGTTCCTGTGCGTGTTAAGGTTCGTGTTTACGTGCGCGTTCCATTTTCATTTCTGTTACCTTTGGCGTTCTTGTTGCTGTATCACTTAACATTTGCATTTCAATACCGGTTACCATCACTATCGTGTTGCGGTTGTGTTTTCATCTGCGGCTTGCATGTCCGTTTGTGTCACTGCCGCTTGGGCGTCATTTTATGTTTGCATTTCAGTTAACGTTTGCTTTACCATTTATGCTTGCTTTACCATGTGCGTAACCATTGCTGCTTGCATTTGCTTTGCATTTCCTGTAAGTATGTAACAAGACCTCAGGTGGTGGGAGCGTGGGGGCCCTCTCCCACCACTGCATTCCATTCACTATTTATTATCCTCATTCTCAAAAAGAAAGGAAATTACAGGCAAAAAATCCATCCATCCTCCTATACCTCTGCTTCTTTACACATGTGATGGGGTGAAAGTTAGGGCCGATGACCTCAATGCGCACCACAATGCCACTTGGGGGAGTGGGCTGGGGTTGTCCAAGGGGGGCTTTCAACCCTAACACTGAATTTCCTCACTTTTGTAGCTGTGGAACAACCCTAACTGATGCATTAAACAGAGTTTTTGCCATATATATATATATATATATATAAACTTGTTAATGCAGCCTATGGGGTATATAAATAAAAGTAGGAAATGAGTGTTGAGTTTCACCCTAACACCTCACCCAACCCTGCAGTGATCAGGAGGCATTGAAGGAGGGGTGGCATTGGTGTTGCCAACCCTAATACTCATCCCATTCCATTATAAAATAAGAAGGGGTGGTTACAGTATAGGAAAATGGGGTGAGTGTTAGGTTTGTCAACACCAATGCCACCCCCTCCCCCTGACTCCTCCTGGTCTCTTCTGGACAGGGATGAGGTGTTAGGGTGGAACCCTAACACCTAATTTCCCTACTTTTGTGGCAGCAACCCTAACCGATGCATTAACAAAGTTTTTTTCAACTAATTTCCTTATTTTTTTATATAGCATAATAGTATTCTCCTTTTACTGTGGGAGTAGTTGTGTAAACATATTTAGGGGTGGACCCTGCACTCCCACAGTTTCTCAGGAACCAGCACAGTGCACCAACAGACCCTGTGGTAAAACATCTGTAGGCCTGGAAATGCACATTATCTAAAAAAAAATCTTCTTTCATGAGCTGTCAAAATCCTCTTTCTCAAGCCTATTCTTATTTCATGAGCTGTCAAAATCCTGTGTCATCATGGTGAAACAGGATTAGGGCCTTCTGGTTGCGGACCCTAATCATGTTTCACCGTGATGACAAAAGATTTTGACAGCTCGCGAAACAGGAATTGGCTAGCAAATCATGATTTTGACAGCTCACAAAACAAGATTAGGGTTCCCAGACCAGATGACCCTATCCCACAAAACAAGATTTTGACAGCTCGCAAAATAGGAATTGGCTCACAAAAGAGAAGTTTGACAGCTTGCGAAACAGCATTTAGAAAAGTACTCCTCTTTTGTGAACTTTCAAAATCGTCTTTCGCGAGCCAATTCCTATTTTGCGAGCTATCAAAATCCTGTTTCATGACTGAAAAACAGGATTAGGGGCTGGGCCATCTGTCTGGGAACCCTAATCCTGTTTTACAATGACAACACAGGATTTTGACAGCTCACAAAATAGGAATCAGCTCGCGAAAAGGTGATTTTGACAGCTCACGAAGGAGGATTACTATTCTAAATCCTCTTTTGTAGCTGACAGAATCCACTTTCATGAACTGATTCCTATTTTGTGAGCTGCCAAAATCATGTGTTGTCATGGTGAGAGAGGATTAGGATTCTCCAACCAGATGACCCTACCCTTAATCCAGTTTTGACAGACAAATTCCTGTTTTGCAAGCTGTCAAAATCCTGTTTCACAATCTTGAAACAGGATCAGAAGTGAGTCACGAAATAGGATTTAAAAAAAATAACAAGCATTAGGAGGGCAACCACAAATAAAGTAAAGGCACACGACAATTGAGAACATCCCGATGAACAGATCACATACTTCTTTTTTCTGCAGAGAACATCCCTAGGCAGAGTTACAACAGTTTGTGCAAAGAAAAACCCAATATGGCGGCTCATGGAAGAGAAATTTTTTCTCACAAATGAGGATTCTAAATATCCTCTTTTGTGAGCTGTCAAAATCCTCAATTGTGAGACCCAAATCCTCTTTTGCATCATGCAGCTATCCAAAATACTGAACTAAGCATGCTCAGAACCCAAACTTTCAAAATGTAATAATTTTGGAACAAATTAATATATTTTCACCAAACTAGTGTGGGCTTGTTCTTTGAGGTAAGAGCTTTCTACCCTGAACATTGTAGACCAAAATTCCAAAAGGTGTGCTGCAGCTTGATGAGGAAAATACAGCCAAAACAGGCCAAAAAAAAAGGCAACTTTCACACTTTTTTCAGTATAAGCAGCACAAAATACACAAATCCAATCAAAACAAAACTTGGTAGGTCAAAAGAGCTACCCCACAGGACAGAGCGTACCAAATTTTATTCATATCCATTAAATGGTTGCAAAGTTATTAAAGTACAAAATTTGAGGTTTAACAATAAACTGCCTATACAGCCCTAACTATAGTGGTGCTACCACACCAGTATAATATATATTATACTGGTGCGGTAGCACCAGTATAGTTAAGGTTGATGAGAGTGTTTAATGTTAAAGGCCAATTTTTGCAGGTTAATAACTTTGTAATACTACATCAGATTTTCAGGAAATTTGCCAAGCATAACAGCTATGGGTAGGTCTGTTTATGTAGTAAATTTTGTTTCAATTTCTTATGTAGTTTCTGAGATACAAAGTGTTGAAAATACAGACGTTTTTGTGATTTGTGCTGTTTTTTTGTCCACCTGTACTGTATCCAAGAAAGGGCTTTAGGTTTTGGTCTGACATTTTCAGGGTAGAAAGCCTTTGCCTCACAATGTGCCTTTTGAGGTTTGGTGAAAACAATATTAATTTGTTTCAGAGTTATTAAATATTGAATTCCCCATTATTTATTATGGGAAAAAATAGATGTCCCCCACGAAAATGGATTGTATGTCCCAGGAGCCACATGAAATTAGATTCTATATCACAGTACACAATCCCTTTTTCGAGACAGGGTCATCCTGTGCCACAGGTGGGAAATTATTTTTTGTGTTTTGGCCATTTTGTTTTCCCACTTAGGGAGTGAGGCAACACAAAGAAACACAAAAAAATGAATGAATTTTAAAAAATAAACATGAGAACATAAAAAATAAACATGAGGACCTAGCTAAAGGGCACCCATTTAGCTACATTCTCATTTTTCTTTTTTAAAATTATTCATAAAAAGAGCTTTCCTGGGACCCAACATCTCTGGTGGCTATAGCAGCAAGAGGAGTGCTTCCCCCATGTTCTGTATATGAGAACAGTGTATTTTCTTGCATTTTGCAGCCACAGCTGGAACTCATGCTGCCTGCTGCAGTTGTACATGTGAACCCTTTCCCTGGTATCTAGTGGCACCCTTCACTCTCTGATTGCCATCCCCTTCTTTCTTTGTTCTTTATATTTATAATAATAATTTGACAACATTATGCCACTCCCGGTGTTGGATGCCCCTCCCCATCCCTTGCCTGTTTTCTTAATAATAATTGCCAACATCAGAGTACCCAATCCCCATGTTGGCATTCAGATGGCCCCCTGAACCAGTGTGGGACACTGGGGAGCCACTCCCAGTGTCCCCACATTACTGAAATATTTTATTCCTTGTCGTAGTGTGGGACACTTGGGAGTCCACTCCCAGTGTCCCAAAATTTTGTTAGTATTTTATTCCCCCATCACTGTGGGACAATGGGGAGCCCACTCCCAGTGTCCCCAAATACTTGTAATATTATTCTCTCTAAAAAAAATTACCTGTGATGTCTTTAGCTTCTTTTTAACCCGAAACAGAAAAAATATCCCTCGATGTCACTGCTGACCTCCTTCCCACATCCCGACCCCTCCACTGAGCACCGACCACCCCACACTCCCTCCTTAACCTATACTTACCACTGGACATTGGATGCTGTCATCTTCTACGGACTGGGACACATCTGCACTCTTCAAAGCCGAACCACATACTGAGGAATAAAGGTAAGTGCCGTATAGTGTATTTCAATGACATTTTGAACTTATCTTTGTAACTTTGCTGTTATTTGAAATTATTTCTTAAAATTTTCAACATGGCCTTTTTTGGGACCTCACCTTATAAAGACTGTCATTATTGTTTTGTTAATTGGGCTGGGAATGTGATTTTGTGGTCACTGCACAATATCACTTTTTAGGACCAATTAATAAAATGTGTGAGTGTTCATGAGACGGGGTTCCAAAAAGCCCATTTTGAAAATTTGGTGAAACAGTTCCTAAAAATTACCAAATTACATGTGTTCATCGAAATGTTTCTGCGCACATACATAACTTTGGTAATTTTAATGTTTTTACTAAAAATTTTCATCATAGTCATTTTTTCACACCACCTCATGAATAGTATAGCTGTTATTTTTCACATCCTGCCCGAAACGTGTTTTTGCTCCTCTGGTGATGAATGATGTTTTGGCATGGATTTGAAAATTTTCACCTACAGGGTTTATGAGGTGGAGTCATAAGAACATAAGAACATAATAATTTGCCAGCAGAAGGGGACCTCTTGATCCATCTAGTCTGCCAGAATTCCTACACCCCCTCCTCTTAGATGATTTTGTTTTTGTGCGTAGTGTTGATCCCATGCAAGTTTGAATTACCTTACATTTTTTGAGTCTATTACCTCTTGCAGTAGACTATTCCAAGGATCATCTACCCTGTTGGAAAAAAGGTACTTCCTGATGTTCCCCTAAATTTGCCTCCTGCCAGTCATAGATTTTGGCCTCTTGTATGACTCTCTGATTTAATCTGAAACAGGTTTTCTTTCCGTGCTGTGTTAATTCCCTTCATATACTTAAATGTTTTGATCATGTCCCCCCGTCTCTTCTCTGTACAAATGAGTACAGCTGAAAGTCAGCCAGTTGGGTTTCATATGGCTCCTGGTGCAAACCCTGCTCCATCTTTGTAGCCCTTCTCTGCACCGCCTTGAGTCTGTTGATATCCTTCTTCAGGTGCGGCTTCCAAAACTGGACACAATAGTCCATGTACGGCCTGACCAGCAATCTGTAGAGTGGCATTATCACCTCTCTTTTTCTGCCTTTTATACCCCTTTTAAGCATCCTAGGATTCCATTTGCTTTCTGCGCTGCCCTTTCACATTTCTTGCTCATCCTAAGTTCATCTGTAATGATTACACCAAGATCCCTCTCTACCTGTGTTACTTCAAGCTGGTGTTCTAGCAGCATGTATTCCTTCCTGGGATTTCTTTTACTCAGATGCATAACCTTGCATTTATGGGCACTGAACTTCAATTGCCAATTTGTGGATCATCCTTCCAGCCTAATCATATCCTTTTTCATCTTCAAGACTCCCTCTTGGGTGTCCACTCAGTTGCAGAGTTTTGTATCATCCACAAACAGGCATACTTTTCCCTCCAGCTCATCAGCAATGTAGCAGATGTAAATGTTGAAGAGGATGGGGCCTAATATTGACCCCGTGGCACTCCACCAGTCACCTTGACCTTTTCTGACTGAGCTCCATTAATTAAGACCCTCTTTGTCCTATCCTTGAGCCAGTTTGCAATCCAGTTGACTGTCTTCTGACTAAGGCTTGTATTCTCTAGCTTATTCATAAGCCTTTTAAGGGTTATGGTGTTGAAGACCTTGCTGAAATCTAGGTACACCATGTCCACTGCCCCTCCCTGATCCACTGTTCTGGTCACCCAGTAAAAGAATTCTATCATGTTTGTTAGGCATAATTTTCCTGTCATAGATCCATGTTGCTTGGGGTCAAGCTTTCTGGATTCTTTTAGATGATCCACTATTCTATCTTTCAGCATGGTTTCCATAGGTTTGTCTACTTCTAAGGTCAGACTGACTGAGCAGTAGTTCCCAGGCTCTTCCCTACTTCCACTTTTACGTAAGGGTACCACCACAACCTTTTTTTCAGTCTAGTGGTATTGTGCCACTTTCCGTGACTTATTTAAAAGGTCAGTGAGCGGTGTTGTAATTTCTTCCCATAACTCCTTTAGAATCCTAGAGTGGATTCCATCGGGTCCCATTGCTTTGCCTACTTTTAGCTTGCTAAGCTGTTCTAGGACTCTTTCTCTTGAGAAGTGGAAGTCATCTGCTGTTGTACTGTTGCACACTGCATTTCCCATAGTAGGGCCACTGTCTTGGTCTTCAATGGTGAAGACTGAGCAGAAGAATTTGTTTAACACTTCTGCTTGCCTTCATCCTTTTCAACTATCTGTTCTTCAGTTGATTTGAGCCTGATTATCCCACCCTTACTCGTTTTTCTTTTGCTTATGTACCTAAAAAATGTTTTGTCCCCCTTTGTTACTCCCTGCACTATTGTCTCCTCTGTCTGGGCTATCCTAATTGCCTTTCCCACTTCTCTCAGCTTTGATAAGTAATGTTGCCTGTCTGCTTCTTTCTTTGTCTGCTTATACTGCTTGAAGGTCCTTTTTTGTGTTTTACTATTGTTGCTATTTCTTTGGAGAATGACAGCAGCTTATTTCTTGTTTTTGACTTGCTGATGTGCTTTGTACACTGTTCAATAACTTGAAATAAAGCTGTCTTTAAGGCTTCCCAGCTTCTCTCCACGTCCCATGCATTGTTGATTTCCTGCAAGTTTCTTAACTGGGTTTTCATGGTGTTAAAGTCTGCCTTGTGGAAATCAAGTATTTTGAGCTTTGTGTGACTTGATTCCACTACCCTTTCCAATGTTAACCAGACTGACTTATGGTTGCTGGTTCACATATTTACCTCATGGGTATGTCTGAGATTCTGGTGCAGTGTGTTAGCACCAGGTCCAGGATAGTCTGTTCTCTGGTGGGGGACTGCACTAGATGATTATGTCCTACCCCCTTCAGGGCAAGTAGGAACTATTTGCCGTGTTCAGATGATGCCATGAATGAGGACCAATCTTCATCAGGTAGATTGAAATCCTCCACTAATAACAGGTCTCCCTTGTCGGCCATCAAGAAGATGTTCTCCAGGAGCTCCTTGTCTATGTCAGAGTCTTGGGAGGGTGGTCTGTATATGACTCCCACTTGGATAGGGGCTTTGTTCCCTGCTCCTAGGGTGACCCATAGAGCATCTGGTCTTCCCTGTTTTGTTTAGACTTTTATTGCCAAGATTCCTTCTCTTACATATAATGCCACTGCTCCCCCCTTTTTTTACAAAGTGGTCCTTCCTAAAAAGTGTGTAACCTGGTATAGCGATGTTCAAAATATGGTTCTCCATAAACCAGGTTTCTGTGGCTGCTACCCAGTCTAAATTAGCATCTGTCATTAAAGCAGAGATGTCAGAGATTTTATTTGGCACACTATGTGCATTGGCACACATAGCCCTCCATCCCTGTTTTGTACATTATGGTGAAGTAGTAGAATCGTTATGCTGTATATCAGTGTTGATTCTCTTGTGCCTATTATGCTTATCCCTTTGCCTGCTATGGGAAGTGTTTTGATAACTACTGGGTCCAACATCACTAAAAGAGACCTGTGTCAAATTTGCTGTTGGTGGGGGAGTGGATCCTGACACCCTTCTTGCCATGAGGTGTCTTTGCTGCTCCTCCCCAATCATTAGTTTAAATGGTCTATGTGCACATCACATTTTTGTCCTAGCACCCAAGTTCCTTGTTTGTTTAGGTGCAGACCATTGAATTTGTAGAAGTCCCACTCTCAGACATTGTGCCAATTGCAGATAAAGCCATGTCCATTTTCCTGGCACCATTGTTTAAGCCAGGCATTGAGTTTGGAAATTTCTATCTCTCTGATCCTGTGCTTGATTCTGCCCTTTTCCCATACAGGCAGGATCCCAGAGAAGGAGAGATTGAATGAAAGAGAATTAATTTTGCTGGCCACATTTGTTATGTTTTTTTTAGTCTCTTCTACCGTGCGAGAGGCTATGTTGTTTGTGCCTATGTGGAGGATGACATGCAATTTATGGTCCATGTTGCGTACGATATTCTGAATGTGGTCAGTGTCCCTCCACACAAACAAACCCAGGGGACACCTAACAGCAACATTTGTATGGCTGGACTGTTGAAGGTGAGACTCCATACCTTGAATGATGGAGTCTCCCACTATAAGTGCTTGTTTTTTGGTGGTTGGTTTGTTTGCTCTTTTGGGGGAATTTTCAATGTTTTGCTGTATTGGATCCACCTGTTCCTTACTCTCCAACATCTCTGTTCTAGCTGTCAGTGGAGAGTATCTATTTGTTGTGTGCACAGGTGTGGTTGTTACAGTAGCTGTAGGCTTTGGAGCATTGTGGTTTTTGATCAGTTTCCAACCTCCTGGTCTGTTTTTCCTCTGGGTCAATGGGACCTGTTTGGTAAAGGACTGTTTGTTGGTACTGTTTTGTTCTGTATAATGGAGAATTGTTCTTAGATAGTTGGAGCTGGGTTCTTAGGTCCCTTAGGGCAGAAAATATTGGACAGTATCTCACTCTCAGGATGTATGCTGTCATGAAGAGTAAGCCACAGGTGTTGCAGTTTATGAGCTCCATTTGAGTACAGATGAAAGTAGTATGAAGACAAAATAAGAAGTGCAGATGTAGAAGGGGACAAGCGAAAATGATAATTATTATTTTTGTCCTGTGGAGGAAGTGTGGATGAAAGAAAAAGGTTGTCAAAGTAGGTGCCTACCTGCCAAAGTTGTGATGATTCATTGCTATTTCAGTACACTGACTCATAACTTCAGAAATTTTAAATATTTTCTTTAGCTACTGTTTTCTCCCCTGGCTCCTGGTCAGCTGTACATCCCGACCATCCTCCCGGACAGCAACCCTGATATCAGAAGACAAAGAACCTCTGTGCACAAACACTGAGGCAAGGGTTACCCCAAAGGGCATTTGGCTGGGAAGCCAAGTTTCAAGAAAATACAAAATCACACATGCCCCCACAATGCAAAACATCATGGGCTGCATATGCAAATCACCACAGAATGTTATGCTGGTCCAACTTTAAGCAGAATTGCATGGTGCCGAAAGGCCTCTCACACAGTTTGCAAGGGTGCTAAGAAGACATAGACACATGTTTCGTCCTACCAGGACTCATCAGTATGCCTCGTCTGTTTGACACCCCAGTGGAATGGATCAGCTACCCTAAGGCAGTGTGCCTGGGATATATTGTGGTGAACCCATTAAAACAAAAACTATTTAAAGACAAAAGAACCTCTGTGCGCCAAACACTGAGGCAAGGGTTACCCAAGGGCATTTGGCTGGAAGCCAAGTTTCAAGAAAATACAAATCACACATGCCCCCACAATGCAAAGCATCATGGGCTGCATATGCAAATCACCACAGAATGTTATGCTGGTCCAACTTTAAGCAGAATTGCATTGTGCCGAAAGGCCTCTCACACAGTTTGCAAAGGGTGCTAACAGAAGACATAGACACGTGTTTCGTCCTACCAGGACTCATCAGTATGCCTCGTCTGTTTGACACCCCAGTGGAATGAACCAGCTACCCCTACAATGATATCAGGCTGACTTTCCCTGTATTCCCCATGGCTTGTCCTCCATGGCAGAGTGGTGAGGAGCCCCCTGAACTCAACTCACCCTGAACAGATCCAGACTGGGAGAAGCATCATTCAGGTTCAGGCTACAGAGGACGGAAGCTCATACTGCCTGACCAGGAGCCCTTTTCCTTGTTCTGCATGGTCCCCAAAGGTGGAGTGTGCAGTGACACCAGTGACAGTGCCACATGTGCTCCTGTATACGCACCCCATCAGCCATCTGCCCCATCTCTACCCCTGTAGATGCAGCATTGGTGTGCCTGCCCCCAGCCACTACTAGGGGACTGGCATGCACCAATGTCTGGTCACCCCCTCACCAGAGAAGGAGAGCTGTCCCTGAGATGCTCAATCCTTCTCCTTTCCTGCCAACCACTGGCAGTCCATGCTCACTTCTGAACACAGGTCGCTGGTGTGGCACGAGGTGTGGTGTCCAGCGCCTCAGCCCTCAGTGCCACTGGGCCAGCCCGATTGTAAATATTTTGACCCCAAATTTTCAACATAGTCTTCTTATTACCCGACCTCATGTATATCACAGTTGTAATTTTTAAAATCTTGGCCAAAATGTGTTTTCACACCTGGGGAGTGGAATGGTATTGCAGCTGTGTAGAATTATGTTTTGGTATGGATTCAAAAATATTCTATCCTGGGAGTACATGAGGTTGGGTAATATGATGGCTATGCTGACAATCTGGTCACTGTTGTCCTATGAATGGAAGCACAGGGTCCAGAGGGAATACGCATATGATTATACTATCTGAAAAAATAAGGAAATTCATTGCAAAAAACTTTAAATGCATCAGTTAGGGTTGTTACTAAAGCAATAAAAGCAGGAAAATAGGGTCTTAGGGTTTCCAACCCTAACACCCCAACTCCACCCTGTAGACACTGACAAGCATTGTAGGTCCCTTGGAGTCATCAGCCCTAATGCCTCACCCCTACCCTGCAGACACTGACAGGTGTTGGGGGGTGCCTTGGAGTCATCAGCCCTAATGCTCACCCCATTCTCCTATACTATGCCCATCTCAACTTATTTGCTTATGTAATTAAGACTGATGACTCCGTATCCAGATATAAAGAGCAAACTTATTCAGAACATAATCATCCACCATTGGTACTGGACACCAGATATGCTCTTCAAATTTAAACTGATCAGCGATAACTTATGCTGGAGGTGTCAGACCATGGTGGGGGATTTATACCACATTCTTTGGCAGTGCAAGCTAATAATACCATTCTGGAAGTCAATCTGTGGGCTGGCCACTCAAGTCATAGGCTCCAAGGTGGGGCTTGACCCCCTTTTCTAGATCTTGGGCATCCCACTTCAGCACTTGTGATTAAGCCCTCACCAAAAATGCTGGCTTGCTCTCCTCAGCATCCAGGCAAAGTGGCTCATACTGGGCCATTGGAGAACTACAGATGTCCCCTCCCTGGCCGAACTGCTCAACACATTTACTAAGCTAGCATCTCTAGACCATCTGACCCATGTAATTGCAAACACCTTGCCTAAATACTACTCTTGCTGGGACCCTTTCATTACATATCTGAAACCAAGAACTGGAATAGAATGACCCACCCCACTGCCTTTTGTTTCATCTTATTAGTGTTTCCTAGCAGTTGAATTGTGTATGTGTCTTGGTATATAAATGTTGTTGTGCCACCCCAGAGGACCAGTAAGCCATTTGTCTTAGAAACAAGTTAGATGCCTGGTCCTTTGAGGTCTCCTTCTCCCTTCTGGGTAAGTGAAGAGAGTGCACCATAGGATAATCCAAAGAAGAAGCCAGACCATGTACACTAATCCTGATCGCAGCTAGCTTATTCCTGGTAGGTGCTGTTCCTTCATATATTGACTCCACCTTTACATAAAAGACATGTTTCTGATTTGTTAATGTACTGGTCTCTTGACCTATAACTTGACTTATGCCTTTCATGCATACGTGAAATGTCCTGTCATTTGTTATGTTTTGCTTTTGTATGTTTTAAATTTAACAAAAAGCATCAACTCCAAAAAAAAAAAAAACAGACTGATGACTCCAAGGCAGTACCCAACACCTATCAGTATCTGCAAGGTGGAGGTGGGGTGTTAGGGTTGGAAATCCTAAGACCTCATTTTCCTGCTTTTGTCCCTTTAATAACAACCCTAACTGATGCATAAATGAAGCTCTTTGCAAAGAATACATATATGTGTGTGTGTGTGTATATATGATGAAACCGATGACTGGACCATGCCTGGGAAACTACGCGACTGCTCCTACCTCCGACTCCATTAAAAAACAAAATGAAATAAATGTTTCAGCCCCTGACTCAGTCAGGCAAAGAAAAAAGAAATCAACTCAAATTCTCTAAGTCAGACCCCGACTCTTACACAAATAGCTACCACCTCCCCGCTAAGTGAAAAAAAGCAGCTATTTTTTAAAAAAATGATCAGTCCACCCATGTACAAAATCAGCCCAATAAAGGTTACGCTGCAAATGCAGTCACACTGAGTCACTGCTTACTGCACAATGATAAAAGGCACAGCACAAAAAAATCCACTATATTTTACAAAATAAAAACCACTCAAATATTAAACAAAATAAATACGGCTAATACATACCCATAGCCCTCTTGCATAAATGGAATATGCAATGTGATACTCGTTAAATGAATGATTTATGTGCACTTGAGCAGTTTGACCTCGGACACCACACTTGTGGCTTATGCCACTCGTGAGGTTACCTGAAGTCAAACTGCTCTTGTGCACTTGAATCATTTATTTAACTCCTACCCATTGCATATCCATTCTAGATATATCATTGTTGGTGTTACCATAACCGTTTGCATTTCCAATTGCATTACCATTACTGTTTGCATGTTTGTCACCGTTTGCGTTTCTGTTGGTCTTAGCATTTGTGTTTTCATTAGTGTTTCTGTTGTTGACTGCATTACTGTTTCCTTCTGCATTGCCATTGCCATTACTGTTTGCATTTCTGTTTGTGTTACTGTTTGCATTTCTGTTACCGTTTGCATTTGCATTTCTGTTCCGTTAGCATTTGTGTTACTGTTTTTGTTAACGTTTGCGTTTCTGTTGGCGTTAGCATTTGCATTACTGTTTGCATTACCATCTCTGTTTTCATTTACATTGGCACCTGCATTTCTCTTACCATTTGTGTTATTGTTTACGTTTGTGTTTGCATCACCATGTGCATTACCATTTGTGCTTGCATTTGCATTACCGTTAGCATTACTATTTTATTTTACCTCACTATTTCCATCACTGTTTGCGTTAACATTACCATTTGTGTTTTTGCGTTTGCATAGTACAGTGCAAAATATTGTTTTTGCTATTTTTCTCACTGCCTTCTGCAATGCATAGCACAGCAACTTGGCACGTAGAAAGACCTTTGTTCAAGGAACAGGCCAGTTTTTGTTTGGTGAAAAAACATTGTTGTATTCCAGAGTTATGGCCATTTGAAGTTGGCCCACTTTGCAGTTACTGATTTTTCAGCCGCCAGGTCCACCATTTTAGCTCATTTCTGGCCATGAATTTCTCCATTTTGGGGTGGAAGACTTCTTAAAGGTGCAGAAACATAAAAATTGAATATCTCTGGAATGCTTTGGTCTATTCACATGAAATTTGGAGGGTGTCGAGTGGATGTTCTGGAGATGTGAATTATGCTGTTTACATGTTTGAAAAATAATTCACTCTGGAGATACTGTACAGTGTAGTTAACATTTCATGCATAGCATTCTTCATGGTGCTACTGGCTTGAAATGTATAGTGTAGGTAGCCCTAGTGGCACAGAGGTGCTTTGCAGTGGTTTGGTGTGTAAAACATTAACAGGTGTGGAATTATGCCACTCTGATGAATGAAAATTTGGTTCATTATGCTTCAATAACGTCTGAACCATGTGTCCAATTTGCCTGTTATTTAGAATGTACAAAGATTTATAATTCATCTTTCAAGGTGCCAATGTTTGGGTCACTGGCTCTTATGGTTGCTGAATTGTGCATGTTACATTGTTTGCTTGTGGCACTGTGCGACCGTTGAATGGATGTACACACAATTCTGGACACACAGTGTGCTATGGTACATGTCATCTTTTTTTAATTTTTGGTTCCATCGGATATATGGTTCTTGTGTAATGAAGGGGCAAAATGTTATTTTCCACACTCCTGCACAGTTTTCAGGGCGTGACATTGTGCAACTGTTGAACAGATTCAGATAACATTTGTTATACATGTTGTGGTATGGTACATGTCTTCATTTATCAATTTTCATTTCAATCAGTCATATAGTTTTAGCACAGCAAAGTGACATAAATTAATGTGGTGGGAGCGGGGGGCCCAAAGGGTCCCGTGCTCTTACCATCACATTCCATTTACTATTTATAGTGCACATTTTCAAAAAGAAGGGAAATTCATGGCAAAAAAACTCTGTTTAATGCATCAGTTAGGGTTGCTCCACGGTGACAAAAGTGAGGAAATTCAATATTAGGGTTAAAACCCTAACTCCGTATTCCCCCCACCCCACACACACACACACACACACACACGCAAGTAGTGGGGGAGGACCAAGGCAACACAACCAAGCATAGACAACTAATAGCAGGTAACAGAAATAACTTACAACTGTCTAAATGTACTACAAGACACATCCATCATCATGGTCCACCAACTGTAGGACTTCTGCTGGCATGTGGGTACACACCCATGCTGGTGATTTGCACAGATAAGACACCAGAACTGGAGTACTCTCCACACAATACCTAAGATATTGTTGTTTTCAATATCTCAAACTATCTCTATAATAATATCAAGCATGGGCTATGATGATATTAAACACTTAGGGCCGGATATTCAAACTGCGCCCAAAAAGTGCGCAACAGCAGGAGCAAGCACAAATCAAATGTGCATATGCACAACAGACGCGATATTCAAACATGGAGCAAGACAAACTGCACAAGCAGCCAACATCTGAATATCGCACAAACTACACCATAGCTCAACCAGGAAGGGGAAGCTGAGCAGAAATGATGCGCCATAGTGCAACAAGGCCAGCCCAGCTGAGCAGTCCAGAGGTGCCATAGCGCAAACAGAGCCCCCCCAGCAGAGCAATGGAACTGCACAACCAGGGAGGCAGGCTGGGGCCCACCACCAGCCATGCCACACATGGGCACAGGAACACACTGCAGAACTAACAATACACCTGCACACCCCAAGCACAGCATCACTGGGGAAGGGATCGATGATCCACCGGCCCATGGGGACAAGCCAACAAAGCACAGCAGGGCCATGTCACCCCAGCACACCCACTGGCAGGCTGAGACTGCCACACACAGGGGGTCGACAACCACAGTGCAAATCAGCCCCCCTTCTGCACAGCACACCCTGCACTGTGACCCCAAGACACCACCCATGTGCAGTGACTGTCACTGCAGTAAACACCATGCATCCCACCGGCACACTGCAACCTCGTGTAGCACAAAACCATACAAGCCAGACCCACCCTGGGCACCCAGCAGTGGGCGGCAGCAGATGGCAAGACCGACTGAAAGTCACTCCCACACCGGAGACACCTCCCCATGCACACACACATGTGCACACACACACACACACACACACATATACCCAGGACCATACCACCCCAGATGCCATGCACACCACTGCAACTGAGCAACCATAGCCAGCTGAAAATCAGAGACCACCACAGTATTCATAACAAAAATATATATATATATTGGAAAAGATATGTACAACACCAAGACCAATAACATAACTATATACATATATGTACAAGACAAGGGGGTAGGTACAAGGTGGGTGGTAAGGGAAGGGTGAACAACTGGGAGAGGGGAGGCAGGGTGGGAGGGATGGGTGAAGTGGGAAGGGGTGCATTCAGCGCCTGGCAGGCTGGTCTCCTGCTGCCTGTTGATGTTCCCGACTCCTCCAGCATTGCCTGACCCCATGGTGCTGCATGTCTCTGAGGATGTCATGTGTAGCGACTGACACCTGCATCAGCCGCTGGAGGGCACGGTCCATCCGCCGTAGGATGCTGAGACCTAGGAAAAGGGAACACAGTCAATGGCTGTGACTGTCCACAATCCTGAACACCACCCATCCTGCAAGGCATATAGCCTAGTGCCCCGCACCTGTGATGGTATGCACCCACCCACAGTGACCATGCACATGACACGCCCAACCAGGCAGCACCAGCTATGTGCACCACTGCACACACACACGCCCATGACCATCACAGCACAAACAAGGGCCAAGTGACGTGCAATGTGGTGGGATGCCAGTTCCACAGCCATGTGCCCAGTGCATGCATGGACCACCAGTGACGACACACAGAAGTGCAGTGACACTGGACAGTGATGACTGTCACCTGTGTCGCAGCATGGTTGTGTGGTCCATGGCTGGTGGTCATGCCCACCCCTCCAGCATGCAATGGCATCCATAATGTAATGACACTCACATCATCAACAGCTGTGGCTGCTGCTGCTGCCACTGTTGCCCACCCATCACGCCTCCGGCTGCCACCTGGGCCCGCCACGGCCCCTCCTCAGCCTGGGTCTGCATCCTCCACCAGGCCTGTGGGTGACAAATGTTGAGAAAACATCAGTGTGACCCAAAGCAGACTGCCCCTGCCCCAGTGAGTGTGCCGCCTCCCACAGCCAGACCCATGCATCTCACACCTGCACACACTGACACAGCCAACCATGGCAGAGCCATCCCCCATGCACCACCACCAAAACACAGTCACACCCCTACGGAGAATACAGGTGCATAGATGGTACACCCATCTGGCCTAGGCACAATGCCCCTCCTGGCACGTGACCTGAGGAATTGCAGCACGTCCAGCTCCCTCCTGTGGAGGTCACTATATCTGTGCCTGCACTAGTCAGCAGAGTGGCACCGCTCTGTGACCCTCTCCAGTTCAGTGGCCACCTGCAGCCACACATGGGTGCAGGCCATGATGAGGGGCTGATCCCAAACAGTGCCCCAAAGTGGGGCTCAACCACTGCCACCAGGTTGGCCACCTCCAACTGACTCCACTGGGAGCTCTCCGCATGCCATTACTATGGTAGTAGGCATGCAATAGGTGCCGCATGTGCGGCAACCCCACGGAAATGTTGCACAGACCACCATAGTCCAACGCGCTGTTCATATAGCCGTCGAAACCACAGCGCCACTCAAACAGCGCAACACATCCATACACATGGCAGCCAAACAGCGCCAGGGGGCAAAGGTCGGACACCAGGTCAGGGGTCTATAACGCAAGGCCACGCACAGCGCCATCTGACATCTACGCATCCTGCACGACCGGTAACCTGCGTGCCAGTGCCACCGTGGACTATTGCGCAGTAGTGCCACAGCGCCATATGGTGCCCAGTGCTGTAGCGCCACTGGCACAATGGTGGCCATGGCCTGAATTGCCGATCGCGCACAGCACGTCATCAGTGGGGCAGATGCCTGCGTAAGCTACCTGGGCATGTGCAATGCAGTGTACCACACAGTCACAGATCTGTGCCATTGGCTCAGCTGGCTCAACCGTATTGTGCAAAGCGCAACGGCGCGATATTCAGCTGACACATGCAAATCATCTGATCAGCCATTCAAAGGTGCAGTGGCACAATTTGCATCTCATTACAGTTGCTCCACTCCTAATTTGCATGCATTGCGCTATAAATGTGAGACATTGGGCTGCGCTGGCCAGATTTGGATACTGCAGGTGAGAGGTGGGTTGCATGCTGTGTGATGTTCTGGACAATGGTCATGGGATAATGCTGTAGACTGCACAGTGACAGGTGTCCACTTCCACCCATACAGATCCACGTGACCGAGCAGAGCCAAGGTGAGGGTGAGGATGGTGGGCGGAGGAGGAGGAGGGCCAACTTCACCACGGCGGAGACAGAGGCCCTCTTCCAGGCCTACCTGGAGGAGGAGCCACTACTGAGTGGATGGCGGGGCACCCCTCAGGTCCGTGTGGCTGCATGGGAGGGGGTAGCTTGGGCAGTGAACCTGCACGGAAGCCACCAGCACTCCATACAGGAATGCAAAAAGAAGATGGGGACAGACCTCAGGAGGGTGAAGGAGAAGGTGGCAGCCCTCAACGTGGCACGTGCTGGCACAGGCGGGGGCCAGCCAGCTGTGGTGGAGCTGACCCTGGCTGAGGACCAACTGGCTGCATCAATGCATCGGAGTGCTATTGTGGGCATACCAGGAGGTGGATTCCAGACAGGTGAAAGCCCATCACTGCACGGTATGACATGGTGGTGGTGTTGGGGGGGGAAGGTTGTTCACATGCACTCACATGTCCTCTCTTTCTGTTACAGATCCTGTTCATCTTCAGGGGACAGTGGTGGTGGGTCCAGGCAGTGAGGAAGACCTGCTGGACATGGGGAGGGTCCATCCACCTATGTCACCAGCCAGCATGCACTGCACCAGCATGCACGCCGGGCTGCCAACTCTGGTGTCGGTGAGTCGGTGTGGGGGTGCACAGCCTGTGTCTCAGCAGTCTGGCATGCAAGCATGCAAGCACACTGTGACTGTGGCTGTGCATGTACCTGCACCATTGATGATGCAAGGACTGCAAAGGGCAGGACATGTGTGTGTCCCATATCGGACACACAGCAGGCCAGCACGCCCCTGGGCCCAGCTGGGTTCCAAAGTGTGCCAGCATGTCTGCACAGTCCCAGGCTGTGCCTGTCAGCACCGGTGAGGCAGCACCGGTGGCTGTGCAGGTTTCTGGCACTGTTGCGGCCCCAGCAGTGGAATGAGTGGTTCCTGAGGCACAGCGGTTGAAGGGGCAGCAGCAGCAGTCACCCACCAGGTCTGGGGGTACAGTGTCCAGTGGTGGCACATGCCCACCGCCCTTTGATATGTCCATTCCTGGTCCTGGTGAACAGCGCCCACCTTCAAGGGGTGTTGAGCATCAGGACCTTCCATACCCTGGGGGACAGGATGCTGTTGTGGCAGAGTACCCATTTGAAGAGCACATCTTCCTGCTGCGGGAATCAGTACAGCAGCAAAGGCGGGTTGCAACGTCTGTGGAGGCACTGTGCATGGCTGTGGAGTGGCACAGCAGGGACTGTGCTCTGGACCATGCAGAGATGGTCCATATGTGGATGGATGTGACCGCCACCATTGACAGGCAGACCGAGGCATTGGTCACTGTCATGGCTGCATTGGGCACACAAGCAGCTGTCCCTGTACTGCGCACCCCACACAGTATGCTCTTCACTCCACGTTCCCGGTGTTGTGCGACACTAAGCATGTCGATGCTGGGTTCTGCTGTGGGCATTCTGAGCACCCTGGTGCAGGTATGTTTGGCATACTACAGACCCCATTGCGGACAAGGTTGCGATCGCACAGTGGGACCCCTGGTGGTCCATCGGTGCCACCCCATGTGGCCCCTGCTCAGCCTGCCAGTGCTGTTGGGTCACGGCGGAGCCGCCCATGCATCCGCAGTGGCCAGGGAATGGTGCGACATGACTGATCTGTCTCCCAGTGCGGGCCCTGTCTGGTGCTGCCCTGTGTGCACTGTGCATCATGGTGGGCAGTGCACTTGTGGGTGCCCTGCACATCATGCCGACATACGGACCACCTGCACACCATCCCGACTGCTGTCCACAGGTGCGTGTGCATGATGATGCCTGCATTGTACTGTGCACCAAGGTGCAAGGGTGCCCAGCATCTGACACACGTAATTGGACAGTACCATTGGTGGGTGTGGTCTGTGGATCTGTGTGTTTGCCATGTCTGTTCCTGCTCTGCTGTGCACCTGCCCATGTACGCTTTGTGCCTGGTGTGTGTGTGTGTGTGTCCATATGACTGTTCGTCCCTCCCTGATGGTGTGTTTGTGTGCCTGGTCCCTTCCACTCCCCTTGCCGTCATGCACCCCTGGTGTGTTACTCTGTGTGCCTGTGGGTTGCGCCAGGACAGTGTTGGTTGCACATGGCCCCTTGACTTACCTGTGTCGTGCATAATGCTCCTCCGTGATGGTGTCCCGGTGCAGCTGGGCCTGCCGGATCAGTCGGGGGGTCCTGCCGTCCAAGGGGGGGCTGCTCATCACCATCATCACTGGCACCGCTGGTGTCCCCATCGCTGTTCCCCCTCCTCGACCTGAATGGCTATCCCACAGTCTTTGGCCATGTTGTGCAGGATACAACAGGCCAGGAATATCCCACAGGCCTTTGTGGGGCTGTACTGTAGGGCACCGCCGGAGGTGTCTAGGCATTGGAAGCATGCCTTGAGCATCCCAAACACCCACTCGATGATGTTGCTTGTGGCGGCATGCACCTCATTATAGTGTTGCTGCGATGGGATCATGGGGCGCCGGTATGGTGTGAGCAACCAGGGATGGAGTGGGTATCCGCTGTCACCTGTGTGGAGATGGTGGGAGATGAGTATCATGTTCAGGTCCATATTGCCAATATCCCTGTGTGCCACTACCTTAGCACCTGTGGCATTCCCACCCTTGCCCCATGTTTGCAATTCCTACATGCGTACTCACCCACTAGATGGCCTGTGGGGATGTCCCCACTCTCAAATCGATGGCACAGTGCGGACTGATACCATATAAAGGCATCATGTGCTCCACCAGGGTGTGTGGCACAGACATTGATTATGCGCCCAGTGGCATCACACACCACCTGGCAGTTGACACTGGAATAGCCCTTCCTGTTCCTATATGCAGCCCCATCGGGGCCAGGTGGTGTGTATGGCCACATGGGTGCAGTCTATGGCCCCTAGCATGCCAGGCATACATGCTACCCTGTGGAACTCCTGCATGTTTGCTGTATGCTCTGCCACGGTGCTGGGGAAATGGATGTGCTCCGCAGCATGTGGCAGCAGTGCGCTGAGGAATTGGGTGAGGATGCGTGACGTGGTCGACTGTGTGATGCCTGTGGTGTCCCCTGTTGGCCTCTGGAAGGTGCCCTGTGGCAAGCAGGCACATGCAGGCTGTCACCTTGGTCTCCACTGACAGAGCATGACTCGCCATGAGGGTGCCTGCATCACATCACTGCACAGCTCACAGAGCCATCTCAGTATTGCCCTGTTCAGGCGGTACCGGCCCACGATCTCTACATCTGTGTACAGCTCAAAGCTGACGCGGGCACGGTACTGCCTGTTGGGGGCGTACCGCTGACAGGCCCTTCCACGGCCATGTCCCCCTGCAGCATGCATTCTCACCCCCCTCATTACAGCTTCCATGTGGAAGCTGGCACTGTCCATCTCCCTGGCTTGTGACCCCCAGCTGATGTTACTCTGTTACCCCCGCTGTCCTTACTGCTACCTCCACTGCACCTGATACACCTACTGGCCTCTGCGCCTGTGGCCCCATACACCTTCCCTTGCCCCTCTTCTGTCCTGTGCACTCCCTGGCCTGCACTGTATGTTACTCTGGTCTTCTCTGTCTCTCTGCCTCATGTGTCTTCCCTGTCGTGTTCTTGCGCCTCTTCCTTGAGCCTTTTTATTTTGGCTCATTTCTGCTGGGGCGCATCTTCCGGCTGTTCAGCTCTTGTGCATTGTGCAAGCCTTTGAATATCTCATTGCGCTCTTTATGCATGGATCCGTCCCCTTCGGTTGTGCATGCCTTCATTTGCATTGCGCTGTTGCTCAGCCTGTTTTCGGTGGCGCAACTGCCTCCTGCTGAATATCGCAGAATGGCGCACTTTCGGACTTGCGCATGCGCAACCCTATTGTGCATGGCGCAACCCTTTTGAATATCCGGCCCTTAGTGTCGTATAGTACCATGTAGCTGCCCAAGTGTGCAGGATAAGATCACAGTGATGCAGCACTCAGTTTATAATTGTGTTCTGATACATAATTTACTAATGTCACTCTAGCATGAGCAACCATTAACACACATGAAAGACCAGTAAAGATGCAGTCTCATATTATGCATTCATAACAACAAAAGTAGTAGCATGGGCTCTTTACCACCTCCTCATACCACCAATGTAGGGATTTGTATAGAAACAGAAACATGTGTTTGAACCGAGAAACTGTTACCAAGGCAAAGAGAGTGAAATGGTACCATGGAATACCTTGGGTCACACAGTCTCATATAGCTGTGCTGCTGTACAAGTTCAAAGAACAGTGCAGACTATATCTTCCCATAATACTGTACCGATCCATTATTTCATTATGCCAGAATAAGATCAGGAGGTATTTACACACATGAAAGGGTGTTGAAAATCCTCTGTGATACTACACGGTGAGAAACAGAAATGTGTGAGCATAAGGCACTGTAACCTGCTTATTGTCAGCAACATATTAATTAGCAGAGGAAACACTTACCTGTTTCAAATGTGAAACTGTCCACAATTCAGATATAGTGTAGTGTGACCAAGTGACTTTTTGTGTCTGAAAATCCTGCAGAGATCTGCACCTGTACAATTTAAGATAATGGTACAGTAGGACTATGCAGATAACAGTGTACTGATACATCACTGGCTTATAGCAGGGTAACATCAGAAGAGATTAACAGTGAACAAAGGTCTCCAAAACCACTACCTGACATTGCACATGTTAGACTGATGTATTAACAATACACTGTCATTCAGAAGAGATACAAAATGTATTGTAACCTGATGTGGAACCTTTGTAAAAGAGCCCTGGCTCAAAGGTATTGTAATCCTATACCTAATAAATAAAATAAAATTGGTAATACAAAACTGTTTAATGTGGTCCACCAACAACTCATGGCCAGTATGCCTGTATACCCCAAGTCACTTGGATGGCAGCAGAAGTCCTACAGTTGGTGGACCATGATGATGGATGTGTCTTGTAGTATGTTTAGACAGTTATATGTTATTTCTGTTACCTGCTGCTGGTTGTCTGTGATTGGTTGTGTTGCCTTGGTCCTCCCCCACTACTTGCATGTGCATGTATATATGTGTGTGTGTGTGTGTGTGTGTGTGGTGCTGGAGGGGAATGTGGAGTTAGAATTTTAACCCTAACATCGAATTTCCTCACTTTTGTCACTGTGGAACAACCCTAACTGATGTATTAAACAGTTTTTTGTCTCTCTCTCTCTCTCTATCTATATATATATATATATATATATATATATGTATACACACACATATATATTTTTTCTATTAATGTTGTTTTATTCATTTTTTTGTATATTTTTTAAATCATCTCTGTGGCTTTCTTGCCACATCTCCCTGGTGTCCAGTGGTATCTCCACCCTCCATTGCCCCAATCATCATTGTTGGCAGTGGATCCTGTATTTGTGCCCCTTTATTTTAATTATTTTTCCTGTAAAAAGTAGAAACCTGTCCCTCATTGTCTTTTGTGTCCATTTGCCCTGTTAATAAGGAAACTGTCCATTGCCAATCATGTTCGTACCTTGCACCCGACCCCCATCTGTGCACCCACCTCCCTACACCCCCCTGATGTCCCCAGAGACTGCCTCTCACCTGAGGAGGTCCCTGGTTTGACACCCATTCCCTCAATCAAAGCTATTTCTTGCTGCTGGAACTACAATCTGAACTTAGGTAAATGCGGTCCTACTTATTTCAATGGGGGTGTCATCTTTTGGCCATAACCCAGCCATTTTATAAGATTTAGGTCCCAAATTATCAACATGGAGTCCTGGGGACCCCACCTCCAGAACACTATGATTGTCATTAGGCAATTCTCAAGGAAAGATGATTTCAGTGTCACTTGGTGAAATCACCTTTCTGGTGGGATTTACATAAGAACAGTCACATTCTTCATCAGGTGGGTCATAAGAAGGCAATGTTGAAAATTCAGGGTCACAGTTTTATGGGTATTTATCACAATCTCACTATGCACACTTGTAAGTTAGTAAATTGTAATATTTTCAACCCATACTTTCAACATACTTATCTTATTACCCCACCTGATATGTGTCACAGCTGTCATTTCTCAAATCCTGTCCAAGACATATTTTCACACCTGTGGTATAGAATAGCATTACAGTTAAGCAGAATTACATTTTGGCAGGGATTTGAAAATTCTGTCTGCTGGGTACATGTGGTGAGGTCATAAAAAGACTATGTTGAAAATTTGGGCCCAAATATGGATACTATTATACTATCTCAATAGACGGATGGGCAAAGGGTCCAAAGGACCCTACACTCACAATGTAACATGTGAATACTGCTGAACTATGTCATTGGAGGGATGGCAGTGCAGATTCCAAAGGACCCTGCACTCCCACAGTACTGTTGTATTATCTTGATGGAGGAATGGCAGCACAGGGTCCAAAGGATCATGATCTCCCACTGTAACATATGGATACTGTACTATCTTGATGGAGTGATGGAGGGCCCTGCACTTCCACTGTAACATATGAATGCTGTTATACTCTCTGGATGGAGGGGTGGAAGTGTAGGGTCAGAAGAACCCGGTGCTCCCACAGTAAAATGAGGATGCTATTAAGCTACCTCAAAAAGTAAGGAAATTAGTTGCAAAAACTTTGTTAATGCATCAGATAGGGTTGCCATGACAAAAGTAGAGAAATGAGGCATCAGGGTTTTACCCTAACACCCCAACCCAGTCCTGCAGAGACATGGAGGCATTGGGGGGAGGCACTGGGGTTGCCAACCCTAACACTCATCCCAGTCTCCTTTACTGTTACCACACAGCTTATTTTATAATGGAATGGGGTAAGTGTTAGAGTTGGCGACCCCAGGGCCACCCCCCCAATGCCTCCTAGTCTCTACAGGGCAGGCGTGGAGATTTAGGGTGAAACCTTAATGCCTCATTTCACTACTTTTGTCATGGCAACCCTAACTGATGCATTAATGAAGTTTTTGCAACTGCATATATACATATATATTTTTTTAGGGGTGAGGTTGTGCCCCTATAGTTAGGATTGAGTAGGCACTTTAATAACTTTGCAACTGTTCTACAGATTTTCACAAAATTTGAAATGTGTGGTCTGGTATGGTAGATCTCTTGATTTACCAAGTTGCATTTTGGTCAGACATATTTTTTTGCACAGCAAAGCAACAAAAACTTCACTTTTTGCCACTTTTGACACATTTTATGCCTGTGGTGTGGCACAGACACACTATTGGTCTGAAACTTGGAATGTAGAAAAAGGTTGGGATAAGGAACAATCCAGCATTGGTTTGGTGAAAAAATATTAATCCATTCTAAAATTATTTAATTTTGAATTTTAGAGTTCTGTGCATGCTCAGTTCACAAAAAAATGTATATGTATGTTTTGTGAAAGAAGAATGGCCTCAGTGCTATTTGGTTGTTCCCTGCTTTTGTTGCTGTGGTATCCACCTTAACTGATGCATTAATTACATTTTTTGCAAAGAATTTCCATTCTTTTTCAGATAGTATAATTGTATCCTCATTTTACTTGGGGAGCGCAGGGTCCTTTGGTCCCTGCACTCCTATCCCTCCATCAAGATAGTACAACAGTATCCATATGTTATAGTGGGAGCCAAGGTCCTTTGGATCCTGTGCTCCCATCCCTCCATCCAGATAGTACAACAGTGTTAAAAATGGGAAACGCTGGCAAAGTTATGAGCATGCACAGAAACTGTGCAAGTCATGCTCGTAACATGCTCATGTTTTGGAATTGTTTTGCCAAATTTTCAACATCGGCATTACAGGATCTCCCCTCATGAACAGTGTAACAGTGATTTTGTTAATCTATGCCAAAAATTGATTTTGCATAGCGACCATGCCATTCTGCACCACAGGCATGCAATCACATTCTGGACAGGATCTGCAAAATGACAGCTGTTCTGTTTATAAGGTAGTGTGAAAAAATGGCAATGTTGAAAATTTGTAGGAAAAATATGAAAAATTGGGAAAGTTATGAACATGCATGGAAAGCATGCAACGCATGCCCATAAGCAGTTTTTTCACCAAATTTTAAACATCAGCTTCATGGATCCTCCCCTCATGAACAGTGGCACTGTCATTTTGTTAAGCCATCCCAATAGTTGATTTCACACAGTGACCATGCCATTCTGCACCACTGGTACGAAAACACAGTTAGGGCAGGATAAGAAAAATTACAGTTGTACTGTACATAAAGAGGTGTTAAAAAATGGCAATGTTGAACATTTGGAGTAAAAATATAAAAAAATGGTGAAGTTACGAGTGTGTGTAGAAACTATGCAACACATGTTCATAATGCAGTCATTTCTTTTGGAATTTCTCACCATAATTGCAACTTGAGCTTTTTGGGACCTCACCTCATGAACAGTGGCACTGTCATTTTGTGAATCAGTCCCAAAAGGTGATTCTAAGCAGCAACTGCAAAATCACCTTTTGGGACCAAGAAACAAAATGACAGTGACAGTGTTCATGAGTAGGGGTCCCAAGAACCCCATGTTGAACATTTTTGGCCAAAATTCCTAAAATTGGCCAAGATATCAACCTAAGTTGAAACCCCTCATTCAGTCCCATTATACAGCATTTACTCTATTCCTCATTTAGCAGTTTGGCTTTGAAGAGTGCAGATGTCTCCCAGTCCAGAGAAGATTGTGGCTCTTGACTTCTGGAGAGTAAGTATGGGTGGGGGGTGAGAGGAGGTAGGTGCACAGAGGGAGGTTGAGGATGGGGTGAGGGAGGGGGAGACAATGACAGACTGTTTTCTTCATTACAGGTTTAAAAAATAAAAAACACTTCAAGGGACATTTTTCTTCATTTACAGGAACAAATATATAAAAAAACAATTTGGGCACACTAGGGTGGGCTTCCAGTGTGCCACATAAGTTTTTGGGGGTATCATAATGCCAACAGGGGATTGGGCACCCACATCAGCAATAACAGTGGGCTTGGGGGGGTCATCTGACACAGGAAGTGGGCATCCCAGTATTAGAAAGATTTAATTCATTTAATAAATATATCGGCACACTGGGGTGGTCTCCCAGTATGCCACACCATGGGACTGGGCACCCCATGTCGAAAAAGGCCAGACTAGATTGATGCAGGAGTCAACATTGAAATGTGCGCAAATTTCAATGCAAGATCCTGCACTGAAGTACTATAATGTGCTACACAATGGTGAAAGAATTGGAAAAAGCATTGTATGGCACATTGCAGTAGTTCGATGTAGGATTCAGCATCGAAATTTGGGCACGTTTTGATGCAGGATTCTGCATCGAAGAAAAGACCTCTGGGACTGTTTTCTTCTTTTACAGGTTTAAATAAATACATTTGGGCACACTGGGGTGGGGTATGTAAAATTTTGATGCAAGATTCTGCATCGAAGAAAAGACCTCGGGAGATGGTTTTCCTTTTTTTACAGTTTTTTTTAAGTGAAATAAATACATTTGGGCACACCGTGGTGGGCTCCCAGTGTGCCCAGTAAGTGCACTATATATTGTGTCCACAAAATGGGTCTTCCAAGACTCTGCAGCCGGCAGCACAAATTCCAGCTGCGGCTGCAGAAGTCAAGAAAATACCGCTCTTCTCATACAGAGGATAGACTCCAAGCCGTTCTCCGTATAAGCTGACCCCTGAGAGAAAACCTTCTTTGGGTCCTGCTTAAAACACAAAAAAATCATTAGAAAACACCTAAAGAGGTTCTCTTTAGCTGTTTTCTGATTTTTTTTTGTGTGTGTGTTTAAAATGTTCCCTTGCTACGCAGCAAAACAAGATGGTGGCTACAACACAGCTCAATCGATCACAGGACTGTGAACTGTGCAAAAAACTATCAGCATTCCTTGCAAAAAGAAGCTGATATTTTTCACACGCTAGTCCTATTGTTCAAAAATCAGCTGCTGTTTTTTTATACAATACTCATGATGTGCGAAAACTAAAACTTTTGTGCCTGACATATACATTTTCCCATAGGAAACAATGGGAAAATTAAAAATGCCATAACTTTTGAATGAATTAGTATTTTTTCACCAAACCTTCAAAAGGCACATACGTGAACCAAAGGCTTTCTATCCTTAAAATTTCAGACCACAACATAAAGGCATCCTTGAGATACAGGTGAGCAAAACTATGTAAAAAAAAATCCAAAATTTTCTGTTTTGTCAACATTTTATATCTCAGAAACCTCTTGACAGATTCTGATGAAATATGGCAGGTTAAGAGATCTATGCTCAGAGATTAGGTGTGCCAAATTTCATGCAAATCAATTGCACTGCTCCAAAGTTATTAAGGCTCAAAGTTTGAACTTTAACACAGAAGTGCCATTTCACCCTAACTATACTGTATAACATATATGTGTGTGTATATATATATATATATCTATATATCTATAGATATATAGATATATATATATATCTATAGTTATATATATTATAGTGTCACGGTTGCACCACTATAGTTAGGGTTCAGCAGTCACTTACATACTAAAGTCAAATGTTTGCACGTTAATAACTTTGGACCCATGCAACAGATTTGCCTGAAATTTGGCATGCATGGCAGGGCATGGTAGATCTCTTGATTTGCCAAATTTTATTTTGGTTGTACTTACGGTCTGTGTGTAAGAAAACGCTGAAAAATGCAAAATTATCTGTTTTTGGATGCAGCTTTTGGGATTTTGGATGTGGCCCTGCACAGTGGTCATGCTTCATGCTACTCTGTGAGATGGTTTGTTTGAAAGAGCTTTGGTGGCTGAACATGCCACTTTTAGTTTGGTGAAAAAATATTAAGGCATTCAAAAGTTATGCCACTTTTAAGTTCCCGTTGTAAGTCAATAGGAAAATGTATATGTATGTTTTGCGAACAAAGAATGGGGTTCTGGCCATCTCGTCCTGCCTGGCGATCAAAGAATTTGCAGCCTCATGGTTCAAGAATCTTTGTCCCCGATAATTTTCAAAATTCTTTGATCGCGAGGTCTGCCATCTTGTTTTTTAATTTCCAATCGGAAAAACACAAATATCTTGGCTCAGGGGTCACTTCTGAGGTAAAACTTGAATGGATTTTACTCAGGAAGCTTTGATCTATCAAGCCATTCTTTTGGTTTCATCCAAATCAGTCAAAAATAGAGTTATGAGCTTTTAAAATCTTAATTCACGGCTCGATAACGATCTTTGATTGCGAGCCTGCCAATCCTTTGATCGTGAGATTCTTTAATCGTGCTCTTGCATCACAACCTAAAAACACTAATATCTTGGCTCAGGGGTGGGCTAGGGACACAAATGAGGGTGGGTTTTGCTCAGGAGGGTCTGTTATATCGAGGCATGCCATTGATATGGTTCAAATCAGTGAAAAATTCACGTTTCACCATTTTTAGTTCTTTGTGAGCCTGCAAATTCTTTGATCGCGAGCCTGCAAATTCTTTGATTGTGAGATACTTTGATCATGATCATGAGCGAGGGACGAGATGACCCAATTTAAAAATCGATTTTCTCAGCCCAGGGGTGTCCTAGGAAGTCAAATGAGGGTGGGTTTCACTCAGGGGGCTTCGTTCTGTCGAACTATGGTGGTGGTTTACCACAGTTCCTTCAATATTTTGATTTATAACATTTTTACTTCTTTGTTCATGACCCTGAAAAATCTTTGATCGCGAACCTGCAAATTCTTTGATCGTGAGATTCTTTGATTGTGATCGTGCATCATGAGTGAAGGACAAGATGGCCCAATTTAAAAATCAATTTTCTCAGCCAAGGGGTGTCCTAGGAAGTCAAATGAGGGTGGGTTTTACTTAGGGGACTTCGTTCTGTTGAACCATGGTGGTGGTATAGAGCAATTCCATCAATAGTTTGATTTATAAGATTTTTTATTCTTTGATCGTAAGCCTGCAAATTCTTTGATCGTGAGATTTTTTGATAGCCATCTTTGATCGCGAGGGAAGGACAAGTTGGTCAGATTTTTTATAATGGAATAGATAGGGAAATTTTACCAATCTTTAACACTGAATATTTTGGAAACAGTTTGGTCTTTTTACTTGAAATTTGGAGGGTGTTCACAGCATGTCCTGTACATGTGAATTATAGTGTTTCTGTGTCGGAAAATATTTTTTTGGCACAGATATGGCATGGTGCAGTTTACTTTCTGCAGACAGCGTTTTGCTTGTGATGGTGGCTTCAAATTGATAGGATACCTATCCTTAGTGTCATGGATGTAGTTTTCAGTCATTGTATGTCATAGAAAAATTTGTTTGCGGAGATATTGCATGACGCACTTTACGTGTTGCAGACAGTGTTTTGCTTGTGGTGGTGGCATGAAACTGATAGGATAGCTAGCCTTCGTGTCATGGATGCAGTTTTCAGTCATTGTGTGTGTTAAATGTCAACAGGTGCAGAACTGTGCCAGTCTGACAAATGGAAAATCTCGTAAGTTAAAATGTTATATCTCGGACATGGTTTGATCTTTTCACTTGAAATTTGGAGGGTGTTGACGGCATGTCCTGTGGATGTAAATTATAGTGTTTCCATGTCAGAAAATATTTTTTTGGCACAGATGTGGCGTGGCACAGTTTACATTCTGCGGACAGCGTTTTGCTTGTGATGGTGGCTTGAAATTGATAGGATACCTAGCCTTAGTGTCATGGATGTAGTTTTCAGTCATTGTGTGTGTTAAATGTCAACAGGTGCAGAACTGTGCCACTCTGACGAATGAAAATTTCAAATTTTGACATGTCATATCTTGGACACGGTTTGGTCTTTTTACTTGAAATTTGGAGGGCATTGATGGCATGTCCTGTAGATGTTAATAGAGGTGTTTATGTGCTGGACAATATATTTTTTGCTGAGATATTGTGTGGCGCAGTTTACATTTTATGGACAGCATTTTCTATTGTTCTACTAGAATAACATTTGTTTGGTGGCTGGTTTTGCTGTTGTGAATGTACTTTTTTAGTCTTTGGGTGTGTAACATGGCCTGACACTTACAAGTTGGTGGGCACCACGCTCCCATCAACTTTCGCAACTTTCTACTTTTCTATTCTTTCTTAAAAACTAAGGAAATTCTATGCAAAAAACTTCATTAATGCATCAGTTAGGGTTCTTCTACAGTGAAAAAAGTGAGGAAATTTGATTTAAGGGTTCTCACCACTTGCACTCCACTCCCACCCCATCCCCACCAACAGGCATCAGGGTGTGTGCTGGGGTCATCGGCCTTAACTCTCATCCCATTGTCCTACACTGCACCACCTCAGCTTGTTTACACATGGGATGGGGTGAGAGTTAGGGTTGATGACCCCAAAGCACACTCCGATGCCTATTGGTGGGGGTGGGGTGCAAGGGGTGGGAACCCTTAAATCGAATTTCCTCACTTTTTTCACTGTAGAAGAACCCTAACTGATGCATTAATGAAGTTTGTTGCATAGAATATATATATATATATTATAGTGGTGCGGTCGCGCCACTATAGTTAATGTTCAGCCGTCATTTCTATGTTAAATTCAAAATTTTGCACGTTAATAACTTTGGACCCGTTCCACTGATTTGCCTGAAATTTGGAATACAGGGTGGGGCATGGTACATCTCTTGATTTGCCAAATTGCATTTCGGTCAGACTTACGGTCTTTGCATATGAAAACACTGAAAAATGCAAAATGATCTGTTTTCGGAGGCAGCTTTTGGGATTTTGGATGTGGCCCTGCACGGCCTTTGTGTGATCTGCTGCTCTGCAAGATAGCTCATTTGAAAGTGCTTTGGTGGCCAAACATGTCTCTTTTCATTTGGTGAAAAAATACTAAGGCATTCAAAAGTTATGCCACTTTTAAGTTCCCATTGTAAGTCAATGGGAAAATTTATATGTCTGTTTTGCGAACAAAGAATGGGGTTCTGGCAATCTGGTCCCACCTGGCGATCAAAGAATTTGCAGCCTCACAGTTCAAGAATCTTTGTCCTCGCCATCTTGTTTTTAAATTTCCAATCAGAAAAACATAAACATCTCAGCTCAGGTGTCACTTGGGAAGTAAAACTTGGATGGGGTTTACTCAGGGGACTCGGATCTATCAAGCCATGCCTTTGGTTTCATCCAAATCGGTAAAAAAACAGAGGCATGAGCTTTTAAAATCTTAATTCGCGGCTCGCTAATGATCTTTGATCGCGAGCCTGCAAATTCTTTGATCTCGACATTCTTTGATCGCGATCGTGCATTGCGAGCGAGGGACGAAATGGCTAGATTTAAAAATCTATTTTCTCAGCCCAGGGGTGCCCTAGAAAGTTAAATGAGGGTGAGTTTTGCTGAGGGGGCTTTGTTCTGCCCCATCTGAATTAAAAAAGCATGTTTTCAATATCCCTGGTTGTCTAGCGGCCCCCCGATCATGATAAAATACTTAACGATCTCTAATTCCCTGGTAGTCTAGTGGCCCCCAAATGTGTATTTCATAAATATTGCTTTTTTATATCCCTGGTAGTCTAGTGGCCCCCCCGATATGTGTAAAATTATAATTGTTGTTCATATCCCTGGTAGTCTAGTGGCCCCCCTCCATCATAATAAAACAGATAAGGATGTGCAATTTCCTGGTAGTCTAGTGGCCCTCCCAATGTGTATTTCATAAAATATAGCTTTTTTACATCCCTGGTAGTCTGGTGCCCCCCCGATCTGTATTAAATTATTATTATTGTTCATATCTCTGGTAGTCTAGCGGTCCCCCATCCATCATAATAAAGTAGATAAGGATGTGCAATTTCCTGGTAGTCTATTGGCCTCCACCCCCCCAGCCATGTCAGCCCACCCAGCACTCCTCACCCTTCCCCAGCCAGCAACTGGCACAGCCCACCTCTCACCTCCATGGCCAGCTGCCGACCATGTGTATTAGCAGTGCTAATGAAACAGGTGCTCAAAAATTATTTCTGAGTGCCTCTTTGCATTAGCATTCCTAATACACACAGTCAGCAGCTGGCCGTGGAGGTGAGAGGTGGCCTGTGCCAGTCGCCAGCTGAGGAAGGGTGGGGGGGTGCTGGGTAGGCTGGCACAGTTGGGTGGAGGGCCACTAGACTACCAGGAAATTGCACATCCTCATCTGTTTTATTATGATGGAGGGGGGCCACTAGACTACCAGGGATATGAACAAAAATTATAATTTTACACAGATCGGGGGGCCACTAGACTACCAGGGCCATCTTGTCCCTCACTCTTTGTTCATGAGCAAGCAATTTATTTGATCGCGAGCCTGCAAATTCTTTGATCACGATTGTGCATCTTGAGTGAGGGATGAGATGGTCAGATTAAAAAATCTATTTTCTCAGCCTAGGGGTGTCCTAGGAAGACAAATGAGGGTGGGTTTTACTCAGGGGGCTTTGTTCTGACGAACCATGGTGGTGGTTTACCACAGCTCTTTGATTTTTTTAAATCAAAACAGTTTTTATTCTTTGGTTGTGACCCTGCAAATTCTTTGATCACGAGCTTGCAAATTCTTTGATCGTGAGATTCTTTGATCGCCTTCTTTGATCGCGAGGGGGGGGACAAGATGGCCAGATTTTTTGTAATTGAATAGATAGGGATATTTTACCAATTTTTAAGATTGAATATCTCGGAAATGGTTTGGTCTATTTACTTGAAATTTAGAGGGTGTTTATGGCATGTCCTATACATGTGAATTATGATATTTATGTGTTGAAGAAGATTTTGTTTGCGGAGATATTACGTGATGCACTTTACATGTTGCGGACAGTGTTTTGGATTGTGCTGGTGGCTTGAAATTGATAGGGTGCTTAGCCTTAGTGTCATGGATGTAGTTTTCAGTTGCTGTGTGTGTTAAATGTCAACAGGTGCGGAACTGTGCCACTCTGATGAATGCAAATTTCTAATTTTGACGTGTTATATCTTGGACACAGCTTGGTCTTGTTGCTTGAAATTTGGAGGGTGTTGACAGCATGTCCTGTAGATGTTAATAGCAGTGTTTATGTGTTAGACAATATATTTTTTGCAGAGATATTGTGTGGCGCAGTTTACATTTTGTGGACAGTGTTTTCTATTGCTCTACTAGATTAACATTTGTTTGGTGGCTGGCCTTGCTGTTGTCAATGTACTTTTTAGTCATTGGGTGTGTAATGTGGGCTAACACTTACAAGTTGGTGGGAGCGCGGGGCCCTTAACTTGCGCAACTTTCTACTTTTCTATTCTTTCTTAAAAAGTAAGGACATTCTATGCAAAAAACTTCATTAATGCATCAGTTATGATTTTTCTACAGTGAAAAAAGTGAGGAAATTTGATTTTAGGGCTCCAACCCCTTGCACCCCACCCTCAGCCTGCCCCTACCAACAGGCATCAGGGTGTGCATTGGGGTCATTGGCCTTAATTCTCACCCCATTCTCCTACACTACACCATCTCAGCTTTTTTTACACATGGGATGGGGTGAGAGTTAGAGCCAATGACCCTAATGTACACCCGATGCCTGTTGGTGGTGCGGATTGGGGGTTGGGTGCAAGGCATGGGAACCTAAAATTGAATTTCTCGCTTTTTTCTGCCTAGAAGAACCATAACTGATGCATTAACAAAGTTTTTTTGCATAGAATATATATATATATATATATATACACACACATACATATATACATATATATATTATGGCAGCACGGTAGTGCTACCATAGTTAGGGTTGAGTACCACATTTAAGCTTAAATGGTGAAACTTTGCACCTTAATAACTTTGTCACCGTTCAATGAATCTGCCTGAAATTTGGCAGGCATGGGAGCATAACTATAGGTCTTGGGATCTGCCAACTTTTGTACTGGTCAGATATATGGCTGTGGAGTTATTAAGCAACATTCTGGGGTGCATTTACTGTTTTTTGCACATTCTTTGCTCATACCTACAGGTTTCACGGTTTGCGCGACCAGTCCGAAAACTTCAGAGAACGTGGGGCCTGGGTTCCCGATGTGCCTTTTGAAGATTTTGTGAAAAAATATTGAACTGTTCAAAAGTTACTCAAAAAACAAGTTTCCCATTATAGTCAATGGGAAAAGTTAACAAAACGTTCGACAGTGTCGCTAATGCAGTTTTTAGTGTTGCAAATGACCCTAGTAGTGTCCAAATCTGTCATTTTGTTTTCAGTTACTGATCACAGAAATGCTTGGTATTTAAAATTGGGACCATCTAGGGACATAATTCTTTTTGTGTTTACCTAGTCGAGCCCTGAGGATGCTAGCCATGTCTTTATTTTGGGGTTAAACACCTCAGAAATATGTTTTCCAAATTTCTGGGATAGGTAGTGTCGCAAAGTAGTGTCGTACCTGTGACAGTGTCGCACTTTTTTGTGAAAGGTGTCACAAATCATGACACTACTTTTCAACACTAGGGCCAAAATGACAGGAATTGTTTGCCACCCTGCTGCAAAAGAACGGTTTGGTCTTTCGGGCTAAAATTTGGAGGGAAGAAAGCCAACATCCCACAGATGTGCCTTTTTGGTGGTTTGGTGAAAAAATATTACAGGGCGGCAAAGTTACAGCACTCCGAAGTTCACGTTTTTTCCCATAGGATAACATTACGGCTTCTGCCACGTCTTTCTGGACCCCTGTCTCGGAAACGGTGCGAGATACAGACTTTTCGTAAGAAAAATGCTTAGCCCCCCAAATGGGAACTAAGTATAGAACTAGTCAGGAAAGTCATAATTCATATGACATTTTAATTTGTTTTCTACGTCATATGGTTCCTGAGATATAAGCAATTTAGTACTCCAACTCCTCATTTTCTGCTTCCGAGCCCCATTAGTATGCATACATTCTTTGTACTCACTGTGTTTCTCTATGCAGCTGTTGCAGAAAACCAGGGTGTGCGCTTATGTTGCTGTTACCCTTACCATTTCTGCTTGCGTTTCTGTACCCGTTTGCATTACCATTCCCGTGTACGCCACCATGTGTGTTGCCCTTTGCATTTTCATTCGCTTGCATTTGCATTACTGTTACCATTTGCGTTTCTACTTCTGTTTGTCTTTGCGTTTACATTTGTGTCACTGTGTGCATTTTCATTTGTCTTTGCGGCCGCCCTTCTGTTTGCGTTTGTGTTTCCATTTGTCTTTCGTTTGGCGTCATCATTGCTCTTACCATTACCATTCGCATTTCCAATTGCATTACCATCAAAGTGCGCATTACGCTTTGCGTTTCCATATGCGCGCTTGCGTTTGCATTTCCATTTCTGTTTCCTTTGGCATTATTTTTGCTGTTACTGTTACCATTTGCATTTCCAATTGTGGTACCGTGACTGTGTGCGTTACGGTTTGCGTTTCTGTACACACTTGCATTTGCGTTTCTGTTTCCTTTGGTGTTATTGTTGCTGTTACCATTACCACTCGCTTTTACAATTGCGGTACCGTGACCGTGCGTGTTACGGTTTGCATTTCCATATGTGCTTGCATTTGCGTTACCGTTTCTCTTTGTTTTGGCGTTATTTGTGCTGTTACCATTATCGTTTGTGTTTGCAATTGTGGTACCGGGACCATGCGTGTTATGCTTTGCGTTTCCGTATGCACTTGTGTATGCGTTTCTGTTTCTGTTTCCTTGTGCGTTATTAGTTACAGTTACCATTTGCATTTACAATAGCGGTACCATGACTGTGAGCATTACCAGTTGCATTTCCATATGCACTTGCGTCTCCATTTGCATCACTGTTTGCTTTGGCGTTAATTTCTGCTTGCGTTTCCATTAACGTTTGCTTTACCATTTACATTTACATCACCATGTGCGTATCTGTTAGCACTTGCATTTGCATAGCAGTTACCGTTACTATGTCACACAAAATCATGTGGTGGGAGCGCGGGCCTGAAGGGCCTGCGCTACCTACCAATTCCATTCACTATTTATAGGCCTCATTCTCAAAGAAGGAAATTCATGGTAAAAATCCATTTAATGCATCAATTAGGGTTGTTCCACGGTGACAAAAGTGAGGAAATTCAGTGTTAGGGTTGAAAGCCTCCCTTGCACCACCCCAGCCCAACTCCCCCAACTGGCATCGGGGTGTGCGTTGGGGTTGTCGATCCTAACTCTCACCCCATTCTCCTATACCTCAGCTTGTTTACACATGTGATGGGGTGAGAGTTAGGACTGATGACCCCAATGCGCACACTGATGCTGGTTGGGGGTGTGCTGGGGGGGTCCAAGGGGGGCTTTCAACCCTAACCTCAAATTTTCTCACTTTTCTCACTGTAGAACAACCCTAACTGATGCATTAAATGGAGTTTTTTGCCTCTAATTTCCATTATTTTTGAGAATGACAATGATAAATAGTGAATGGAATGCAGTGGCAGGAGCACAGGACCCTTCAGGCCCCACGCTCCTGCCATGTGATGTCTTGTCACATAGCAACAGGATCTGCAAAGCAAATGCAAGCGGCAATGGTAGGAAAATTGTTGTGGTAACAGATACACAAGTGCATACGGAAATGCAGACTGTTACACGCAAGGCCATGGTACTGCAATTGTAACTGTTAATGGTAACAGTAACAGCAACAATAAAAACAACAGAAACGCAAGCGCATACTAAAACACAAACTGTAAAGCACATAGGCACAGTACCGCAATTGCAAATGCAAATAGTAATGGTAAGAGCAACAATAACATGGAACAAAACAGAAATGCAAGCGCAAACAAAAACACAAACCGTTACCCACACGGTGGCGTAGACGGGAACAGTGATTCAAATGGTAACAGAAGCGCAACTGGAAATGCTAACTGACACAGTAACCAAAGGGCACACCCTGTTTTTCCTCAAAAACTGCATTGAAAAGACAAATTGAAAACAAAGAATGTATGCATTATAATTGACTTTGGAGCAGAAAAGTACGACTTGGAATACTAAATTGCTTATACCTCAGGAACCGTACGACGTAGGAAAACAATTAAAATTTTGTATGAATTATTACTTTTCTGGCTAGTTTTTTGCTTAGCCCCCATTTGGGGGGGTTAAGCATTTTTTTGACAAAAAGTCCGTATCTCGCACAGTTTCCGAGATACGGGCCCTGAAAGATGCAACGGATGCCACAATGTCATCCTATGGCAAAAAGCGTCAACTTTGGAGTGCTGTCACTTTGCCGTCATGTAATATTATTTCATCAAGCCACCCAAAGGAACATCTGTGGTATGTTGGCTTTCTTCTCTCCAAATTTCAGCCCAAACGACTACAATGTTATTTTGCAGCAGTGCGGCAAAGAATTCCTGTAATGCGTCAAATGCCGTAATGTTATCCTATGTGAAAAAATGCCAACTTCATAGTACCATAACTTTGCCACCCTGTACTATTTCTTGACCAAACCACCAAAAGACACATCTGTGGGATATTGCCTTTCTTCTCTCCAAATTTCAAGTCAAAAGACCAAACCGTTCCCAAGATATTCAATATCAACGTTTACTAAAATGTCCCTATCTATTCCATTATAAAAATTCTGGCCATCTTGTCCCTCTCTCGCGATCAAAGATGATGATCAAAGAATCTCTTGATCAAAGAATTTGCAGGCTCATGAACAAAGATTTAAAAACCTTATGAATTGAAAAATTGAAGGAATTGTGGTAAACCACCACCACGGTTCGACAGAACGAAGCCCCCTGAGTAAAACCCACCCTCATTGACCTACTATGACACCCCTGGGCTGAGAAAACTGTTCTTTTATTTGGGCCATCTCATCCCTCTCTTGCGATTCATGATCATGATCAAAGAATCTCGCGGTCAAAGAATTTGCAGGCTCACGATCAAAGAATTTGCACGGCCACGATCAAAGAATTTAAACTATTGTAATTTAAAAAATATACATAATTGCAGTAAATCACTGCCATGATTCATCGTAACGAAGCCCCCTGAGTAAAACCCAACCTCATTTGACTTCCTACAACACCCCTGGGCTGAGAAAATTGCTTTTTTCATCTGGTCATCTCGTCCCTCGCTCGCGATGCATGATCGCGATCAAAGAATCTCGCAGTCAAAGTTTTTGCATCCTCGCCATCAAAGAAATTGCTCTCTCGCAAATAAAGAGCGAGGGATGAGATGGCCAGATTTAAAAAGCTATTTTCTCAGCCCAGGGGTGCTCTAGACTGTGAAATAAAGCTGGTTTTTGTTCAGGGGGCTTCATTGTGCCCCATCTGCATGGCCAAAATAATAAAATAATGATCCCTGGTAGTCTAGTGCCCCCCAATAAAATATTTACATCCCTGGTAGTCTAGTGGCCCCCCCAATAAAATATGTATGAATGAAGTAATGCTCTGGTAGTCTAGTGGCCCCCACCCCCAGTTTTTTTAGATCCCTGGGAGTCTAGTGGCTCCCTGAGCTGTACTGTTATTATAAAATGTTATTATACCTCAATCTTTATATCCCTGGTAGTCTAGCAGCCCCCCCAGCGTAATGAAAGAAATAGTGAGTTAATATACCTGGTAGTCTAGTGGCCCCCCACCCATCCATCCAAGCCCACCCAGCACCCCCCAAGCCTTCGCCAGCCAACAATTGGCACAGCCCTCTTCTCACCTCCACGGCCAGTCAACACTGTTCAGACATGACAGTGATTGCAAACAGGCACCTGAAAATATTTCTGAGCGCCTCTTTGCGTACCACTATATAACTATCTCTCTCTCTCTCTCTCTCTATATATATATATATATATATATATATAAATAGAGGCACATTAGTGCCACTATAGTTAGGGTTGAGTACCCCATTTAAGGTTAAAGTGTTAAATTTTGCAGCTTAATAACTTTGCCACCATATGATGGATTTGCCTGATGTTTGGCATGCATGGAGTAGTGCTATAGATCTCTGGATCTGCCAAGTTTCACAATGGTCAGATATACGGTTGCGGAGCTATATAGCACCATAGAAAGTCATATTTATGCTTTTTTTTGTGCATTGTTTGCTCACACCTACAGGTTGCACGGTTTGTGCGACTGGTCCGAAAACTTCAGGGAACATGCATCCCCAATGAGCCTTTCAAAGATTTTGTAAAGAAAAATTAAACAGTTCAAAAGTTATTCAAAAATCAAGTTTCCCATTATAGTCAATGGGAAAAGTTAACAAAAAGTTTGTCAGTGTCACAAATGCAGTTTTTAGTGCCATAAATGACCCCTGTAGTGTCACAAATCCACCATCTTGTTTTCACTTGGTGGTCACAGAAATGCTTGTCATTTAAATTTGGGACCCTCTAGAGACACAGTTCTTGCTGTGTTCACCTAGTCAAGTCCTGAGGATACTAGCCATGTCTGTTTTGGGGGTTAAACACCCAAGAAATTTGTTTTTAAAATTTTTGTAAAAAGTAGTGTGGCAAAGTAGTGTCGCACTTGTGACACTTTCGTGCTTTTATTTGTGAAAGTGTCATGATTTGCGGCACTGCTTTATCACACTATGCCCAAAATTGTAGGAAATCTTTGCCACCCTGCGCTGCAAAAGAACGGTTTGGTCTTTTGGGCTGAAATTTGAAGGGACAAAAGCCAAGATCCCACAAATGTGCCTTTTGGTGGTTTGGTGACAAAATATTAGAGGGCTGCAAAAACTCCGAAGTTGACAATTTTTCCCATAGGCTAACATTGCGGGATCCACCACACCTTTCGGGGCCCATATCTCGAAAACACTTCGAGATATGGACTTTTCGTTGGAAAAATGCTTAGCCCCCCCACCAGGGGGCTAAGTGCAAGACTAGCCAGGGAAGTCATAAATAATATGAGATTTTAATTTTTTTTCTGCCTCATACGATTCCTGAGATATAAGCAATTTAGTATTCCAAGGCCCAGATATTCAAACTATGCCAAGTTGTGGTGCAAGCCTGGGCACAGCTCAACCTGGCTGCGCAGGGGCATGGACTGAACGATATTCAACAGAGCTGCGCCATGGCTCCGCACTGTTGAATATCACACCCTGGCCACCTGCAGTGTGCATGGTGCAGTGGCACTGCGTCAGCACCAGTGGCCAGAGTGGAGCATGGGGATGTTCTAGCACAAGTTCCATTGTGCAAGGCACAGCAACTGCAATATTCAAATGTTGACATGCAAATGGGGCCATAATGTATGCAAGGCACACATGGGGCCATTTGCATGTCATTATGGCCCCATTTGCATGCAGGTGCACAAATCGCCAACACTTGCGCCTGGCACCCTGCCAGGCAGCAGCTGTCAGGGACCAATGCCCACTGCAATATGGCAATGTGCCCCACAGCCCGACCGTGGGCATTAGAAAATTAAATAAACTCCCCCATATCCCTGGTGGTCCAGTGGACTGCTGTCTGCCCGATTGCGGGCTTTAGTAGAAAATAGATTAATCCTATATCCCTGCTGGTCCAGTGGACCGCTTCCTGCCCAATTGTGGGATTACACATTACACAATCGACGATTCCAATATCCCTGGTGGTCCAGTGGACCGCTTTCTGCCCAATCGCAGGCTTTAGTTTAAGAATGAGATAACCCATATCCCTGGTGGTCCAGTGGACCCCCCTCTCCACCTGCCCACTGATCCCCACCGCCTGCTTCCTCAGTCAGCGACGGTGGCAGCATCACCGCCTGCCGCCCCGCTGCCCGCTGATCGACACCATAGGGCTGTCGCCCATTGGTCCACAGCGTGGGCCACGGGCCTGCAGCCTGAACAGTATTATTACTATCCAGATATGTGAATGGATCCATTCACATATCTGGATGTGTAGTACGGTACGGGCTGCAGGCTCATTGGCCCACGCCAGGACCAATAGGCATACAGCCCTACCTACAGTGTCAGTCGGCGGCCGCGGGTGGCAGGCGGTGGGGTTCTGCCACCCGCTGCTGACTGGGGGAGCGGGCAGTGGGGATCAGTGAAACGGTGGGGAGGGGGGTCCACTGGACCTCCAGGGATATGGGTTATCTCATTCTTAAACTTAAGCCCGCGATTGTGCAGAAAGAGGTCCACTGGACCACCAGGGATATTGGATTCGTTGATTGTTTAATATGTAATCCCGTGATCAGGCAGGAAGCGGTCCACTGGACCACCAGGGATAGAGGTTTAATTTATTTTTCTTAAGCCCGCGATTGGACGGGCAGCGGTCCATTGGACCACCAGGGATATAGAATTTATCTATTTTTTACAGAACCCCATGATCGGGCGTGCAGCGGTCCACTGGACCACCAGGGATATAGGATTTTGTTATCTGTTTCACTGATGCCCGTGATTGAGCATGGGGATGGGTGCCACCACGGAGGTGCAGCCGGAGCTCAGGTGGCCACTCACAGGTGGCAACTGCTGTGTTGTGCCCTGCAATACAGCAGCTCACCTGTGGGTGGCCAGCTCTTGCTCCTTTTTTTTTGCTTAACTTTGTGCTGGCGCAGGAAGGGGTTACGCATGCAAGGCTCTGCACATCCTGGGCTGAATATCAGGCTGTGCATAGTATACATGTGCACGTCCCCCCTACCTGCACCTGCATACATTACTGATGCGCTCCAGCGCATCGGAATTTGTGCCGCGCACTTTCCCCTTTTGAATATCGCACCGAGGCACATCAGTGGGTTGGGCATGGTGCAACACTGTTGCACCATGTGCAACCCTTTTGAATATCTGGGCCCAAGTGTTCATTTTCTGCTCCAAGGGCCATTATTATGCATACATTCTTTGTATTCACTGTGCTTCTGAATGCACCTTTTGGGGAAAAAACGTGTGTGTGTTTGTGTTACTGTTACAGTCAGCGTTTCCACTTGTGTTTCCATTACCATTTGCATTAGCGTTTCCATTTACGTCGCCGTATGCATTACCCTTTGTGTTTGCTTTTGCGCTTGTGTTTGCATTACTGTTACCATTTGTGTTTCCAGTACTATTTTTGTGTTTCCTTTTGCATCACCGTGTGCATTAGCATTGGTGTTTGAGTACGTGCTTCCATTTGCATTTCTGTTTGCGTTTCTGTTTCCTTTGGTGTCATTGTTGGTATTACCGTAAGCATTTGCATTTCCAATTGCGTTACCGTGACTGTGCGCATTACCATTTGCGTTTGTGTATGCACTTGCTTTTGCATTTGTTTTTCCTTTGGCATCATCGTTGGTTTAACCTAAGCGTTTGTGTTTCCAATTCTGTTACCTTTACTGTGCGCGTTACCATTTGTGTTTGTGTATGTGCTTGCATTTGCGTTTCCGTTTGTGTTAGTGTTCCCTTTGGCATCATCATTGGTGTTACCAGAGCCGTTTTCATTTCCAATTGCTCTATCGTTACTGTTTGTGTTCGTCACTGTTTGCACTTGCGTTTCTGTTGACCTTAGCATTCGAATTTTTGGTAGTGTTTCCATTGTCAATTGCATTACTGTTTCCTTCTGCATCGCCATTACCATTTGCATTTCTGTTTGCGTTTCTCTTACCATTTGCATTTTTGTTATCATTTGCATTTGCATTTCTGGTGCCGTGAGCATTTGTGTTACCATTTGCGTTACCATTTCTGTATTCATTGATGTTTGCATTTGCGATTCTCTTACCATTTGCGTTATCATTTACATTTGCATCACCATGTGCATTTCCATTTGCACTTGTGTTTGCATTACAGTTAGAGTTACTATTTTATTTTACCTCACTGTTTCCATCACCTTTTGCATTAACATTACCATTTGTTTATTTGTGTTTGCATAATGCACTGCACAGTCTTCTGTGACACATAGCATAGCCAGTGTGTGGCTGATTGGTCTGAAACTTGGCAGGCAGAAAGACATTTGTTCAAGGAACATGTCATTTTTTGTTTGGTGAAAACATGTTGTTCTGTTCCAGAGTTATGGCCATTTGAAGCTGTCCCGGTTCGCAGACTGCCATTTTAGTGCATTTTTCAGCCACGATTTCTGCCATTTTGTGTTGGAAGACTTCTTAAAGGTACAGAAACATAAAAATTGAGTAGCTCTGGAACTGTTTGGTCTTTTCACATGAAATTTGGAGGGTGTTGAGTGGATGTCATGGAGATGTGAATTATGCTGTTTACATTTTTTTTAAATAATTCACTGCAGAGATACTGTGTGACACAGTTAATGTTTTTCACATAGCATTCTGCATGGTGCTAGTGCCTTTAAATTTATAGAGTAGGTAGCCCTAGTGGCTTGGAGGTGCCTTGCAGTGGTTTTGTGTTTAAAACATTAACAGGTGCAGAATTATACCACTCCGATGAATGAAAATTTGGTTCATTATGCTTCAATAACTTCTGAACCATGTGTATGATTTGCCTGGCATTTGGAATGCACAAAGATTAATAATTAATCTTTCACTGTGCCAATATTTGGATCACTGGCACTTACAGTTGCTGAACTGTGTATGTTATGTTGTTTGCACATGGCGCTATTCGGCTGTTGAACAGATGTACACACAATTCTGGACACACCGTGTGCCATGGTACATGTCTTCATTTACCAATTTTCATTTCACTTGGTCATACAGTTTTTGCCAAGCACAGTGACAAAAAAATCACATGGTAGGAGATCTCCCACCACCACATTCCATTCACTATTTATAGTGCACATTCTCAAAAAGAAGTTAAATTCATGGCAAAAAACTCCATTTAATGCATCAGTTAGGGTTGTTTCACAGCAACAAAAGTGAGAAATTCGGTGTTAGGGTTGAAAACACTAACTGCACATTCCCCACCACCCCCACCACCACACACACACATACATTCAAGTAGGGGAAGGACCATGGCAACACAACCAATCACACACAACCAGCAGCAGGTAACAGGAATAACATGCAACTACCTAAAGCATGAAACCACGCACTCATGCTCCCATCGGGCTGTGGCATGGGGACATCATTGCTAACTCTAAACCTGGACATTCCACGCACCGCAAAACACATATCACAATAGAGAACTGGGCATGTTGGGCCACAAGCTGCCACCAACACATAACACAGAGTACACATATGGTATTTTGGGGTTCACAAGATCCAAAAGAGGATTTTGCATATTCCCTGAAATACTGTACTTTTGAAAATCACTTTCTCAAAAGTGACAGGGTCGTACTATGAATTTGAGACACTTTGTGTTTGTGACAGTTCTTGTGACACTATTTGGCATGCTTTTGCAAATGTGACACTGTTGTATCTTCTGTTTGCGACACTTTCATGTTTGAGACAGTATTTTGCAGCACTACTTTATATGCTTCCGCAAATTCCACACTTTCGTGTCTTCCATTTGCAACTCTTTCACATACATGTGATATGTCTAACTTGCTTAAGAGGGAGATTTGGGTCAAATTAGAAGGGAGATTGGCCTACTAGTAGGGAGATGCTGTAAAATCATGCCTTTGTCCTTAAATGGCGTCAAAAACATAAGAAAAAAGTCATTACAAAGAAGTAATGCATTTCATTTTGTCAAGAATAAGCACTAAAAAGAATAAACAACTACTTATGTAAAGTTATCAGATACATTGTTCATCACTGATTTAATTTTTATGTGTCTTTATCTGCCCAAAAAAGATGAATATTTTGGACAGAATTTTACTTAAGCAGGAGATTTTGTTTCCCAGGAGGGAGGGAGGAGGAGGAGTTCAGTCAAAAAAACAGGAGTCTCCTGCGTAAAGAGGGAGATATCACATGTATGCTTTCATGTTTCAGAAAGTATTTTCCATAAGTATGCTCCTAATGACTGCACATCTTTGCCATCATCCTGCAAGCAAATGGTTGGGTCTTTTGGGCTGAAATTTGCAGGGTGGCAAGACCTGTCCCACAGATGTGCCTTTTCCTGATTTTGTGCTAAAATACTTAAGGATGACAAAGTTACACTGTTCCAAAATTGAGCAATTTGCCATAGACTAACATCGCGGTGCCCATGATGCCTTTTGCCACCCATATGTTGAAAACGAAGTGAGGTACACCGTTTTTGCTACTGCCAGTTTGGTTCACTTTTATGTGAACTAACCTCATGGAACAACTTTGTAAATAATG